>VDFB02105785.1:336039068-336094565 GCA_007258455.2 Sequoia sempervirens
GTACTTCGCATTGCACTTATTAAATCATAACATAAAGTAAACATTGCATAATAATAAATTTTCCATTCAAGATTTAATAAAGTACAAACTGTTTTCCATACATTGCATTGATAAGATATTACATTGCTCATCCATCTGATGAGGTAGTTCAAATAACAAATTCATTTCAATTACATTGATCGCCTCTTATAAAATTGAGGGATGTTTTCAATTACAAGTTACAATATACAATGATGAAAGTATAAACAAAGTCCATATGCGAGCTCTCCATCCATGAAGCACTCAATGCAACGAACAAACTGGGGACCCAACGGAGTAAGGTGCACGTTCCACCCAACCATGTGGTACCCGTAGGTCCACCCCCCGTGCTAGGAGATAGTAATAAGGCTACCTAGACCAAATCTACTAACCCTAGACACTAGTACATACAAACTATTGGTTACATTGCTTCCAGATTTTGACAATTGATTGAATCACATACACAAGGTTTAACTGTTATTCTAGGTGGAGTGTCATCACAACGTTGCAATGGTTACCCTGGTGTTTCTTCCTAGGTCCCGGCCCCCAATCCTTGGGTTACCCTGGTAACCTCTTACGAAACCCGGCCCCTATTGCATACAGTTGCGGAATCGAATGTCCCTTAAGGAAACGAGACAACGATTTGCCATTCCAGGCCTTCTCGACTTATACTCATGACTGTAGAAGCTCAAGAGTCATAAGGGAGGCATACATAACTTGTTAAATATTTTAAATCTATCTACTGTGTTCTTTAGTTTTCACTGACTTACTTAACTAATCGTAAGTTACCCTGACACCACTTTGTGTGTCGGCCCTTACGACTAGCCACTCCCCTAAACATAACAAAGGTTTTCTAAGTTCACTATCTAGGGTTAACAAGTGCACTTTTCAACATATAATCCCAAATAAGCCTCAATAAATATCACAATTTCATTCGCAAATAACTAGTGCACTACCCTATTTGCTCAAACTTATAAAACCAAAATAATATTTCATTTCCCAATACATGACCACTTCTGGAAGACTTTCACATCGTGGACACTCCCAATTTTTCCACAAAAGAAACACGTATACAACAAACCAAGAAAAATACATTTCCTATTGTTTGGATACACTAAATCCATATGCAATCTTTTAAAATCAACATATATTTTCAAAATCATTTTCATTAAAAGATTTATTAAATCCATTCTTTCCAAGAAATAAGCAAAAGATTATAATCACAT
Source organism: Sequoia sempervirens (assembly GCA_007258455.2). NCBI lineage: Eukaryota > Viridiplantae > Streptophyta > Pinopsida > Cupressales > Cupressaceae > Sequoia > Sequoia sempervirens. Next base: position 336,040,313 of record VDFB02105785.1, read on the forward strand.
AAGGAAATCAATATGATTTAATTCTGAATTTAATTTTCACAACTTCACAGTTCAATGACCTTCAACTTTTCTATTTAACTTCTCAATCTAATTTAATTTTTTTTTATAAAGATCAATTCTAAATAATTTAAATCAATATAATAATTTAATAATTTAATATATATATATATGGATATATTTATATATATATAAATATATATATATATATAATTATTATTTTTCATATATAATAAAAACCTAAATGAAAGTCTTTAGCTACTTGGGAAAAAACGAGAAATAACTTACCTGCGGTATGCTTTATTATTAATACGGTAGTGGCTGTGGAAGCCAAACGACAACCTTCCCATATGGGGCGTGTGGTAACGACTGGCACTTTTTGTGAGAGGCGTGTTTTACCCTCTGGCTCATCGCCCATCTGGTGGCCCAAGAGTAGCCAGCCCCCTCAAATTCTTTATTAGTAATTTGTCAAATGGGTCCAATCATATATTTCCCAAAAAATCATTAATTACCTCTGAAATGAGTTTTGCTTTAATTTCGGAACTTCACCACGAATTTACATGGGAGTGATTTTAAGTAGGAAAAACAATACAAGATTCAGGATTGATTTATATATTTTCTATAAATATTCATATACATTGGCATATATGAATCCATATACAAAAGTTTTCAACAGTAAGTAAATGCTGTTAATGAACACTTTCCAGAGAGTTTGTTTTTTTTTTTTGTGTTTAAAAATAATTTCTGGAAAGATTACTGTGATTCTATATATTTTTTTTTTTAACCAGAATTTATCAAAAACCCTTTTTACAAATGCAATGTTTTCAACAGAGAATTTTTTTTTTTTTTTACAAAGGCTTTCTAAAGCCATTAAAATTTCACACAGCAATCTAAATTCTTTCCACAAACATTTCATCTAAAAACAACAAAATATCTTCAGATACTTTCCTTTCTAATTTAAACAAAATAAATTTTACAGAGGAATACCTGTATTCCTTTGCTAATTGAAGATGAAAATCTCTGTAGCCTTTGAAACCTCTGTTTCCTGTAACCACCAAATCTTTCCCAAGAAACCAAATCCAGAATCACCAACCACCAAGATCTTTTGAAAGATCCTCCACCAAAAGATCTCCCACAAATATACAACCCCAGAGGAAATAACAAATCCTCTAAGAAAAATTGGATTTTTAACACAGAGAAAGAATTATTTTGCCAGTGCCCAGAAAATTTTCCCCGTGAGGAAATTGAATAGCCTCTGTCAATTTTCCCGAGATCCACAATAACCTCTGTAAAAATTTTCAACAACCCCAAAGTAATTATGGCACTCACACACTTGTCGAGAAGTTGTTGAGAAAATATCTTCTCCACTTCTCACGTGAGTTTCCTTGATCAAATATTTTATATGCTGCGTCTGTTTATTCAATTTAAGAATTTAAAACTCATTTCGTATATTCCATTTTTATTTTTCTAATTTTTAATGCAAATAAAATATAATTTAAAATAATTTAATCTAATTAATTAATTTGTTTATTTAAATGGTTAAATCCTTTTAAGACCAACTATTTAACTAAATAAACTAACTAATGTATTAAATAACCAAGTAAATAAATTTCAATCATATTTAAATATTAATTAAATAACAATAAATAAAGCACAATAACTAACATTTAATTAACCAATTTACCTTTTCAAAACATTTTAACCAACAGAAACACATTACAACCTATGACTCAAAACTGAAAACTGACTAAGTACTATGACCAGAATTGTAAACTAGGCTAGGGTAAACCTAAGTACTATCTCCCTTTCAACAATTCCGTTGAGTCTTGACACGCTCAGACCTGATTACACAGGTGGAGTCGGTGTCATGTACCTGCAATCCTGCAACCGAGCAAACAATATGCATACATGTATATATATATATATATAAAACAGTAAACAGGCACACCGTGCGGAGAAAATCACAGATATCGTAGGGCACTCGCAAGTGAGTGATGCGATTCTGTTCTCCACACCAATACACTCACAGAAAACTGACTCAATAAATATTGTTAGTCCATCATAAACATGTGCATATCCATAAACAACTAAAAGTAACATCTACACTAAATCATATCATGTTTGAAAACAATAATCATCACACAAAGTATCTTCATGTCACAGAATAATCCATCATCGCTAAAAACCAGCGATCAAAGTATCCAACAAAACAACATAAGTCTAACAGTATGAGAAAGTATCAGCAACATAGGCATGCTTGAAGGTACTCTGGAGTCATAAGAAACCAAATTTTTCAAAACATAACCTCTCTTCAACAAAAAATCTCCATATTGAACCAAACAAAATTGGAAAACCATTGTAATATTTCTAAAGGATCCCATTGTCACTTGAAATATTTAAAACACCCATGCCATAAAATACAAAGATTCCTTGATTTGAGAAGTACAATGGCAAAGGAGATCCTAGTAATCACATGTTGACATATACTACCTTATGTAGTGACTTCATTTTGAAGATAAACTCCTAGCTAAAAAATTTCCTAGGTCATTGAAAGACAAGGCTTTGAAATGGTATTTTCATCCCTAAATAACTCAATCAACACATTTAATGAGCTTGTCAATGCATTCCTCCAATATTTCCAACTAAACATTGGTCCTAAAATTACACCAACTGATTTAGTGTGATGCAAACAAAAGAAAAATGAAAATATAATAGACTTTATAGGGCACAATCAGTTTCTTTACTCAAAAATCAATCTCACTCTTCCTAGCATGTAGATGTTCAAAGAGTCTTTATTGAAAACTTGCAACTAGTCATAATGGATAAAATATTATTGATAAAATATCAATCTTTTATACACCTTTTTACAACCCTTCGTGATTATATCAAAATTCAATTAGTTAGTATGAAGAATATTTTCATTGGCTAGGTTAGTGGAGGATCATGGGAGTCCAAACTAGGCCCTTAAGTGGCAATAAAATTCAGAAAAACAAAGTTAGGAAATTAGACATAAAATTTTGAATTAGTTATTAACATAATTTGAAAAATATGTAAGAATAGAATTTATAGAAAATTGAATTCAGTTTCTAAGATAATATTCCCTTTTTGGAAAAAAGTAAATCTCTTTACTAGAATTTTAAAATTTCAATGCAGTAGTAAAAAAAATTTAGGAAAAAATAAAATCCAGGTGTATGTGTGACCAACTTAAGTACAAGAAAATAAAAATATATTTATTTGAAACTTTCAATATAAGTAGAGGACACATGCCTAGATGTGCTACAGTTTTTTTGTAATTTTTTCCAAGTAAATAATTAGTTATGATTTTTTATTAATTTTTTTTTAAATATTAAAACTTATATAATACGACCCCATAACCTAGTCAAAAATTTATGAAATTCAATTTTTCTTTTCCTTTTATCCTATTGTATGGGAAACATAGAATGTGTTGCATCTTTTGGATTTAAAAAATGTGAAATAATTTAAGAATTATAGATGTTTTTCAATGAACCTATCAATCAAGACTTTAGTGAGAATGTATGTATAAAATCAATAATAAATTTCTATTTAATTTCAAATAAGACATATCTTATATTTTTGGAAAGATGACAATTTTCTCAATAAACCCTTTTCGTTTCATTAAATTTGGATTAAAAAATTTTTTTAGCCAAATTTTGGTCATATCACCACTTTTTGGACCCCCATGATCTTATACTCACCTAAATCCTATTGAGAAATCTGAATCTATACTTGTGTGAGGGGGAAAACCATTAGATGCCAAACAAGATTTAAGTTCTTGAAATGATAATCTAAACTAAGATCAAACATATTAAACTAAAATCTAATCCTACACATACAAAATGAAACTAAGCTATTGAGAACAAATTTAGGAAATCTATGATTACCAAATTGAAAGCAAACAATAAGCATAGTATTACCATCCCATATTGGAGTGTATTCAATTCATGTTGGATTTTTCTTATCACTACAAATCCTCCATCTATGTTTGTGAAAAGCTTGATGAATGATGCTTGATATTGGTTGATTGGAGGAATGATGAAGCTCTATCAATGGTGATCTTGACAACACTTCGTTGCATAAGGTTTGTTGATTCTTTGATCCTTTTTGCTAAGGAGAGAGGTTTGTTATATAGAAAATGATATTTTGAATTGATGATCAAGATTCAACAATGTTGGATCAAGATCAATGGCCAAAAGGTGTTGAGAGGATTTAGACATGAGAAGATTGTGCAAAGTTGAATGCAAAATTTGTGTAATTGAAGAATAGATAGGCTAGTCAGGGATTACATTGATTTGTCAGCACTTAGATGGCTTAGTTATCAAATTGATGGCTTAGTTAGCAAATTAGATTGATTAGTCAACAAATTAGATTGATTAGTCATCAATTGTAATTTTCTCAATCAGAAAGTGGGTGAGGAAAATGAATTAATTGATTTAATTAATTCATTCATTTTTGGAGTTGAACATACAAATCAAGTTTGACTTTTGCAAACAAAGTTGAATTAGTTTGATTTGATTTTTTATAAATTTCATCTTTGAATAATTTGATTTAATTATTCAAATTTTTGGAGGGAAAGTGTGTTAATTAAATTATTATGTTTTAATAATTCAATTAACTTAAGGGAATAAAGTGATTTAGTGATGTAATTAAATAATAGGCATTATTTAATCAATCAGGATGAAATAAGACTAGATTAGGATTTTATTAAATAAATGTAATTTTTTTAATTGCTCGAAATGATAGAAACATGAATTTATCAAATAATGTCATTATTTAATTAATAGAAGCATTGGGGATTTCAGGACTTCATTAAATAAATAAAAATTATATAATTTATAAAAAATGATGAAAAAGTGAATTAATTAAATAATGTCGTATTATTTAGTTAATAGAGGAATTTAGGGTTTGGATGATTTTGATGTGAAATGTAGTGTTGTTTGATGATAATGATGTTGAGATTTTTTGGGACATTGTGGGATGATTCTAAGATGTTTCAAGACATTTTGGGGTGATTCTAAAATGTCTCAAAATGTTCCAGGGTGATTTTGAGATTTTTTGAGACATTACAAACTGGGTCTTACATGTTCTAAGACATTATCAGTTGATTGCTAGATGTTCTAAAATGTTCTGGGTTGATTCCAAGATGTTCTAAGATGTTCTCGGGTGATTCTAAGATGTTTCGAGATATTACAAGTTGATTTCTAGATGTTCTGAGACATTAGAGGTTGATTTTGAGATGTTTCGAGACGTTTCGAGTTGATTCCAAAATGTTCCAAGACATTACAGGATGTTGTGGGATGTCATTTGGTGCTATTCGATGTTGTTTGATGCTTTTTAGGGTGTGTGCTAGGTGTTAAGTCAATTTTACATGTCTATATTTTTCCCCTCTTTGATACAATGTACTGGTTGCTTTGTTTCAAATATTCTATTTTTAAGATCAATCTCTTTTTTCATGAAAAAAATTATGCCCCATCATGCCTCGACATTCAGTGGAATGATGGTAGGACTCTCTGTTTCCCCCTCGAGAGTTTGGTAAAAAAAAGTTTGTTTCGAGGGCAAGCTCACGACACTCTTATTTCAGTTCTAATGTGTTGAGATTGAAGAATTAGATCTATAGGTCCCTCATTCCTCATTTAGATGTTCCTGTGAGCTTCTAATCTGAAAGAAGGAAGGTTCCCTAAGTAGAAATTAGGGTTTCCTTTGTGAAATTAGGGTTTCTTGAGGTTTAATTTAGGCAAGTAGTCTTCAAATTGTCTCATTTGTTATTTCACCCTATAGCTAATTCTTGTCTTTTGTTTTTCCATTTTGTCAGTTGTCAAGAAGCAATGTTGAGATTTGAGGGAGCCCCACATCATTCTAAGATTGTTCAAGAGTTTGGACTACCTTCAAGTGTTAGTGGCTTGATATGTACCTTCTTGATTTTCGCTTCTGTCTTATTTCATTCTTGTTGTTGGTGTCCCAAATCGACCAAACCAATGATTCCTAAAGAATAGCCAATTTCTTATGCTCAGACTCAAATAGGGATTTTTCCAATTGACAAGATTCAGTAAAAGACTGGAATCTCCTACACTTCTATTTTTGTAGGACCAAGGTGGGTCTCCCTTTACAATTCCTATAGACTCAATTCAATTATGTGCATACATTGCATTTTATAGCAGATAATTCCCAATGAAAATATACCAAGTAAGGCATTGCAAAACTTCAAATCTAGCTATATTTTTAGTATCTCAAAATTCACTTAGCAATTAGGAAGTAGAATTCAACACTAAACCTAAACCAAACAACATGAATTAAAATGATTTTTAATTTATAAATTGTTTTTGAAATGCATATGTAGATGCATAAAATTGGTCATATCTGATTAATCCTGGCATTTAATTAAATATTTATTAAGTAATTAATTTCTCTAAAGTCTTCTACATATAATTAAATTTAATTAATTTAATTATATTGTTCATTCATTTTATTCTTCTGTCATAATTAAATAAATTGACTTTTATTTAATTATTTCATATTCATATGTCCACTTGATTAATTAAATAAATGCACTTAATTTATTTTAATTAACTATCACTTTTGAATTTAATTAAGTCTTTTTGATTTAATTAAATTTAATTATTTCTTTTCAAATATTTTTTCTAGTTAATTAAATATCTCATTTAATTAATTTCATTTACATACCACTTCTCAAAAAGTTCAATTCAATATCTTTATTTAATTAAATATCTTCCATATCTTTCCAGAATCATAATTAAATATTTTATTTAATTATGAAATCTTCCATTATTCTTCAAATCTAGGGTAAATATTATATTTTAAGAAGAATCTCTGTGTCACCCATAAATAAATAATTGAATTTTATAATTCATTATTTATCTTCTTCAAAATCTTTCCATAATCTCACAAAAGATGATTTTTTACAATTCATCTTTATCATCTTATCTTACCTCTTTTACAGAGAAGAAAAAAAATCTTGCTTTCTACTTTCTTCTATTTTTTCTTCAGTCTTATCCATCCTCAACCGTTCAATCTGCCAGGAATTTTCACAATCATTGATCATATCAACCAATAAAAAGCTTTTGAAAAATTCTATAAATAGCACAGCCAATCCAAGCAAGGGTTACACACAACACATATCAGAGTAATTAGAGATTAATTGCATTATAGCATTATAGTTTTATTATTCATAGCATCATCAATAGTCTTTTATTTTCAGCAATGATGTTTAGCATTAGATCAATCGTGCCTTAGTATTACATGCATTTCATGATCAATCTCGTTCTTTAGGAGGATTGTTCATTGAGCCTAGCCTACAATCTGAAAGCCAGCTGGAATCAATGAAAATATTGAGGATAGAGGACTATAGGATGACATCGATAAGAAGATACTGAGTTTGCAATATTATTACTTTAATATTCTTTTTTGATATAATGTCTTATTGGTGTGATTGATTCATTTTTTTTTATATATTTAATGCTCACAAAATTGACCACACATTATTGGCACCCATCGTGGGGAATTGCCCTATTTTTAACATCTAATTGCAAGTTTTCTGATAGGATCTCACATTCTAGAATTCGGATTTTCGACAAAATTTTCCATTGTAGTGCATACGCCGATTTTTGAAGTGCATTCATAGGTTTTTAAAGAGCATCCATGGCTCCTTTCAGCACTTTTGCAGGTACTTTAGTGCATCCATGGATTGTTACAGTGCATCTAGGAACTATTTCAGTGCATCTATAGTATAGAAGGGCGCATATGCTCTAATCAATTTGTTAAAAATTTTGAAAAAAAGAAAAAAGGAAATTTAGTTGCATTCTATTTTAGCGCATTGAGGAGTTTTCATAGCGCATTTAGGACTTTCCGTAGCACATTTACTATCTTTTTTGGTGCATTTACTGGTTTTTGTGGTGCATATAGGTTATAACTAAATAGGTTTCTGAGTCTGATGCCTTCTGCAGACAACTTTTTTTTTGGCTTAAAAAGAACCAATCTAGGATAGTCACAACTGGTTTAAAAGGAAGCAACCCTAGGATAGACATGGATTTAAAATAAAGAAATATAGGATAGTCACCACACACTTATTTTGCAATTAAAATGAATCCTATGCTTTATGTGAAGCAACATCTTCACATAGTTTAGATCATTGTGATTTGGACTTTTAAAAAGAATAGTGTCTACTGTGTTTGTGGCAATAGGTCTATGCTCTCCCCTTAATCAGGTGACTAGAATACCAAACTTCCCTTTTACATTCATGCAATTTTACTGCTTTATTACATCCTATAGAGGGCCTGCTCTTGTGGGAAAAATTACTCACCCAAGAGGAATGACTCAAGTGGGTTCAAGCCAGAGCTAGGCTATTCTACCCCACTATAAAAATTTAAAGAAAATTAGGAGAAATCCTCTTTTTCCGATAGTGTGCAAGATAACCATCCCCAAATCCTTTGTTCTAAAGGTTGGGAGGTCTCCTGAGGGAGTTTATTATTGCCGCACAGAACAGAAACCCTTACTATGAACCTAGTGTAGTATCCAGCCGAAGTCAGTTTCTGAACATCATAATAATCACAATGCAGGGGAGGGAAGAATCTACCCCCAATATACTCACCATATAACTACCAAGGACCGTTTTCTCAGGGGATTCGGTATACACTTTCACTCTGAGTACACACCTAGAAAAGACAAAAACATGGGCGCCCCTTTAGGTGTGACAGCGCTATGTGAGTTGACGTAGTTCTAAGATGTGGGTTGTTGATTATTATGATGACCTACTTGAGTATTAAGAGTGAGTCTGATTGAACTATCTATCATGTCTAAAACCTGTGAAAACAATTTCTTAAAAACATTTTGATCATACACTTGATGTTTAGTATAGGACTTAAAAATATTTTTTTTCAAGGTGTTTGTTGTGTTTTCAATCACACTAATTCAGATAAAAGATCATTCGAAATGAACATGTCAAAATTTAGCTAAAAATTGTTCTCAACTGTTCGGGAAAATACCTTGAAAAAAACTATTTTAGTGCATCTAAGGTATATTCTGGTGCATATAAGGTCTGTTTTAGCGCATTCACTTGTTAAATCAACACTTTTAGGGTCTGTTTCAGGGCATTAGGTGTTTGTTTTAGCGCATAGGATGAGTACTTTGCAAACATTTTTTGTCACTATCAATTTTTTTTTTGAAGTGCATATAGGATACAAAGTAGCGCATCTGGGACATATTGAAGCACATTTGACCATTTCTCTAGCACATATCCCTGTTTTTGAAGTGCATATAGGCAACAGAAAAGGGAATTTGTCATTTTTTTCCTAATCATTGTTTCTAAAAGATCTGAGTTTATAGCATTCCTGATCCAGTAGCACATTTTCTCTCATTCTTAGGGAGTGGAAATCTACTAAGTTTGTTAAGAAGTCGATTACCAATAAGATCAAGAAACCCAAGAAACCTCTAGGCTACAAGAAAATGTTACAACATAGGAAGTTTTTATAGAAAAGTCAAAATGTCTTGCTCCATTATCGCAAGTTTCTCCATAGATACCAAGATTTTGTCAGAGGATTTACTGACGAATACGCTATGGACCCTCTAGATTCACGAGCCTATTTTCAAAGAATAGCCCTCTCTCAATGACATAATCATAATTAGCCTCTTGATTTCAACTACATACCATAACCTTCTATCGAATATTCGACGCATCCTAGTCAAATACTTCAGTGATTTGAAATATACTATTTGATATATTGATCATTCTTCAAAAACAAGGATCAAATCCTACAAGTGCATCTTTTATCACAAAATTTTAAATTCTTGGTTCAACTTCTCCCAACAGGATTCTAACATCCTTTATCATTGGAAGCCACAACCATGAATTAGGAACATAGTTTTGATCATATCATAAGATTTTCATCTTATCAGATTAAAACATCATCATTGATTTGCACTCATCAAACTATGATCTAGGTTTAGGAGAACATCTTGAAATCATATGCCTATTTTTACACGATCACAATACAACAAGCTGAATATATTCAAACAACTCAAGAATAAGGTGAAAGTAGTGATTCCCTTTATAAAGTAAGTTGAAATCCCCTTTTTAAAGACAACATGACTAAAGGAGCAAAGGGTTCATTTACTTTCGACAAAGATATGAGAAAAACCTTTGAAGATAGTGAGGATGAACAAGAAGAAGAATGTCACCTTAAAGAAGTCGAGCAAGATCCTAAATTTCTCAGAGTGGTAGAAAAGCTTCTAGCATGCAATAAACAAAAATACTTCCTATTTTTGGCTGACAAAGGAGCCAAATTGCCTGACGATTTTGATATTGTGAACATAAAGAGTAATCCTGATGAAACACCTTTATCTGATTTTGGTGCTTTGACTAAAACAATTAAAACATTAGAAGGAAAAGTTAAAGATCTAGAAGGAGGAGCCACAACAAAGACATACTCTCTTGATGATATTTGTCCATATACTTTTGATCGATGTCTCAACATGATTCTGTTTCCTAAGCATTGTGTAATTCCAAAGTTTGATCATTATAACGGGAAATCAGATCCAATTGACCATATTGGAGACTTTTGAAACATGACTTTATAATTTTCTCATGAGGATACATACTTAATGTGTTTATTCCCATGAAGTCTTGGAGGCCAATCTATGGAATGGTTATCAAAAATTACACTGCCTGTCAAAACATTTGAGGAATTGATCAACGAGTTTATCTCACACTATTCCTATAACATACAACACCAAATAACCATGATTGATCTATGCAAGGCTAAGCAAAAACCTAGTGAATCATTCATCACATTTCTTTAGAGATGGAGAAGATTGTTCGCTAGATATCCATGCCACATTCCTGAAAAGGAAAAGATCACTACATTCATAAATAACTTGGATCAAGAAATGAGCTATCGTTTAAATCTTATTGCCCTCCCTCTTTCCAGAAATTGATTGAGAATGCAATCACAATTGAAAATGCATTAGTCCAGAGGGGAATAATCAAACTTGATAGAGACAATCCTAGCTCTTCTAATCACCACAATGACAAATCTAAGTTTTGGACTAGCAACAAGAATGTGGTGAATGATGGTGTTTTAGATGCACATCATGTCTCATCTAAACTAGTTGTTCTTCATGTTCCTCACAACAACAACTACAACAATGTCAACTCGGTTACAAATTAGGGAAACAACTCCCTTCCTCCTACGAGGAATAACCAAAACTAAAATTTTGTTCCAAATCAGAATAATACCAATAATCAAGGGTATCGTGGAAAAAATAGTAACACCTTAGGAAATACATCAAACATGAATCCACAGTGATCTTCATTTTTCTCCAATAGAAGAGCTTTTATTCCATTGGGGCAATCTCTGGAATCTTCCCTTAAAGACTTGATGGAAAAGAACGTTATTACCCTACCACCCCAACGTAACTTCAAACCCACTATGAAGCCACCATCATGGAATGATGCATACTATTGTGAATATCATAGATGTAAAGGCCATCGAATGAATAATATCCAAGCCTTGAAGAATGTTATTCAAGATTTAATCAAAAAAGACATTGTCACAAGAGAAGGGAACCAACAATCAAACAAAGACCACCAAGCATTTTGAAACCCTTTTCCCAACTATCAAAAGGGTGAGTCTTTTGGAAAAAATGTGAATCATGTTGATGAGCATATAATCAATCATATCTACACTAATGACAAGCAGGTTAATGTTATAAAAGTCAAAGAGAAGGCAGAGTATCAAGAAGTTAATGCAACAAGGGCACAAGCTAAAGTCATCCTAAAAGGCATTCCTTTAAAAACCATTGTGCCACCGCCTCTGCATCAATATGATTTAATCAATCAACTTGGAAAAACTCCTACTTAGATCTCTATCTTAGAACTTGTGAATATTTCCCTAGCACATAAGGAAATTCTAGAGAAATCCCTCATTAAAACAATTGCATCCGATGATCTAAATGTGGATCAATTTCGAGCCATGGTGGGACATTTATCCTCACCCACATGCCTCTCATTTTTTGAAAAAGATGATGTTTCCATGACACATCCCCATAATTCATCATTATACTTAGAAGTCATGGTCCACAAGTTTCATGTCAGATGAGTTCTAATAGATGGAGGTGCTAGTTTAAACATATGTACCATGAAATTAATTTAGGCTTTAGGATTTTGTGAGGATTCCATTGATCCAAGAAGAAATATTACCATTAAATCCTATGATAATGAGGAAAGAGCATCCAAAGTTTTAATCATGTTACCAATCAGAGTGGGACTTGTTATCAAAAATACTTTGTTAGGTATTAGACCGTGATCTCACATACAACATCTTGTTGGGTCATCCTTGGATCCATGACATGCAAGCTGTACCATCTACATATCATCAGTGTTTTAAGATTCTGTATGATGGAAAGGAGATCACGATATCAGTTGATAATTCTCATAGTCAAACTTGTGCTACCATCAAAGCTAGTCAAGACACTTTGGTTCCTGACAATCGAGAAGCAACTACTAGCACTTCTCCAAAAGTTGATACACAAATCAGTAAACTAACCAAAACCTTTGACAAGCAATTACGATTCAAGGATAATGGTGTAGGAGAATACTCTCTCTATCTGGCTAATCTTCCTACATCACCTCAGTCATATGGACAACCTTCTGTTGTGTATCATTAGATATCTGCAGCGTCAACATCAACACAATCAGCAGTAGAACCAATCACCAAGTTCAATGGACAATTTATCAAGGAAAATTTCCCAATGGAAGATCCTGAGGATAGTGAAATGCTAAAAGGGCTCTATAGAGATGAAGATGAAGATGAAACAGTTCTTAATATCAAATTACCAACTGAGAAATATGGTAAGGGATATTCAATCATGCAAAAGATGGGCTATGAGGGTAATGGTCTGATCAAAAAAAGAAAAGGAGTAGTTGAGCCTATTGATCCTATAGGACTTGTTGCAAAAGATAAAAAAGGACTAGGCTATGATAATATCTCGAAGGAAACAACATCCAAAAAAGTGAATGATACTATACTCACATTGCAAGAAAGTTTTGATCCAAGGGAACCATGCTTGAGAGCAATTCATAATTTCATCAATAATAACTCTGACATAGACTCTGGAGAATACGAATGGGATACCATCCATAATGATGAATTCTGGAGGGAAAAATAGGTTGATGTGATACACAAGTATATGCCTACTCTAATCAAAGGAGAAGGGTCAGGGACCCAACCACAAGAATCTGAACTACAACATAACTATGATTCTAGTGATACTGAGTTAGATTTGATCAAACAAAATTATCATGAGGACAGTACCATCATTGATCTACCTCATACCTCAGATCCTATAGACACCTCTATTATGGCCATACCCATAGCCAATTTCATGCAACCTAATGACCTACTACCACTAATACATCCTGATCTCATTGATTGGGATCTATCTGAACCTCTTGATATACCTATGTTTCCCATTGACAAATCTATCATAAACTTCCTTTCTGCAGATAATGTAAATGATTGTTCCACTGGTAAATTTTGGCATGAGATCCTTAGTCAAGAGGGTGTCAAGTTTCCTAGCTGCAAAAGTAAAAATCAAAAAGAAATATTTAATGGTGAAAACGAGTATCTAGTAGTGTTAGATCAAACAAAAGATAAAAAAAAGAGTGTATCAAATGGTAAAAACCTTTTTATGACACTAGATGATGGGATACTTGACACTCTCCTAGAGTACTATCATGAGCAATCGCCTATTTTGATTGAACCTACAAAAGTAGTTAATCTTGAAACTACAGAGAAACTGAGGATTTTACAGTTGGCCGCATCAATGACAAATAAAGAAGTACCTGAGTTCATGGAATTTCTTAGAGAAAATCAAGTCAATTTTGCCTGGTCTTAAACAAATATGCTAGGTCTTGATCCAAATCTTATAATGCATCACTTGTCCATCAAGCCAAGAGAAAAACCTGTGAAACAAAAAGTTAGAAAGATGCATCCTCATGTGGAACTACTAGTTAAAGAAGAACCTAAGAAACTCCTTGATGTGGGATTTATAAGATCAATTGATTATGCAAAATGGATCTCTAACATTGTTCCTGTATCTAAACCTAACAAAAGTGTTTGAGTGTGCATAGATTTCAGAGATCTAAATAAGGAATTTCCTAAGGATGCTTTTCCTCTTCCAAGCATTGATACTATACTTGATCTAATGGTTGGACATTCCATGTATTCACTAATGGATGGTTTTTTTGGTTATAACCAAATCAAGATTGCACCTAAAGACCAGTAAAAAACAACCTTCACATGTCCCTGGGGGACCTACTGTTGGAACGTTATGCCATTCGGTTTAAAGAACGCTGGAGATACATATCAAAGAGTTATGACTACAATTTTTCACGACATGATGCACACATTCATGGAAGATTATTTTGATGACATACTAGCAAAATCATACACAAGAGAAGGACATATCAAGATATTATCTAAAATATTTGCAAGGTTGGAAAATTTCAAAGTTTGCCTCAACCCTAAGAAATGTGTTTTCGGAGTTAAATTTGGAAAAATCTTGGGATACATAGTTTCAGCAAAAGGAATTGAAGTAGATCCCACCAAGGTACAAGCAATCATGGAAATTCCTCCACCAAAGAATATTAGTTAGCTGAGATCACTACAGGGATGACTCTAATATATACGAAGATTCATTGCACAACTAGTAGATAAATATCTACCTTTGACACATCTACTACATAAGAATGTTCCTTTCAAATGGGATGATAAATGTGAAATGTCCTTTCAACAAATCAAGCAGTACTTAATGAATAGACCAATTTTGATACCACCAAATCCAGACAAACCACTCATCTTATGCATTGCTGCCACAAAGACATCCTTCAAGGCATTGTTAGCACAAGAAGACTCTAAAGGAAGAGAACATGCAATCTATTATATCAGTCATACATTAATAGGTCATGAACTCAACTACACTTTCATCAAGAAGGCTTGTCTAGTTGTAGTCTTTTCCTCACAGAATTTTCCCCCCTACATGTTAACTCATACAATCAATCTAGTTGCAAAGATTGATCCACTCAAATATTTGTTAAGCAAGGCCACGTTGACAGGAAGGTTAGCAAAATGGGTCATGATCTTAAGTGATTTCGATATTCATTATATTGATCACAAAGAAATTAAAGGACAAGCTATTGTTGATCAGTTGGCTGAAGTACCCCTACAAACAGAGCATCCCATGCACATTGAATTTCCTGATGCTGATGTCTTCGCAGTAGAATCAAAGAAACCTTGGTCATTATATTTTGATGGCTCCTTTACTCAACATGGATCGAGGGCAAGCATACTCTTTGTCACCCCTCAAGGAAATACCATTCCTTGGTCATATCAGCTAATGTTTCCATGCACTAATAACATATCTGAATATGAAGCTTTAATCATTGGACTCAAAATAGCACTGGAATGGAGAATCACAGAGTTACAAGTCTATGGTGACTCACAGTTAGTCATTAACCAAATCAATGATGACTATCAGACCAAAGATGACAAATTGTTGCCATATAAGAAAATGGTTGACGATTTCAAGAAATACTCTATAGACATCAAGTTCATTCAAATTCTAAGGCTTGATAACAAGGTAGTTGAAGCTATGGCCACAATCGCTTCATTGTTACAACTCCCAGAAACCCAGGCTCACTACAAATTTCTGGTGGAACAATCATTTACACTTGCTTATGACACACATGAAATCCAAATCATTTTCCACTTAGTAGGATCTGATTCACCTTGGTATGGCAAGATTTATGCCTACCTAAAAGATGACATATTACCACTTGACTTATCTCATAACCAAAAGCATAATTCTATCTACCAATTCTCTCACTATACCCTTATTGCTGACACTTTCTATCACCACAGTCTTGATGGTACTTTACTTTGATATCTTGAATGTGATGAATCTGATAAGGCTTTACAAGAAGTTCATGGTGGCATTTGTGGTACTCATTCAATTGGACTAACCTTATCCAAGAAATTGATTAGAATGGGATACTACTAGCCTACAATGGAGAGGGAATTATTCACTTTTGTAATGAAGTGCTCTAAATTTCAGATACATGGAAATATTATTCATGCACCAGCATAGAAACTACAATTGTTTGTACCAACCTGGCCATTCTCTTAATGGGGCTTGGATTTAGTGGGCAAGATTCATCCTTCATCTTTGAATGGGAACGAGTTCATCATCACAACGACTGAGTATTTTACCAAGTGGATTGAGGCAGTACCTCTTACTAAGGTCACTAGCAAACAAATCTCATCATTCATACTCAATTATCTCATTTGTCAGTATGGCATTCCTGACTCTATCATCATAGATAATGGATGACCATTCAAGAATCAAGATGTTGACGAAATTTTTGAAAGATTCCATATTCAACATAGATACTCAACACCTTATTATCCACAAGGGAATGGCCAAGCAAAGGCCTCAAACAAAACAATATTGAAAATTTTAAAGAAGACTATGAATGATGCAGGGAAAGATTGGCACATTCAACTCAATCCCGCATTATGGGCTTACCAAACTAGTATTTGAACACCAATAGGAGCAATGCCATTTTCTCTTGTCTATGGAGCAAAAGCCATCCTACCATTAGAAGTTGAGATACCATCACTCAGATTATCACTAAAAGGTCTCATAACAGATGATGAATACAGAGTTTCCCGACTTCAAGAATTGGAACTTCTTGATGAAAAGAGACAATGAGCAGCTGATCATTTGAAATCCTATCAACAAATGATGTCTCATAGCTATAATCATAGAGTCAAAATGTGTACCTTTCAGGTTGGTGATCTTGTTCTAAAAGAGAACCCATGCAATCAACAAGATAGAGAGAAGAAAGGAAAGTTTGAACCTAATTGGCTGGGTCCGTATGTGGTCATAACAGTGTACGGTTTAGGAGCATACAAGTTGTCAATTCCAGAAGGGGACCTGTTTGATGAACCCATTAACAACATGCACCTAAAAAAGTCTTATGTCTGAAGCAGTTATAAAACATCAAAAAATTTCCCAAAGAAATCCAAAAACATTAGAAAAAGTCCTGAAGAAATCCAAAAACATCAAAAAAAGTCCTAAAGAAATCCAAAAAAAATATAAAAAAAAGTCTTGAAGAAATCCAAAACAATCAGAAAAAGTCCTGAAAAAAATGGTTACCCTGGTGAAAACCTAGCAAATAGGCATCTCAGTAACGAAAATAAAATAAAATAGAAAATGCAATAAAAACAAATAGTGAAAATCTGGCAAATAGATGCTATCTATAGCTCTCCATCTATTAGTTCATGTTTCGCACTAGGATTTCATTTCATGCATCTTTCCTTCATCTTAGGATCATACCAGCATCATGTTACCATCATTTTCCTAGAATGATAATGTCTTACCATGGCTTGATTTTTTGTACATATCCATTTCAACAAGTTTTGTCAAATGCTGGGGGAAAACATTGACATACTATGGGGAAACCAACTTTTAGGATCTACCACAGTAGCTTGGAAACACTATAGAACTTAGTCATGTGAACAAACAATCACAATACATGAACAAATATCCGATCATCGATCAATATCACAATGACTTTTCAACATAATACCATATCATGACTCATATCTAGATGATCTAAAATTTGAATAATGATTGGAATATCAGTTTTACATTTTGAACAATGATTGTTTGATTTTTCGATATCATCTCTCTGGAGCACACTCAATGATGTACTGAACTAGAGTGGCAAGGAAGGAGGATGATTTTTCTTTGTCTATTGTCTTGAGGTTAACTATTGGTTTGATGCAAATATGTCGTGAAACATGATTTCCAAAGCATATCATTGAGGACAATTCCACATTTGCATCAAAAGGTGGTTAGTCTTTTCTTGTTTATTCAAGAAATGCTCAGGTCATCTTAGTTCAATTATACCTTGATGCTTGTGTTTTCTTGCTATATCAAAAATCATGAAACTTGTACTCAGGTCATCATTGGTGCTAATCTCCCCTATGATGCTTGTACATACTTCCAACATTTTATAAGGCTCTATGATGATTCACAAAAGCTACCTGAAGGCTCAATGAAGAGTTGGTTTTATTTAGTTGCATTTCATTTAGATCAATGTATATATTTTGCATACTAGATTCGCATTAGAGTTTCAAACAAAGCTGAACAGATAAATCAATGGTTGTCATGTCTCTTGAGATTATATGTGGAGGACATTTGGACATTTGTTTCATCCTCATTTCATTATCATTTCATCTCATTCTTGTGCATATCATATAGTTTAAACACCCATCATTAGGATCCTTTCCCATGTACGTATCCTTCATGATGCATTATCATTTCATATTTTATATCATTTCATTGCATATCATCGAACATTCTCAATTTTATCATCTTGATTTCGTTCTCATCATTTATTTATTTTTCATTCTTATCCTATCCATCATTTTCATGTTACATTTCATCCTTTAATACCATTTGCACAACATCTCATTTAAATTCATTACATTCCATCATCACATATCATATCATTTCATTCCTTTCATCCCATCTCTTTTCATTACATTACATTGCATATCATGTCATTCAATGTCATTTCATCCTTTCATGTCATTACATTACATTTTCTATCCTATCATTATTTCATCATTTTACACATTCCTCACATCATTTTCTCATCATTATCATATCCTTATCATTCATATAATTATCATTTATCATTTATCATCGCAACGGCTCATATCATTTTATCATCTCAGGTCACTTCATAATTCATTTTATTTTACCATTGTACATTAACTTCTATTTTTCTTCCATTACATTTTATTTCATATTATTAAATTACATTTTTTATATCATTTCATCTCATTTTATTTTATCGTTTCATTCCAATACATTTCATTACATTACATTTCATATCATGTCATTATATAACATTTCGTTTTATCGTTCACATCATTTCACTTTTACATTTTATCATCTTCTTTCATTACATTTTATTTCATATCATTACATTTCATTTTATCATTCACATCATTTCACTTTTACATTTTATCATCTTCTTTCATTACATTTTATTTCATATCATTACATTTCATTTTTATCTCATTTTTCATTTCGTCATTTCATAAAATTACATTTTCCATATCATCTCATTTTATAATCTCATTAATCCTTTTCATATTCATTACATTTCATAGCATACATGTCATCATTTATCATTCACATCTTTTCTCATTTTCAAATACCATTTATACAACATTTGATTCATATTACATATCATATGGAAAAATCATCACATCCCTTTCCATGGTTTACTGGTCCTGATAAGCCAACACCCATTTTGGTAGTATCATAGCCAGGAGGAGGGAGATAGGAGGATGTGGCAAGTGGGGAGTAGGCAATACACATAAGGTCTACCTGGTGGCCTCACTTGGGGACAAGCTAGTCTCATCACAGTAATATGCTCCCATGCCCAAACCTGAAGCAATGTCATGCCCGATGAAAAACTAGATGCACCCCAATATACCACATGATGTAAATCATGATAGAAGTGAGCCAACATGCAGCTCCCCCAGGCATATCTCTAAGGCTATAACAACATCTACTCCATAATCCTCCCCCTTCCCACATATAGTCCCTTTGACCGGT
Source organism: Sequoia sempervirens (assembly GCA_007258455.2). Taxonomy (NCBI): domain Eukaryota; kingdom Viridiplantae; phylum Streptophyta; class Pinopsida; order Cupressales; family Cupressaceae; genus Sequoia; species Sequoia sempervirens. Next base: position 336,060,038 of record VDFB02105785.1, read on the forward strand.
GATCCAGACAAATGAGACCTCCAATGAATGCACCTAACACTATAGGAAAGGCTGGATATCCCTTGAAATTGGCCCATGGCACCCAATACCCTGCTATGTGTGCATCACCAAACACTCTCCTCAACGCATCTGTACCACCGAGCTCCTTGTGATCATAGAACACAAGGGCACCAAACATTGAATACCCAATATCCTATAGACATCCTCTAGAATCATAGTCAAATCACCAGTCGGCAAATGAAAGGTGTTGTGCTTCGAATGCCACCTCTCTGCCAATGCGGTCAACAGTCCCCTATTGACCTAAATTGGAGGCATGGCCAACAAAGGTCTCAATCTGCATGTCCCTATCAATGCTACCTTATCTGGTGTCAACTCGGATATCCTATCCCACCCTACTAAGTGTCGCTCCCTAATCTGGAGGTTTTTGAAAACCTCCTATTTTTGGGTAACACAAGAAAGTCAATCAGCATCATATCAATGATTCAATCTCAATCAGGAAAAATCAATCTAACTCATACCTATCTAAGACCCATATCAGTGGCCCATATCAGTGAACCATATCAGTGACCCATATCAAGTGTTCTACCTAGGTGACTCATATCAGGCAATCAATACACCAACTATCTATCTAAATATCACATCAATCTGTTCTATCATCAATTACTATTTGTTTTCTTTCTCAAGAATGCAAATTTATCAACAATCAAATCATCATCCTATTTGTTTTTCTATCACAGAAAATAAATTTATCAACAATCAAAACATCATCTTATTTGTATTTCAATCATGAATGCAAATATGTTTTCAATCAATCACCTACTATTTGTTTTCTATCCCAGAAAGCAAATTTATTAGAAGTCCTATCAATCATCTACTCTTTGTTTTTTTTTTCATACAAGGGAAAAAAAGTTATCAGCTATCTACTCTTTGATTTCTATTTTGGAAACAAAGTTATTAATTCTTTATCAAAATTTCTATCCATATCAACATGATGACAAGAAAAGTTTTCTATCTATTGACTAAAGAAGCAATATACATCATCATTTTCACATCACTGTCATCAAATCACACATTCTATTTTTTTTACCAGATGTGCTAATCTGTGGTCGATATGCGCTAAAACTCATATACGCTATTTTGTATCCTAGATGTGCTAAAACTCGGATGCACCATTCTTTGTTTGGGATGTGCTCAAACAGTTCCCATATGCGCTATTTCCCTCTAAGCGCTAAAACTCTAAACCTAAGGACTACCTCATTTCCTAGATATGCAATAACCCTATATGCGCTATTGTTTTCCCTAGATGTGCTAAAAACCTAATTTTCTTATGGCACCCTATATGTGCTACTTTTTTCATCGAATGTGCTAAACTAGTTTCTACGCTAAACATGCAAACTCTATCCTATATGTGCTAATCTTTTCATCGAATGCACTAAAACATCTATAAAAAATGCTAAAACTTTTCTAAATGCGCTAAAACGGAGGACTAAAACCTAAATCCATGGAAAAACATGGAAAATATTACTCCAAACGGATAAATTTGAAAGCACAAGCAGTTAGATTGACTCACCAGTGGTCCATACGCAGTTGGTCTTTGGTATCGGCGAGATCGCTCGAATTTGTGTCGGTGATACAAAATCTCCATTTCACTAGGTCACTGTTAGAGCTATAGGATTCAAAAAGTCAAAAATTGCAAATGACTTGTCCTTTTTACCTTTTAAGGGTCAATCAAAGGTAAGTTTTGTGACATTTTTATCTTTTTATCCAAATTTGACTTTATTTTTCACACTGGGGCATCTCTATACATCATTTTTCTTGAGCTAAATCATTGAATTCACATCAACGTCAAACTCTCATCATCAAATCAAACTGTATCAACAACTCATATCATCATCAGTGATTTACCTCCCAAGGGGGCATCATTAACAATAGCAACATCTTTCGATTAGAAACACATCAGAATTAGATCAGGGGCATATTTTTCAGAAAAGGGGCATAGTCAAACACAACAAATTTCGAAAGCAAGAATATTTTCTTTGAAGCAATGAGTTTCACACATTACTTCAAAGAGGGGAAAAATGTAGGTGCATAAAATTGGCCATACCTGATTAATCCTGGAATTTAATTAAATATTTATTATTTAATTAATTTCTCTAAAGTCTTCTACATATAATTAAATTTAATTAATTTAATTATATTGTTCATTCATTTTATTCTTCTCTCATAATTAAATAAATTGACTTTTATTTAATTATTTCATATTCATATGTCCACTTGATTAATAAAATAAATGCACTTTATTTATTTTAATTATTTATCACTTTTGAATTTAATTAAGTCTTTTTGATTTAATTAAATTTAATTATTTCTTTTCAAATCTTTCTTCTAGTTAATTAAATATCTCATTTAATTAATTTCATTTACATACCACTTCTCAAAAAGTTTAATTAAATATCTTCCATATCTTTCCAAAAATTTAATTATGATTCTCGAAAGATATGGAAGATATTTAATTAAACTTTTTGAGAATTATTTAATTATGAAATCTTCCATTATTCTTCAAATCTAGGGTAAATATTCTATTTTAAGAAGAATCTTTATGTCACCCATAAATAAATAATTGAATTTTATAATTCATTATTTATCTTCTTCAAAATCTTTCCATAATATCACAAAAAGATGATTTTTTAAAATTCATCTTTATCATCTTATCTTACCTCTTTTACATAAAAGAAAATAAATATTGCTTTCTCCTTTCTTCTATTTTTCTTCAGTCTTATCCATCCTCAATTGTTCGATCTGCAAGGAATTTTCACAATCATTGATCATATCAACCAATCAAAATCTTTTGAAAAACTCTATAAATAGCACAGCCAATCCAAGCAAGGGTTACACACAACACATATTAGAGTAATTAGAGATTAATTGCATTATAGCATTATAGTTTTATTATTCATAGCATCATCAATAGTCTTTTATTTTCAGCAATCATGTTTAGCATTAGAGCAGTCATGCCTTAGTATTACATGCATTTCATGATCAATCTTGTTCTTTAGGAGCACTGTTCATTGAGCCTAGCATACAATCTGAGAGCTAGCTATAATCAATGAAAATACTGAGGATAGAGGATGATAGGAAGACATCGATAACAAGATACTGAGTTTGCAATCTTTATTACTTTAATATTTTGTTTTGATATAATGTCTTATTGGTGTGATTCATTCATTTATTTTTACATATTTAACGCTCACAAAATCGACCACACAACATGTAGTTGACTGAAAAATCAATGCCTAGTTCTAGGCCATGGAGTCAAACATGTAATCACAAAGAGAATCTCGTCATCAAATAAACTTCAACCAGTGGATTCAAAAATACTAATGCATTACACCAACAAATCCACTCATATTATCATCCAAATTCTTCTTACAGATCCACCTTGCACACTTAAAATCACAATTATCTACTGAAAATAATTTAACCATTTATTTGAAATAGAACCATCAAAAAATAATACAATCTTAGGGAAATTGAGATGAAAATTTCTAAATACTTTGTATTATTGAATTCATATGACTAAATGTGTACAAATATAGAGATAATTTGATGACATTCATGATTTTCTTGCATAAACTAACTAATATTTACTCATGAAACTCAACTATTACAATCATATATTCAATTTGTGACTCAGACTCAACATTTCTCTATCTACCCAACCCATATAGAAATCCAAAACCCTTTACAATGATAAAATAAGAGAATAAGAAGAATAATATTGAGCCCAAATTTCAATTCATTGAAAGCACGTGAAAGTTCATCCTCTATTGATCAGTAACAAGAAATTGAACAAATCCTCTATCTTCTCTCTTCCTTTGATTAGTAGCTTTTTCTTGTAGACCTCATAGGAATTTCATTGACATCATCATCCCCTATGCAAGGTTGGTGATGAAGGGTCAATATTTGACCACATTGCCTCAATGTTTTCCTTCCATTGATTTCATTGTTTTCCCTAAATCCTCTACAATTCCTCATGAACCCTGGCACTAATTGAACAAACACTTACAGTGGTCTCCATGAAGCTCCATCCTCATATGGAGCTTTCAACTATGCTCTGAATTTCAAAAGAGAGGATAGTAGAAAAGGAAATGGTGGAGACTGTGTTCAGAGCTCAAATGGCTTTCCAAGAGTGCTATCTTTCCATTTCAGAAGGGTATTTTCCTTGGCCAAGATTTTTAATGAAAGGAACAACAACAAAAATCAAGGTTTCTAAACTTGACCATTGGGTAGAACAATTTGTCCCTTTCTATTTATTCTACATGTCAAGCGATTCTCCACTTGCAAGATAGACCTTTTGATGGGGTCATTGTAATCCTCATCATTTAATTTATCAACCCAAGGTAGTGTCCATGCCTGTCTACAAGAGAGAAAGAAGAAAACTTGGTTGACAGTCAATTCTACTTACAAAAATAAATCATATTTGCATGAAAGGAAATTTGCTGAAAGGGAAATAATCTAAGGAACACTTGCAAGAATTGAAAAGGCTAAACTACTTCACATTTTCTAGAAATGAAAATCTTGCTTTAATTCAAATTTACTCTGAAAAGTTGGAAATACATTGTTGGAAATGAAACTAAAACTATTCTATTTCCTCAGGCTAAAACAAGTCTTTCTAATCCCCCTCCTCTTCTTAAATTATTACATTGTATTTATAGAATTCATATTCTATATCTATCCAACCAATCCACTAAGAATGTGGATCCAAGATCCTATTTTTGAGGGGTTATTTACAAAACTCTAAAAAATTGAAGTTGTTGTCCTCTATCACGCCAACTTTGTCCCTGTCATTTTCTCTCATGTACAACTCCTTGATGAAAATCCCACCAAATGCTTAAAAAAAAATTTAGACCTTGCAATCTACATTACAAATCATTTTGAATTTTTAAATTTCATTGAGAAAAGAGGGAGACATCATTGTTTTATTGAGACTGTGTTTTTGACAATTTCTGGATGCTTGATTTTTAGGGAACCTTCTATTCTCTATGTGAATTAAGGGATTTTTCTTTAGTTTTCTTGACCAAATCATTGATCCTTAGAATGAATCACATACAATAATCATGGAAAAAAAATTGATTGATGTGGTAACTTGAGTTATCTTTGGTGGAAGAAAGAAGATGTGAAATTTAATAACTGTGAGAGATCTTAAAACTCAACATGAGACAAATACTCATCCCATTAATTTAGGAATGAATGATGATCCATTATTTTGCATGAATGTAGGAGTGTGTTGGGATTATTCTCTATCTTCTCATTATTTATTCAAAGCATTCAAAATTTTTCAGGAGTTAACTGCTTCAAGTGTCTAGAGCTCTCTCTTGCAAGTGTCTATGAGGCTCTTTATTGTCATGAATTATTCAATAATGTATTCACCGAAATTATAGCATCTTACACACACTTATGAGGTGATATTAGAAACTATTGTATGTTGTGTTTGTGTTGCTTATATGTGGTTTTCATTTATGTCAACACTATTATCATTGTTGCATTAGAAGTTGTATATGTTGACAATATTGAGAAAATTGTAATAAGAAGTGCTACAGGTTGTCAGTGGTGAAGTGAAGTTTTGTCAGTGTGTTTAATATATTGTTGTTTAGAGGTTTTGGACTAAAGGGTTTCATCTTGAGTATGTCTAGTTTATCCACATTGAATTCTAGAGATCTGCATCAATAGTTGACCAAGTTATGGTGATTTTCATTCTGACAGTTTTTATGTCACTTCAGTTAGTGTTCTTGATTGAATATTATGTGATTTCAATAAGTTTAGTTGTTGTGAATTCTTCTCTAGTGTTTCATGATGATTTTGGATTTTTCTAGTTCATTCTCTATCTTTTTGGCATGTTCGCATTGATCGTTGTGCTCGTGATCTGATATTTTCTCTTGCATGTTCATGTTTTTCATGTTCTTGGCCAACAAGGTGTTGAAGCATGTTGTGGATTTTCGTGGAGAAATTAATTGAAGTGTTTTCATGTTGGAGATGTTGTTTTCAGTATTCACTATGTTATGGCTGACCTTGGTTGATTTAAATGAATAATCTTTTTTTTGGGTCGATTGTTTGTAATTATTTTATTATCCTTTTGTGGCCAACTTATAGTGATGTAATTTCTTGTTGAGGGCATAGAAGAGTGATTGTTTGAAGTGTGGAAGAGGTTTTAATGTGAAGTGTATGAGCCCTATGTGTGAATAAAGTTTAGATAATTCTAAGGTAGAGCAAAGAGTGAAGAAAAGTGAAGAAGTGCTCATGTGCTTAACCGAAACTGCAACCAAGCATTAGCAGTTGCTATTTTCTCAGTTCAAATCTAGATGGTTTTAATATGAATCTTTCTATAAGACAGTGTGTCTTCCTTGGGTAGTAAGCCTTGTTGTATTTGAGTAGTGAGCTCTAGGTAGTGTGCCTGAATGCATGTGCATTCCCCATTCATATTTCCTTATATTTTTAATAGGGTACAATCTTGTGGATTGACCTCCATTGTGGTTTTTCCCCTAACAGGGTTTCCATGTAAAAATATTGATGTTATGTGTGATTATGATGTTTTTTTCATTTATGCTTCATAATTAATGATCAGATCTGAAATTGAGGTTACTAAGTTGAATAAGTTTATGATTCAGTGACAACTAATTCACCCCCCCTCTCTATTGTCTATCCTTGAGTTTCAAATAATTGGTATCAAAGCTTGTGGTTCCTTGGAAGAAGTTTAATAGCTTGAGGTGATTTAGGATGGTGACTTATAAGAAGGATAGTCCTAGATTTGATGGAACAAATTTTTCTTTGTGGAAAGCTCGAATGGAGTGCCATCTAAGATGCATTGGTGAACCCTACTAGAGCATTACATGTAATAGATATGTTACACCTCTGAATAGTACTTATGTTGAATATAATATCAGGGCTAAGGAGGCATTTTTGAGTGCTTTAACTGATACTGAGATGAAAAATGTGATGGATCTGAAGACTGCTTATGAGATCTAGAAGAAGTTGGAGACCTTGTATGAAGGTGATGCAAATGTGAAGATTGCTAAGCTACAAAGTATAAAAGGAAAATATGAAAAGTTGAAAATGGGTGATGATGAAAATGTTACTACTTTCATGCAAAGAGTAAATGAACTTATGTGTGGTATCAGATGTGTTGGTGAATAGATAGATGAATCAAAGATTATTTTTAAAGTGCTTAGATATTTTCTTGATTCTTACAAAGTCAAGGCTAGTGCTATTGAAGAACTCTGAACTATGACAAATGTTACCAGAGATATGTTGATTGGTAAGCTTACTGCTTTTGAGTTGAGTGAATATGGTGATTCCCTTCCTAAGGTTGAATATGCATTTAAGGCTACTACTTCTGGAAGAGATAGAAAGAGATATGATCTAGGTGAAAGTTCATCAAGAAATACATTCAATTTTGAGGATGAAATGAAACAACTCGATGAATAAGAAAGAGAGCTTGAAGAAATTGAAGAATTGATTGTGAAAAGAGAAGCCAAAGGACAAGGTAAGTATAAGGGAAAGTTTCCTATTAAATTTTTCTCTTGCAATAAGATAGATCATTTTCCATCAAGGTATCTTGAGAGAGTTTCCAAGCCAAGATTTAACAAGCCTAAATTCCAAAAGAAGTGTTACCATGCTATTAATGAAGGTGTAACAAATGATGAATCTAACAAAGGAAATGCAAGTGAAGATGAATTTTTGTTTATTTCTATCAAGGAAAATAATCATGTGTCTATTGAATCTGCTAGTTGTATAAATGTGGAGAAAGCCCTAGCTACTTGAGTTGAAGAGAAAGATGAATGGTTAATTGACAGTAGTTGTTCTCATCATATGAGAAGAGATAAAAGTAAGTTTGTGAATTTGGAGAAGTATGATGGTGGTGTTGTGAGATTTGGCGATAACACAGCTAGTATGATTCATGGAAGACAATGCATTTCTCTTGATGGTAAGCATAACACTAATGATGTATTGTATGTTGAAGGTTTGAAGAATAATGTTTTGAGTGTTGGTCAAATGTTCAATAAGAGATACAATCTTTAGTTCATTGATGGTAAGTGAAAAATATTGGGAAATTCTTGAAATGTGATTGCATCAGGTACACAAACAAAAGGTAATATATTTCATCTAAATTCTACTGGAGAAATTTGTTTGATTACTCAAGTTGATGAGATTTGGTTATGGAATAGGAGAATGTGTCATGTTATCTTTGATAACATTGTCAAGATAAGTTCCACCAAAGCTATGAGAGATCTTCCTAAGCTGATGAAACAGTTGGCCTCCTACAATGATCTTAATAACTAAGCCTTTACAAACATGATTCATATATTGGAAATATAACTTGAATAGCCATTTCAACCATCATGAAGGTGCATTTATCTTGTCAACCCAAGGACATGAACTTGAAATGGGTCAACATAGTATGTGCACTAGGAACTCAAACTAGCCATTCTATTCTATAGCTAAGGAACACACAATACTGAAAGTAAATTTCTTGTAAAGGAATGAAACAAATTCTAAAAATAAATCAATTACTATGCTAAGTGGAAATGCATAATAGAAATGAAAATCTAAGCAACAAACAATACATTGCTTTGTCTGCTTTGGCTGCAGGAATAGTGACAAAATGAAATTCTAGTGGTTGCAGGAATAGTCGGTGCCATATTTCTAACTAAGTACTAAACAACAAGTAATACTAAACTAATGCTAAACTAAGAAGACGGATTACTCACCAAGTGGGCCCCCTTGGATAAGTAACCTCTAAAACTAATGAATACTCAGATGCTCGAGCTTAGAACTTTATTTAATTCACTATGAATCATCTATATAAAAGAGTAATGTAATTATATTACTGGAAACTAGAGAGTGCAAGTACAATATCAAATCGTGCAACATTTTTTTAAGGAGTATCAAATCATTATTTATAGTAACAACTAAATGAGGTAGTCAACTCCATGACTAGGAGGATGCCATTTAGGGAAAATAGAAGAAATTGAGTGATGGAAGTTATGCGTGCATGGAATCTAGTCAAACATGTAGGTTCAAATGTAGATTTAGCTCAACAATAACACTTGTGCATGCTTGATCATTAAATTCCAATACAATGAGGTTACATTCATTTGTATGAAGAATCTTCTATCATTGGTTGCCTTTGACTTGGAGTGATTCCTTTGTTGGACATTATGGTGGATGCCCAACTAGTGGTGTCTTACGAGCAACTTGGTGTATTAAATCTACATGGAAAGGTCAGTAAGCATAATAACTACACATCTATAACCACACTAAGGAACATTCATTAACCACATGCAAAATCAATATAGATAATCCATATATTTTTCCAAATTTCATTAAAGCTTGTAGAGATAGGATTAAGTCCAATGTCAATGGTTTGAGGGAAACATAAAAATACTAAAAATTAACATTAAAATCCATGAAATCTATCAGTAAATAAACAATAGATTCTACCCAAAAATGGACCAAAAACTAGGCTCATCACTCCCCCAACCTAGCATTTTGTTGGTCCTTCAGTAGAGGAAGAGTTCTTCTGCTTGGTCAAAGCTCTAAAATTTGCAATTGATAGCTTTCTAACATCAATGGTTGCATGGGTGACTGGAAAGTTAGGGGATGCCAAGACCGTCCCTGAGTTCTCCCAATCTAAGTATACCTATCAATCCTCTTTAGTTCTGCAACATAATTATGGATGGAATGAGGCTTAGCCTAATTCAGCTCATCAAATAGACTATTCCATCTTCGTGATAGACATCTTCTCATAGCTTCCTCCTTTGCTATTGTCTTTACCTCATACTCACTATAAACTGCCTCAATCTGAGGCATAATCCTATTACCATAACTAGGTCTAAGAAGCATTTTGTGCCATTCTCTATAAACATCCCTTGGGTTGCTTGATTCATCTCTAATGGGCAAAGGGATATCAGACTCCAATTTCTTATAAGCTCCATGTTGTTGTCCCCAACTAATCTCATTTTGTACCCAAGACATAAATTCCCTCAATTGGACACCCCAACATATAATAGCGGGTTCCAATAATGGTCTTGAGTTACAATAAAATAATGCAAATAAAACTCACACAACAAATTCTTCATTTCGGGGTAGGAAATTCTATAAGCATTGAAAAATTCCATAGGGTTGTCAATAGAAGGATTCAAACCCGAGGAAATCCTTGACAGATTAAAAGAGAGATACTTCTCTTTCAGGAGTAGAGCATAGACCCTAGGAGGGGTCCTACTTTCCAAAATTCATGGTACCAAAGCTGCCATATCATCCACTCTCTGCTTCAAGGTGGAAATTTTTGCACCTTCATCTTCTATCTCCTCATCCTTTTGAATTTCTTCCTTCAATTTCCATTTTTCCTTTCTCCATTCTTCCTCCCTTCTTTGTATTTCTCTCCATAAATTCAAAATTGTTGCATGTACTATAAAACTAGGAGGATTATGAATGCCTACTAGTATTTTTTTCAATGGCGGCTCCTCATATGGCACTATCTGCATGGACTCTTGCTATCTAGTTATCTCTGGCTACAAGGGTACTATTTCTTCTTTCACCTTTTGTTGTAGGGACTCTCGTTCTTGTTTTTACTATGGTTGTAGGAACTCCTGCTCTAGTTCTAGTTGTTGTTGTAGGACATCCTACTAGAGGACTTCTTGCTCATGCTTGAGGAAGTCCTAACTTTCCTCAAACTCTTCTGCAATGTTAGCAAGATTGGCCAGTGTTATAATTGCTGCTCTCCCAAATATATCTTCTTCTTTGACATTCTCCTACCCCATTGGAGCTTTAGGGTCCTCATGTGATGTCTCACTAAGCTTAGGGATTTCCTGTGGAGGTGCACCAATCATAGGCCCAGTTGGTCTTAATTTCCTAGGAGGTTTCTCACGCTTTCCCTTGGCTGTAGGATGAACAGTGTTAGCATTCCCCTTTTTAGAACTTGGCACATTTCTTTCTATAGGTTGTGTTTTGGCCTTCCCTTTTCTCATTTCTACTTCTCTCTTCTATGCCCTAGTTTTCATCAGGGTTTCAAGTGGAATTTCATCATCAAAATCAGAGGAATAGCTTTCTTTTTCTGAGTGTTTTGTTCCAGAATAACTAATTTCTATGGTTTCTTCTGCTACAGGAGGATTCACACAAGATCCAACACCAAAGGTTGAAGTGTTAAGAGGGGATTTAGCCATGCTCAATCTCCTACTAGACCTACAGGTTGAGGTAAAGCCATAGGTTGCAAGTGCTTATGTCTAATTTGATTAATGCTTATAAATTCTTTCTAGGTTATTGCAGATACATCATCGAAAGACTTTTCAACTAGTAATTTAATTAGTCTATGGTGGGAAATAGAATTATCCCTACCTTTTTTGGTTTTGACTGCCATGATTGAGAGAATATTGTATAGCACGTTGAGCACATTCATCCTCCTTTCCTGCCTCATGTGATTCAAAAGCTTGAGTGTACAAAATGCAAATTTGATTGGAAACCCTCAAAGGTGAGGTATTTGATAACATAAATGACTATCTGCTTCCATGGTTCAGGTAGAGACATTCTCTTTGCGCCCTATTTATCAATGCTCAATGGCGGGTTGTTCATCTTTGTAAATTCAGCCCTTACTAATCTAGCATCTCTGGAGGCAAGGTAATTTTCACCATCAGTTGGTAATCCTATGACCTTTGCAATTAATTCCTCAGTTGCCACAACTTGCAACCCTTTTTTTGTGGCTTTCCCTTTAGAAAATGCCTGGGTGAATTCAAGGGAAATGCTTTCATCAAATCCATCCAGTTTCAAGAAGTAATCTGACCATCCATTTTTTCTAAATTTAGCTAGGCATTGTGCATCCTATAATAAAACATCATGCACCATGGGTTCATTTCAAATTAACCCACCTCCAATTGTCTGCAATCAAACAAATTCTCTTCAACTTCTTTCCTACAATTCCCATCTAAAAATCAAGCTCACTTTCCTATAGTACTTGCTCAATTTCTATTGCCAATATTGACTAAATTTTCTTTTCTTTTCTTCACATTTTTTCTTGCAACTCAAGATTACGAAAGGGGAAATCATGGGAAGAAATGGTAGCTGTAGTTAATGTCACTTCACACATGCAAGTCGTCCTCTCACTCAGATTTGAAACTAAATCATTTTAATTTTTTTTTGTAGCCTAGCATAAATTGACACATGGAAAATTTACTTACATCATTTTCTTTCCCCTCCCCCCAACCTAAATTTGGACATGTGTCCACACATGTAAGATGGGAGTGGTGTTTTGATAGGGAATAATGGAATTTTATGTAAACTTCTATACTAACATACAATGATTAAATGAACACACTTAAAAGATGATTAAAGATAGCAATTAATGCAAACATACCTAAATTTGTGGAATATTTGTTGCAAAGATGGTGGAGAAAGTACTACTCACCTTGTGGGAATAAATTGAAAGATTAATGACAATGAAGTGGAGTGGGGTGAGGTGGAATTAAGTGACGGAAGAGAGAGAAATGTGGTGATGGATGGGTGGATGGGTGGATGGGTGAAGAAATGAACTCCCATGTAAGTGAAAGTATTTATTATGAGAGAGTACGTACCTTAATTATCTAGAAGGAGGCACACTAGGTCAATTTCCTTTGGCTACAAGAAGCTTGGGTGTTGAATGCTAGGTGGATTGCTACAAGAACTCTTCTTTGGAAACTAGCTTGTGATATAATATGAGGTGATGACCATTGAAAAGTAATTTGAACCTGACAGGGTCAATGGTAGTAAGCTGAAAAGCTCCATTAGGAAAGACCTCAACAATTTCATATGGTCCTAGCCACCTTATCTACAACTTTCCTACATTGTCCTGGTATCTTGAGTCATATAGTAGGGCCCAATCTCCTAGTTGGAATTTCTTTTCCTTCATAAATCTTTCATGCCACTTGATTCTCTGATTATGCACCACTTCTATTTCTATAGGGCTTCTCTTCTTATCTCATCCAAAGCATTTAGTTGCATGATTCTTTCTCTTTGTGCCTCAGAAATATCCATCCCAAAATCTACTACAATTTGTGGAGTATTATATTCAAATTCAACTGGCATCATAGCTGTCTTTCTATACAACAACTCAAATGAGGTGAAGCCTGTAGTAATTTTTTTTCCCAATTCTTTCTATGAATAGTTATTTTTTTAGTCATAATGGCTTCAATCTCTCTATTGGTTACTTCAACTTGGCCATTAGCCTATGGGTGATAAGGAGTAGAATTCATGTGCATTAATTTGTACTCATTAACTAGTGTTGCAACAATTGTTGATGTGAATTGTGCCCCTTGATCAGTCACTATTTCTCTTGGGACTCCATATTTTGTGAAAATATTTTCATAAAGAAATTTTGCAACCTTGTTATCTCTTACATGCTTCATGGCCTTAAACTCTACCCATTTTATCACATAATCAGTGCATTCCAATATATAAGACTTACCATTTGATGTAGGGTCAATAGTTCCCACAAAATCCAATCCCCACTTGTCAAAGGGAGTGATTACTATATGAGGGCACAATGGAATCTCATCAGACCTTGTTGGTCTACCCATTATGTGACATCTATCACATTTTTTGGTATACCTCCCTACATCCTTGTGGAGTGTTGGCCAATAATATCCCTTGTTTAAAACCTTCATAGCTGTCCTCCACATGGTTCATTGTGGCATGAATGCAAAATGTCATGTCTCATCTTCTGTCACACACCTCCTTATGACATGGTTAGGTCTAGCATAAAACAAACATCCAACTATCCAAAAGAAAGGAAAATATTTTTCAATGAGTTCCTTTTTCTCTTTTGGAGAGAAGTGAGAAGGAACCCTACCTGTGACTAAGTAATTGGCTATGTCAGCATACCAGGGTGTTTGTACATTGAGGGAGAATAGATGCTCATCAGGGAAAGAGTCATCTATGGGTTGATTATCTTTTGATGTAGTTAGCCTTGAAAGAAAATCTGCAACAACATTGGCCTTCCCCGGCTTATCTACAATTGTTATATCAAGCTCTTGCATCAACAATAACCATCTTTCCAATCTACCTATGATCAAAGGTTTATTCATGAGATATCTAATGGCTGCATGATCAGTGTGCACAAAGATTTGGTAGCCTTTTATGTAATGTCTGAATTTGTTCAGTGCATAGATTGCTACCAACATTTCTTTTTCTATCACTATATAGTTGAATTCAGCTCCTTGTATATTTTTGTTGAAAAAGTAAATGGTTTTTTCAACAGCTCCCTCTTTCTATCCCAAGACTACTCCTATGGCATAGTCTGATGCATCGGTATGGATATGGAAACGAAGCTCCCAATTAGGCCCTTTGAGTACATGAGCATGAGTTAAAGTTGCCTTCAAGTCAGAAAATGCCTTGTCACAATCTTCTGTCCACTAAAATTCAGCATCTTTAGTGAGAAGAGTTTACAATGGTGCTACTACCTTGCTGAAATCCTTGATAAAATGTCTATAATATCTTGCACAACCTAAAAAACTCCTAACATCTTTTTATTTGTAGGTGTGGGAAAATTTGTGATTGCCTCAATATTTGTATGATCTACTTGAATTTCCTTATGGGAGATGTAGTGGCCAAGAACTAAACCTTCTTGTATCATCATGAAGCAATTTTCATTGTTTAAGGACAAGTTTTGATCTTCACATCTTTGTAGGACACTTCTAAGGCTTGATTAAAATCAACACCATAAGTGGTAAAGTCATTCATATAAATTTCCATGAAATCATGAGAAATGTCTAAGAAGATGCTAATGACTACCCTTTGAAAAGTTGTAGGTGTATTGCATGAGCCAAATGGGAGCACTAAATAAGCATAGGTCCCCCATCGAGAGGTAAATTTAGTCTTCTCCTGTTCCTCTGGTGCAATTTGGATCTGGTTGTAGCTATTGAATCCATCTAGAAAAGAAAAATATTGCTTTCCTGCAAGTGTGTCCAAAACATGATCAATAAAGGGTAAAGGAAAGTGTTCCTTCTTGGTGGAAGCATTAAGTTCCCTATAGTCAACACAAACTCACCATTTCCCTCCCTTCTTGGGTGCAATCACTAATGGAGACACTCACTAACTATTTGAAATGGGGTAGATAAATCCTACATCTAGTAATTTATCCAGTTCTCCTTTCACAATCTCTCTCAGTGCAAGGTTAATTCTTCTTTGTGGTTGTCTTACTAGGGTGCAATCATCTTTGATGTAAATTTTTTGTACAAAGTTTAGGATTGAATCCCTTCATATCATGATAATCCCATGCAAATGCATGTTGATGGGTCCTTAATAGGTTTGTTAATAACAATTGTTTTTCTTCATTCAATTTACTATTAACATTCAAATATTTTACTTTTGACACCTGTACTTGTGTAGTTAATTCTATCATGGATGCTTCATTAACACTTGGTACCTTTAGTTCATATGGAAGAAATGTATGGGATATAGCTAGTGCTATAGGAAGTCTATCTATAGGAATAGTGGCTATAGGAAGTCTATCTTTTGGAACAATGGCTGGAGGAAGGGCATCTACAAGAAGAAAAATTTTAGGAACAATGGATGCAAGAAGGGTAGGAAGAAGTGTCTTAACTGGAGTAGCAGAATGAGAAGATGATGCTTCCTCCACTTCACAATAGTTCTTAATGTTGTTATACAATACTTCATCTTCATATTGGAGCTGCATGAAATAGCTTCTACCTAGCATCATAAGTTGTGCCATATATTTAACTTCCTCAACCTCTTCAACAACATGTGGCCATATGGGATTATCTTCATCATGAAATGGCTGAGAAGGTGGATAGAGAACAAACTTTTAGTGCTCCTCCCATCTAAAATGGTCATGTCACCTGACTGACATCCAATGTATGCACATGTAGTTACTAACCATGGCCTTCCAAGAATAATGGGATACCTGCCTAGTGTAGCTTTAAGAGAGAGAATCATAAAGTTTGATAGGTACTCCTAGGATTCTAGAACTACCACAAGATCCTCCACTACACCATCAGGCTTAATAGTATAGCTATCACCAAGCTGTAGGATAGTAGGAGTGAACCTCATGCTTTCGATATTTAGTTATTGTAGGATGTCTTTGGTCATTACATTTATTACTGCTCGTAAATCAATTAGAGCATTTACTTGGACCCGATTTATAACAATTGCTACCACAGGACTACCTATGTCATTATAGTTGGGAATAGTCACTTTTCTCAACATGATGTTAGCTATCTATCCCACCATATGAACTATAGCTGGGTCTTTCTTTTTCCTACCTAGCTTCTTGAGACAAGCTTCCTTGATTGCTTTTTCGTAGATTGGAACATCCTTTATGGCATGAAATAGAGGTATTTGGACACATATATGCTTTAGCTATGTTGGCATATGGCTTTAGGAGTTTTTTTTTGGTTACTAGTGTTGTCATTAGTGGAAACTAGAATCAGTAGTATGGTTCGTAGTTCAAAAGTAGCTCATACCAATAGGAAAAGTAGAAGATTGTATGCTATCAACAGAAAGCATGAAGAATAGAGTATCCAGTTGGAAAATTGGTCTGAATACTTCACCGAATCATTATTTTGTTGTGTGGATCCCCAAGGAAGCTTGTCAAGAATTTATGCTACCTTTTTGGTAAGTTTTTTGCTATTGTAGAAATTGGTGTACGAGTTAAGAGATTTGGTAAAATGACTTATTCTTTATTTTCTCATTATGGTCAACCTGTTGTGTATGGCATGTTCAGGATGTATAAGGAATATTTTTTTGACTATTTATTATGTTGAGAATGTTGATTTGGGCCCCTACTATAGTCTAGCTAACTTGTGTGGGTATGTATTAATTATAATTGATGATTTGAGCCAACATTTGGAAGAATATTATATTTTGTTTAAAGTTGACATATAGCAATGAAATCTTGTTAGTGGATATATATGTGAGATTGGAAAATAATTTTGGTGTGTGAGAGTATGATTAAGTGAGAAGGTGTGAAATCAAAGTAGTGTAAAACAATTATATGGTCGAATATTAGAAGATCTATTTGAGCGAATTTTGTTGGTGCTATAGAAGGGTTTTTGTAGGAGAGTAGAGTAGAGAAGAAGTGCGAATTGGATAGAAGATCCAAAATCTGTTTCATGTGCTTTATTAGAATTGAATCGAGGCATTTGGAGATGCTAATTTCCCAGTTCATTCTTTTTGTTATATTCTCAAATATTTTGTAAGATAGTAAGCCTCTCCTTTTGAGAAATGAGCTTTAGGTAGTGTGCCTAAATGCAAGTTCATTCCCTTTTGATCATACTTTTGACCGAGTATACTTTGTGGATTAATCTCCACCATAGCTTTTCCCCTAACAGGGTTTCCACGTAAAAATTCTGGTGTTATGGTGTTCACATTGTCTCTTTAATGTGATTGCATCTTTTCCTTCTACTTGTATGCTATGGATGATATTAAAGTTTAGTATTGTTGTTGAAAGTTTAAGATCTTATTTGAAATTCAAAAATTGTGGAGCACTGATTCACCCCCCACTTAGTGTTCCTTGTTAGTGTAGAAATTTATTTTCCTATATTCCTAGGTTTTCCTACACTTTAATTAAGCTTTCTTAGGTTATATTATGTGAGTATTAGTGTGAGTGGGTACAAGGTTCTCTCTACTCACCTTGTTAGTGTGAAAGGGTTACTTTATATAACTAGTTCATTCTTAACTAGTTCTCCACTAAAGTCCTCTTCACACTAGCTTAACTTTACATAGGGATAAGGTGGTTGAGCCTTTAATGACATGAGTTGTTGCACCTCATAGGATGCCAACACTTGTCATAATTTTGTTGCATCTATCTCTCCCCTTGGCCTATATAACCAAGGAATTTCCTTTGTAATTCTCAAGCTGATTATATCTTTTCTTTTACAGATCCTCATAATGCGATTATACTTCTAGAGCATTTGTATTACTCTTGTGGAGACTAAATCTGTTTTGTTATTTTGATCTTGTGTCATTTTCTTTCATAGTTTCATATCTATTTATTTGCACTACTTTTCTAGGTTATTCATCTTTTTAGATTCGAACATGGTATCAGAGCTATTCTAGTGCAATATAGATTGTAGTTTCCTTATTTGAGAGTTTTTGGGGGACTAATAAGTTTTGTTGCAATTTTCTTGAAAATCTCATACATTCTTCTCTTATGTTTTCAAACAATTTGAACAATATGAAAGTATTTATGAAGATCTTGTTAAAATTGTAGGTTTTAACATGCATTTGCTTGACTTAGGTAGTTGATTGAGCCTTTACGAGTCATTTTTTCATTTTTAGGGTCATATTTTTTCCTATTGAGAGCATTATTTTACACTAGATCTACATTTTTTGTACAATTTAAAGAAAATCCGCCATCTAGGTCATTTCTAGTTTTTGCATACAAGTTATATATTTTGCAGAAACTGAAAGTTAATGTTTTAGTAGACCCCCTTTTTGTTGACAGTTGTAGATTTGAAGGTAGTTTTCAAATGCTTCTTCCTCACTCATACTGGCTCCATTTCTCAATTATTTTTTCTTTATTTGGGCTAGTTTCTCATGCTCTTTGTACCAGTACAAGAATTTTTTTGTTTTGATGTAGGGATTTCTTATAAATTTCAGATTCTCACCTGTGACACTGCACAATTCTCATTTTGGGAACTTTAGAGACTCATAACTTTCTCATACAATCTTAGATTAAGGTGATTATTTTTTTGAAAGTGCATTATTTTTCATGTAGAACACAATAGTGTTGTTAGTTTCACTCAGATCAACTCCAATTTTTATACTTTTAGCATACACCCAATGTGTGAGAATTTTGTAAAGCATTGAGATCAAGACTACTAAGTATTATTGCTAGTGGAAGTTGTAAATGCACTAATTATAAAGTGCCAAATCATATTTTCTTGGTGGGGGTTCTTTCTCTGAGTTAAAAGGGGGGGTTGTCTTGTGTATGTTTTCTTCTTTTCAACATCTCATTTTTTACATTTCTTTGTCATGGATCAAACAATAGTACCCATATTAACTCCTTACAACTTCTTTGAGTGGAAATCACACATGACAATCTACTTAAGGAAAGTTGGATTACATAGGATAACAATGGGACTTGAAACTGAAACTACTAAAGATTAAGATAAGCCTAAGTGGTTTAAAAAATGTGATGAGGCCTATGGAACATTGTGTTTGTTTGTTTCGCCTAATTTACTATTCCACATTGAGTCTTTGAATTCACCAAATGAAATCTGGACAAAGCTAGAAACACTATTTGGCACACAAGATTCAGTAAGGGGTCATATGTTGGGAAATGAACTAATTAGTTTAAGTCTAGGAAATTTCAACACAATTCAATATTTTTTCACAAAATTGAAATCACTAAGGCTACAGTTAAAACAATGTGGTATTGATAAGAAAGATGAACAACTAATTTTTAGTATTCTCTCTAAACTAATTTTAGAATATTCTATCTTTGTTTCTACCTACTATGCTACTAAGGGTGCACTTGGGACATACCTCACTATGCCATCTTTGGATGATTTTTCTATCTCTCTCACATGGGTAATCCAGATGGGTGCTCTTAAATCCTCTAAGTCACGTGCCCTAGCTGTAAACCAATGTACAAAAGAACAAAAAGGAAAAAGTAGTAACAATAAGGATAAGAAAGAAAAGAATAGCAAGCAGAAAAAGGATCAAATTCTAGTTGCTTCAAAAGAAACCAATGATACCCAATCTTCTAAGGGTGAAAATCCTAAGAAAGAGAAGGTAAAGTGTTCCTATTGTAAGAAACTCGGTCATGATGAGCACAAGTGTTTGAAGAAACAAGTGGATAATTTGACACACATTCTTAAGAATAATAATATCAGTGTTCCTAATTCCATCAAATAGAGTTTAGAGGAGGGTTCTCACAAGGCCAAAGAAAATAGTAAGGGTAAAGGAAATGGAAAGACCCTTGTAGCTATTTCTTCTCCACCATCCACATGGGTTCTTGATTCAGGTGCTTCACACCACATGACTTCAACTAAAGATGAAATTGAATCTATGGAGCCATGTTATAAGCCTTCCATTCTAATGGGTGATGACACTCCACTTGAGGTATGTGGGAGAGGGTCTGTTGATATGGGGGATGGAACATTTTAGGATGCTCTTTTTGTGCCCTCATTATCAACTAATCTCCTATCTATCTATCAAATCACTCACACTGGTATAGGTAAGAGTGTTGAGTTTACTCCTGATTCAATGGAGATTCGTGAGATGTAGAATGACTCTATAGCTAGAGTTGGGAGAGCAGATCATCAATCTTGATATTATTTTTTCTCTCACTTTGTTCCCAATCCCTCCTCAACTGTTCTACTCACTCATTTAGATGATGTGAGTAATTTATGGCATCAACGGTTTGGACACGTGAACTATCATTATTTGAAACAAATCAACAAACAAGATATGGTTATAGGATTGCCTAAAGTTTTCTTTTCTAAAGGTTTTTTTCATGGTTACATTCTTGGAAAACATCCTAAAGAGAAGTTTGACAAAGGAAAAGCTTGGAGAGCCTCACATCTTTTGGAGTTGGTACATAGTGATTTGGCAGGGCCATTTCCACAACCATCTTTCAGTAAAGCTCGATATGTTTTGACATTCATTGATGATTTCTCTAGGTACACCATTGTGTACTTTCTCAAGAAAAAGTTTGAAGTCTTTGATTCATTCTTGGAGTATAAGGATTTTGTAGAGAAAAAACTAGAAAATATATCAAAGTTCTACATATAGATAATGGGGGGGAATATTTCAACCATAGATTTGTGTAGTATTTTGCTTTAGATGGAATTGATTTGTAGCATATAGTCCCCTATAGTCCTTAGCAGAATGGAGTTGTAGAACAAAAGAATCGATCGTTGAAAGAGATGGCTAATTATATGATTCACTCCAAGTCTTTAGCACCACTTTTCTGGGTATAAGCCATTAATTGTGTGTGTTATATCTAGAACTATGTTCCCCATAAAGTTGTGAAGGGGGTAACTCCTTTCCAAGCTTGGATTGGTTGAAAACTACCAGTTAAGCACTTTCAAGTGTTTGGCTCTAAATCATGGGCTCACATTCTAGCAGAGAAATGTAAGGCTATGGATCTGTAGGGCAAGCCTTGCATATTTGTTGGTTACCTAGATGATGTTAAAGGCTACAAGCTCCTCCATCCTACCACACATGAATTTTTCATTGAGAGGAGTGTTCAATTTGAGGAGAGTACTTCTAGTCCTTCTCTCGACACTTCTCCTACCACCATCAGCTTGGAGTCCTTGTATCATGATGATAGTTCTTTAGAGGTTCATAATACTTCATATCATGATGAGGAGTCTTCTTCCTGCACTTCAAATGATGATAGTGATCATGAGGATGCACACAATTCATCTTTAAAGGATGATGAATCTCCTCTAGATTCTCCTCCTTCCCCAGCCATAGGACCTCTTTGGGCTCATCATACTTTATAGTGAGTAGGTGATTAGGTAGGGGATCCATCACATCACAAGAGAACAAGATCATAGTTTTAGGATGCTCCACATGCCTTCCTTGCTTCAAATTTTGATTCACAAACTTTTCAAGAATCTTCTAGTGTTCCCGAGTGGGATTCAGCCATGTAGGAAGATTTTAGTTCCTTGGAGAGGAACCACACCTAGGATCTTGTCCCACTTCCTAAGGGAAGAAAACTTGTTCGATGCAAGTGGGTATTTCGAACAAAAATATGTAGCAGATGGGTCAGTTGACAAGCATAAGGCTTGCTTGGTTGCCAAAGGATTCTCCCAAGTTCCTGGGATTGACTACTCTGAGACTTTTGCACCAGTTTCCAAAATGAATTCCATCCAACTTGTTCTTGCCATAGCTGTAACACATAGATGGGATGCTCATTAGATGGATTTTAAGAGTTATTTTCTTCACAGTGATCTTTAGGAGGAAATATACATGGAGCATACATAGGGGTTTGTTTAGGATTCTTCACTTGTGTGTCATCTTTGAAAGTCTCTCTATGGCCTCAAATATGACCCTCGGGCTTGGTACGCCAAGATGGACTCCTTCCTTCTGACAGTGGGATTCACTCAATGCCATTCTGATCCCAGTGTCCATATAGTGAACTAGGATGATACTCACACCTTCTTGGTTCTCTATGTCGATGATTTGTTGATAATAGGGATTCACTCATCCACCATTCGGGCTATGAAAACCACCCTTCATGATCAATTTTTGATGTCAAACTTGGGCTTGTTCCAATACTTCTTGGGGATTGAGATCACTCAGTCTTCCTTAGGTATTACTCTTGCATAGTCTAAGTATGCACTTGACATGCTCTAGAGGTTCCGCATGGCTGATTGTAAGCCTACTCCAACTCCATTTTTGTCAGGGGTCAAACTTGAGGCTAAGTGTTCTTCACCCTTTGTTGATGGCACTTTGTATCGACAACTTGTTGGTAGCCTCATCTATTTTACTCATACGAGGTTTGACATTTCAAATGCAGTAGGCATGGTCTCTCAATTCATGCAGGAGCCACATGAGCTACATTGGAAAGTAGATAACTAGATTCTTCACTACATAATGGGTACTCATAATTATGGGATTCATTATGTAGTGGGCATGGATTTTTCCTTGGTGGGACACACAGATTCTGATTGGGTAGGCAATTCTTAGGATCACAAGTCTACTTTAGGGTATTGCTTCTCCCTTGGTTTTGATCTAGTTTGTTGGTCGGGCAAGAAGTAGTCTGCTATTGCTCTTTCATTTGTTGAGTATCAAGGAGTAGTTAATGCTACTATTCAGGCCATTTGGCTTCAAAACAGTCTCATTGAGTTTGGAATTCCCTTTTAGAAGCCCACAATCATATATTGTGACAACCAAGGTGTGATTTAGATCTCTCGCAATCTGGTCCATTATTAGTGAACCAAGCACATCGAAATCCACATGCACTATATCCAGGAGCCTATTCATAGTGAGATCATTGATCTCAAGTACTGTTTGACATCAGATCAAACTGTAGAGATCTTCACCAAAACCTTCATTGAGAGAAAGTTCCTTCATTTGCAAGCTTTCCTTAGGGTGCAGTTGTTGCTGTGATGGGTCAAAATTAAGTGGTAGAAAATGAGCAGCAAAAAAAGTAATGCAAATACCACTAAGAACAACCTACACCTCAAGATTAGCCTAGTTGGAATCAACATAAAACAAAAACAACAAATGAAACCTTTTACCTTGTGTCGAATCAATCCTTTGGTTGGCCCTTCGATCTTTAGTGTTTTATGCTCCTTGGATGGAAAGATGCAAGCTAGATGATGATATGATAATGGATGCAAGTGGGTGCAAGCATGAAAATGGCTAGGTATGGATTCTAGGAAAAATTTGCAAGAGTTTAGATACAATGCATGATCTCTCCAAAATGAGAGAAAAGAGAGGGTATTTATAGAGATTTTGGAAATCTCTAGGGAGATGGACGGTCAAAATAGAGCCACCAAGATCAAGATATAGGGCTAAGGTGAGTTGAGAACTCACAAGCCCTCACATCTTGACATGTGGCATGTGATATGGCTTAAAAGGGATGATATGTACATGAGGTGGAGAGATAGTACATGACATGGATGGGGTCCATAGTACCTTGGGATTGGGACAAGATCTCCTCATAAAGGAGGTACTTGTCCCCATGTGGGTGAGAGGACAAGTGGGGAATTAAAAATTCCTCAAATATTCTCATGGGGAAGAGAGAAGGTATTTAAAATTCCCTTAAATGCATTGGGGGATTAAATGTGAATTAAAAATTCACATGGGGAATGGAGATGCCTTGTTTAAAAAGAGAAAGATTTTAATGAAGTTGACTAAGGACACATTCCATAAATGATATGGGGATTAGAGATGACCTAATTGGATGATTAAGGTTGTGCAAGTACTTGATTAGACTAATTAAGGACTCATTAGAGGAAAGTGGGAAATTATGGAGGATGGCACCCTAATGATGATTAGGGGTGCACACATCTTAATCATAAATTAATTATGACTAAGAAAGAGGGTTATATTGCTAAGAGGGATTAGAGGCCAACTTGCAAAAGTTGGAGGATGTGACAATGAGAGAGAAAATAGAGAATTTAAAAATAAATTTAAAATTCCAAAAGATAATATGACTAAATTAAATAAAGTGGTACATTTATTTAATTTAGAGAGGAAATAGGGGGAAAGTATTTATTGAATTAAATACTTTAGAAAACCTTATCTAAGACACATAATATTAATTAAGTGAATGATTTAATTAATATCAACAAAGAGGATAATTTCAACAGAGCAAAGGGATGATTAAGAGTATGACTTTGACCATATTGAAGTGGTCAAATTTGGATGTCTACATTTTCTCCCTCTTCGAGACACTACTAGGATAATAGGGTTTCAAAGAAAAATATAATACAGATGACTCTATGGAAGAAGTGACTTGAAAAGAGATGCCCCAACATGGGAGAGATTATGAGCTACCCTTGAGGGAAGGCTTATGATGGAAAATTGGGAGAGTATGGTAGGGTATGCCCCCTCAAGAAGGGGAGGGGGACGAAAAAGGGGGTCTCAGGCAACTTCTCAAAATGATGAAGTGGTATATGTCGATGGAAAGAACACAGAAAATAGAGAAGATTGGCACTTGAATGGAGGAAAACAGGTCTACGGTGTGGAAATGGCGGCCTTGAGAAGACAAGGGTGGAGGGGATTAGTTGAGGCCCAAAAAAACTAAATAAAATGAAATAATTCCTTTCATTTTAAAAAGAAAAAACGTGGGGAAAGCTATAAAAGGGAATGTGGGGGTTATTTCTCCTCATTTGGACAACTGTCAAGTGAGGAGAAGAGGAAGAAGAGGAGAGAGCAAGATGAGGAGGAGACATGATGCCAGAATATGATTCGGACATCATTCACTGGTGGGATGAGAGACGATGATTTTTCGAAGAGTGTGCTGTGCCATGTCAGGTTAGGCCAAAACTCCACTTTTTGTTTTCGTTTAATTGGACTAATTTTTTTTTAAAAACCAAGATATAGGTTTTGTGGGGGGGTCAGGATGAAAAATGTATTGATGGGTTTTTTTCTTTTTTGAATTGTTGAGGAGGGGGGGCAAAGGGTTGACAGGGGGGGAGAGCCGCGTGCAGGCAGGTCCGCCCCGGGTAGGCGGGTCCACCTCAGTGAGGCGACAGGCCGCCATTATCCCGGGAGGGTCCACTCGTGCTTGGGTGAAGCATTGCCCAGCGGCCTGGGTAGAGCACCACCCAAGTGGCTCAAGTGAGTTTGCCCGAGTGTGAGTGGGTCTGCCTAGGCTTGAGGGCAATTCCGCTTGCAAAATTGGGCAGGTCTACCCGCGAGCTTGAGCGGGTCCGCCAGGGCTCGAGGGTGGGTTCGCTCGAGCCCGAGGGCAGGTCTGCATGCGACTTATGGCAGGTCCACCCAGCCTCAAGGGCAAGGCCGCCCGAGCTCGAGGTGGGTCCGCCCAAGGGGCTAGGGAGAAGCCAAGAAGATCAAATAAAAACAAGAAGAATGCAGAAGGGGAATCTCGGGGTCGGGGACGGAAGGTTTGAAAGACAACATGAGGAAAAAAAGAAAAAAATAAATAATTGACAAGTTGTCATGGTGATGGATGCAGAAAATGGAGAGTTTACAGACGCGAGAGAGATGGTCCCAGGTTTTAGCGAGATGCATGGCATGCATGACAGGTGTGGAGCATGAGAGACTGTCAGAGGTAGGACTATTGCACATGCTATCCTACCCAACAATGAAGGCCCATAGGGCCATGCTGACAGCACTGATAGAGCGTTGGGACTCAGAGACATTGACTTTCCATCTACCGACGAGGGAGATGATGATGACCTTGGAGGATTTTTCGTCGATTTTTGAGGCTCCCTATAGCAGGGCTTCTGGTTAGTGAGTGCTTGTCAAAGGGTGAGGTGTTGGATGAGTCTGTGTGCGTTGTTTTCAGTAGTGATAGTCTACCGGTTTAGCGGGGTCAATTGGATGTAGATAGGATGTTGTCATGTAGGGGGATGCCAGTTTTTTTCTTTATACTTAGCGTGACTAATTAGCGAGATCCTAGTACCAAATCGGAGCGGTCGATTCCTACATCTCAAATTCGTCAAGGTGATTCGACATATCATCGAGGGTTGAGAGGGGCAGTTCATGTGGGGGACATGCATGCTAGCGCAGCTATACTGGGACATGCATCAGATATGCTACCGAAAGGTGCTGAGCATGGCCCATGTCACACTATTATAGGTTTGGGCATGGGAGCACATCAAGGTGACTAGACTGATCGTACGTAGATTAGGAGTGCAGGATGACAGAGAGGCTATAGCCTGGGGGTTGGGGGACAAAGGTAAGAGTGATATTGTGGTATCAAGATGTGAGAGATGTGGATGTGTGGAGGAGATGGTTGGATGATGTGTGGGAGGAGATGATAGTGTGGCATCCCTATATGCTACGGTGCTTCAGGGGTTGGAGGGATGATGAGGCGATGCATAGTGGTTACTTCTTCATGCACTATTATATTATTGTGCAGATTCCAATTATAGTGGAGCTACACAGATCCGATTGGGTGACACGACAGTTTGGAGTGAGATAGGATATTCTCAGAGCGCAGGTGAGATTCTGACGAGTGTCACGGGAGCGGCCATGGGGGGCTCAGCTGAGCCAGGATGTAATGTGGGAGGATCTGGAGACGTTACTATTTATGCCATACCTAGACAGACAGGAGGGGCAGAGGGATGCGGGGGTGACAAATCAGTATTGGTAGTGGTTTAGGTGACATCCACCGCTACAGATTACCCTAGTAGTGTCGATTGAGGGAGCACTAGGGTTTGGGTCAGAGGATGAGAGAGGGTTGAGGGCAACGGGACCAGCACGTCAAGGGCAACAGAGAGGCAATCAAGTGAGGGCAGCTAGGAGGAGGAGGTGATGGCACAGATTCAGAGGAGATGGAGTGGAGGAGGGAGATTAGGAGGTCAGGGCTGTAGTATAGCAGGATAGAGGGGCAGAGATCCAAGGAGAGGAATTAGGAGGCATGCACATCCCCAAGAGGTCAACAATAGGAGAGAGGGGAGGTGGCTGAGACTAGCAGAGCACGGGAGGGATAGGGGCAGACACAGTAATAGGAGTGTATCAGTGACAGAGATAGGAGGAGGGTGAGGCCAATAGAGCACAGGAGGAGGGTGAGGCCATCAGAGCATAGGAGAGGATGACAGGGAGAGAAAGATCCCCTTCGGTGATAGACGTGGATCTGATGGAGGTGCCGGCAGAGAATGAGAGATATGAGCCACGAGAGATGGATATTAACACGGATGTGTATGACCTCTGACCACTGTTGACAGTGCCACCCACAGGAGAGGACCCAGCAGTGGTGCTGAGAAGGACTGTAGAGATACTGCGCCTCAGTGAGCAGCGGCTATGGTAGATAGAAGTAGAGTGGGTCAAGTTAGAGGAAGTGTTGAGTAAGCTATAGATATGGTTCTCCCAAAGTAAGAGAGACTATTCAACCCTAGCCATACTAGCATTATATGCAGAGCAGAGACTGACCAGAGAGAGATGAGGCACTAGATAAGGAAATTGATCTATGAGCAGAGATTGAGGTTTTGCAAGAAGAGGTGGCCAGAGAGCATGAGGAGGGAGATGCCGCGAGATGGGAGCGAGACCGCTTGGTGGCAGAGGCGGCTATACAACGAGCTATTAGAGGGGGGACAGGGCAGGAGCTATCAAATATTGGGATAGGGACTGCCAGGGATACAGAGGATCTGCAGAGACAACTACATCGGTTATGGAGGGAGAGAGCAGATTGGCACCAAGAGCGGCGCGAGCTCAGAGATAGAGTAGATTGTTTAGAGTAGACAGCCAGGGATATGGGATTGATGCAACAGAGGGAGGAGGAGATGAGGAGAGAGATGTGTGTGCTACTATAAGAGAGAGATGTGGTACAGGTATAGGTGCAGGTCTTAGAGGGTGATAGGGATTTGGCATAGGCATGTACTCAAGTGGCTAAGAGTGATAGGCTAATGGTAGAGTTAGAGGTTTAGTCTCTCCAGAGAGAGAGAGATGCAATAGTGTCATAGGTGTCATGTCTATGCCAGGAGTGAGATTCAGTTGAGTTGAGACTGTAGGTACTTCAAAGGGATAGGGATGCAGTAAAGGCCCAGGTACAGGCTGTGCAGAGAGAGAGATGCTACAAAGGCATGGATGTAGATGCTACAGGGGGAGCGGGATGCCGCAGTGGCGTAGTGGTAGTCAGTGTCGGGTAGTGTTGTGATGGGGACATATACATAGGGATTATAGGGGGAGAGGGATGCTGCCGTGGCTAGGGTAGTGGCTACCAAGGGGATGAGAGATTGGGCTTAGGCTGAGATGGCATAATTACGACTATCCCAGGAGGCCTGGGAGTAGGAGAGGAGACTGATATCGAGAGATCAGGATAGATATTGTCAGGAGAAAAATTCCACTCGGATTCAGGTTGCTGAGCGAGAAGAGAATGTGAGGGAGGCAATATTTTGGATGGCCGCTTACTACCATGTAGCTCCAGACCCAGCCCAGTGACTGTTCTAGTACACTCAATAGGCACCACAGATGCCAGTGCCATCCCAGTCGCTGGGGACATGGACCAGAGGTTATAGTGATTCACCAAATGGCACTCCAAGTAGGAGATCAGTACCTGATTCACCACATAGATCAGATGCAGGTAGCTCATTCGAGAGGTGATAGGATACCAGTTTTTGACAGGTGTAGGATGGAGCGTGTAGCACTTATTGACAGAGATCAGAGATGGTATACATCTCCAGATTTTGTACCTTATTCAATGATGTATGAGGGCCATGTGATGGATATATGATAGATTTTGATGTATGATTGACATATTACATACGTTGTATTATTTTGATTATGATATGGGATAGTCCTTATTGATACTATGTCGTATGTCTCCTTCTGTAATGTATGCAAATGTATATGATATTTCCTACTTATGTGGATGGATACTTTGGTTTATTTATGCACGTATTTTATGAGACTGCATGCTTGACTTGATGCAGATATTCTCATGGTGATATGATGTATGCATATATTATATCTATGATGACTTATGTGGATGGATGCCTAGTTGATTTATTGACATATATGTATGTGATGGATTTTTTTATGAATATTTTATAACAAATATTTTATAAGATGCTTAGAATAACAAATCTATATTATCCTAAATAGCTTAAATGATGATATGATGTATGAGATGGGTGAGGTGGATGATGTGAGATGCTATTATTATGCAATGGATGATTTACGCAGATGCTTAGACTAATAGATCTATATTATGATGATAATATGTTGTGATTATGCAACTGTATGATTTATGAGAGGCTTAGAATAACAAGTTTATATTATCCTAAACAACTTAAATGGATGATATGATGTATGAGATGTATGGGATGGAGGATATAATATGCCATGATTATGCAATGGATGTTATACGTAGATGTGTGATGTATTATGAGTCTAACATTTTGTGATGCAGGTAGCGATATATGTGTGGTTCTAACGCATTGTGATGCAGGTGGCGATGTAGGTGTGGTTAATAGAATGAACCTAATATGCGATAATGCTCTTATAATTTATAGTGAATTAATGATGAAAGGAAATAACACATGGTCATAAGTGTTAATAAGAACTAACATGATAATGGGAGATGGGTATGTAGTGGTTTCTGAAAATGGGTGCAATGTGTCATCTGTCAAAACCTTTAGTATACTGAGAAGAATGGGAGAGGGTTGGATAAAGTATTTGCACAACCAAAATCATAGGGTGAATGCAATGCAACGGATGGTGAAATACAATCCTAATAGGAGTCACCATTTTTGGATTACTAATTTTTGCTATTGCATAAGATACCGAATACCCTGATATATAAGACCAAGGTGAGTTGGCATCCAATGCATGAAACAAACACAGAAAACAAAAAGGGATATCTCAACACCCCAAGGTCATGATGACCTTGGTCAAGCCATGTATTGGGATAACCACAAATAGACAAGGATGCCCCAGCGTAACACATGACCTCAGGGATCTTGGTGGGTACTATGTGGGACAATTGAGAAGACAACAACAAAGATAAGAGCAAGATAAACCCCTATGTTGACTAGTCAAAGCATACCATGATATGATGGATCAAGGCGACCATGACAAGTGTTGATAGTGAGCTCAAATGACAAATAAATTCCAAAACATCAAAAGATCACAATCAATATCAAAATGTCCTTTGCCATAGGATCGAGGTGATGGATGAGGTTGATGAGGTCTGCTAGGAAGGATGCATCCTGTTGAGATTGACGATGGATACTAAATTAGAATGACTTGGTTTGACACCAGATGTTTTTCATTAACCAAATCTCTTGATAATAGGGGAGTTTAACTAAGAATAACGAGCTAGACAAGGACACAGACTGACATATCCTATAGACCTAGGGGCTTGGGGGCCGATCAGAGATTAGCCTTGCCTACGTGAAAGCGCAGAGCCCTCGTAGTTCATGAAAAGACCATGGATAAAGAAAAAAAAGGGTGATGAAGGTGAATGACAGATGACCAAGATGTGATGGTTGGAATACCCTAGGGGTAGATCAAATGATTAGCCCCACCTACGTGACAATGCAGGGGCAACATAGTTTGACAGGCGTGTGACAAGATGAGATGTAGATGAAGATCAATGCAACAGATGAACCTATGTGATAATACTGACTAACTACCGATGATATGAATGAAATAAGCTTAGAGTGGGATACTAAAAAGCTCAGGATAGGGGGATAGGTTAGATGGGTCATCCAGTGCTCAAACAAAATATACCAAGCGGTTAAGGATGGGATGGATGAGGAAAATAGTGCGAATGAAAGCATAGAATAACTAGGATTCTAGGTAGATAATGATTAAGCCCTCTATGGATGATGCCTGTTACCAGGTTTTCACCACCCGTACTTATCCAAGGTGCCACGGTTTTCACCATAGGATGAATTTATTTCTCTTTACTATTTTTGGATCTTTTCGATTTTTCTAATGATTTTTTTTTTTTGATAGGTGGGGTTACCAAGTGGAGTTAGGCATAGAACTTCTTGAGATGCATTATGTTGATGGTTTGTCAAGGGGATCTCCTTCAAGAGTAGTCAACCTGTATACCCCAGATCCATATTTAGCAGCTATGATAAAGGGCCCCAACCAATTCACCTCAAATTTTCCCTTCTTGTCTCGATCTTGCTACCTTCACTACCTTCACAACCTGATTGCAATTATTCATTTCCCTACCTTATTTTGCAATTTCTAGTCTGTATTAGCGGACAACCATCCCTACCAACCCTGACCTACCGAACTATCTTAACTACCATATAGCAATGGCTTGATTGTAAAGGCCTAATATTATTGATTGCAAATGCAAAATATTATTTAATTTTTAAAAAAATTATTCTGTAGATAATCCATATTTTCAATATAGAAACTGCCCAAGAAACCTCCTGCAATCCCTCAGTTCAAAAATGCCCTTACCCAAGAAAAAAAAGACCTTTTTTTCTTCAGTGTGTTCAGAATTTTTTTTTTTTTGTGTATCAATAATAGTTTATTTTGTCTTATGCATATGTAATGTTCAAATCCCAAAATTTCTGAATTTATCATCCAAAAAAAAAAACAAAATGACCTCCATGATGATGTTTTTCAATTTGGTAATACAAGTTGCTAACACTGGCAGTAAGAGGCCTATAGTGGCCTACACTCCATAACCGAGTAATAATAGTACGCTAATTCTCTTTGAGGATGAGATCACCTACCTCAAACTATTGAGGGCGGACCTTCTTATTGTAGTGACGCTTCAAGTAGTTATGGTATGCTTGCAGGTGATCATAAGCTTTGATTCTCCTTTCATCAAGTAACTCCAGGTGTGCAAGCCATACAACACGAGCATCCTCCTCACTGATAAGACTTTTTAGGAAAATTATCAGTGATGGGATCGCAGTTTCAATTGGCAAGATGGTTTCAGCACCATAGACCAAAGAATAGGGAGTAGCCTCTGTAGGGGTGTGAATGGAGGTGCGATATGCCCAGAGGGTGGGATGAATATGGAGATGCCAATCTCAACTAGTGTTATTAACAACTTTTTTAAGAATGCAGATGAGGGTCTTGTTGGTTGCTTCTGCCTGACCATTACCCTGGGGGTAATAAGGCGTTGACCAATGATGTTGGATGTGAAAGGTGTCACAGAGGTTTTTCATGGCTTGGTTTTTGAAGGGCTTTCCATTATTGGAAAGGATGGTGGATGGGATACCATATCTACAAAGAATATGGTACAGGATGAACTTCGAGATGTGAATACCAGTTATCTGTGAAAGTGGCATGGCTTCCACCCACTTAGTGAAGTATTCCATGGTAGTGATTATGAATGTATGTCCATCGGATGATGGTGGGTAAATCTTGCCAATCAAGTTGAAACCCCATTGAGAGAAGGGCCATGGTGCTAGGAGGGGCTGAAGATCTTTTGCTGGAGCATGAATCAAATCTGTATGTTGTTGGCATGGAAGACACTTCTTCAAAAATTCACAAGCATCATGTTCTAGTGTAGGCTAGTAATATCCTGCTCGGAGAATTCTTTTGGCCAGAGCGATACCATTTGAGTGAGCCCCACAAACACCACCATGTAATTTTGTTAGCATCGTACGGGCTTCAGTCTCATTTAGACACCTGACAAGGATTCCATCATACCCACAACGATAAAGCGTATCATCGAGAATGTTGTATCGAGAAGAGTGATGAACGAATGATTTGTGTTGATTGCATGTAAGTTTTGGGGGTATGATATTATCACGGAGATAGGTATATATGTCCTGATACTAGGGGGAGGTGGGACCTATGATATCACACACCATATTAGTCTCAAGAAAATCATATGCTAGGATTAAGAGTTGTTCAACAAGGAACTCACACTCCGTCTGGTCCTTAGGCATGTCAATCAGGGAATCGATAGTGGCCATTGCATCTGCTGCTTTATTCTATAGCCGAGGAATTTGGTCAAATTGTGTGAAGGTGAAATATTTCTTGAGATCATCCATTGTGCACTTGTAGGGTAAGAGCTTATCATCCTTTGTGAGGAATTGATCATTAACCTACTTGATGACTAATAATGAATCTCCAAAGACTTTCAAATGAGTTATATGCCACTATTTTGCAATTCAGAGGCCAGTCAGGAGGGCTTCATACACTATGATGTTGTTGGTACATGGAAATGCTATCCTGAATGATTTTGGAATGTAGACACCTTGAGGGGTAACTAACAAAATCTGTGCGCCTAATCCATTATGAGTGTATGAGCCATCAAAATATAGCGTCCAAGCTAGTGCTTCTATAACTGTATAGACTTCTTCGTCTGGGAATTCAGTGTTCAGAGGGTAAGCATCTACTAATGGTGCCTCAACCAACTGATCAACTATGACCTGTCCATTTATGGCTTTTCGTTCCACATACTCTATGTCAAATTTGCTTAGGAGCATGACCCACTTGGCCATGCGGCTAGTCAGAGTGGTTCTAGATAACAAATACTTTAGTGGATCAATTTTAGTGATTAACTTGATTGGATAGCTGAACATGTAATGTCAAAAATTTTGTGTGTTGAAGACTAGTGTGAGGCAGGCCTTTTCCATGGGAGAGCAGTTTAATTCATAGCCAACCAGTGTCTGACTGATGTAATAGATTTCTCTCTCTTTAGATGACCCATCATGTTGTGCCAAAAATTCCCCCAGCACGATTGAACTGGCATAGATGTAAAGCAAGAAGGGTTTCCCTGGAATAGGTGGCATCAAGATTAGTGGATGAGCTAATATATTCCTTGATTTAATCGAAACATATCTGACATTATTGGTTCCATCGGAAGATGGAGTCTTTCTTTAGAAGATGAGTGAATGGCTGACACTTGTCTGTGAGTTGGACTATGAACCGACGGATGGATTGCATCTTCCCCTAGAGGCTTCTTAGCTACTTCAGATTGTGTGGAGGTGGCATGTCTAGAATAGCCTTCACCTTGGTAGGATGAACTTCAATACCCCTTTGGGAGACTATGAAACCCAAGATTTTTTCCAAGGTAACCCCAAAGACACATTTTTTTGGATTTAGCAGCAACTTGTAATGCTCTAACCATTCAAAGATCTTTTTCAGGATGGTAGGATGTTCAGCTCGTGTTCTGGATTTCCCTAACAAGTCATCCACATAATCCTCCATGATGATATGGATGAGGTCATGGGAGATGACCATCATTTCCCTCTGATAGGTTGCCCCTACATTTTTGAGACCAAAAGGCATAACATTGTAACAAAAAGTACCCCAGGGTGTCATGATGGAGGTCTTGTGTTGGCCCTCAAGTGCAATTCAAATATGATTATAACCAAAGAAGCCATCCATAAGAGATAGCATTTCATGTCCTGCTGTGAGGTTGACCAACATGTCAATGTTAGGTAGAGGGAAGTCATCTTTT
>VDFB02105785.1:336094665-336500501 GCA_007258455.2 Sequoia sempervirens
GAGGAATGCAATAGAGTTAATAGTGGATTCATTCAGCTGAAGATTGAATTGAAACAATCCAAAAACAATGAATGAGAGCTTGAGAGACAAATAGTTATTCTCAGAGATGAGCTTGCAACTAAAAATGAGTTTAAGAAGAAGTTTAGAATCAGTTATGCTAAGCTTGATGAGATAAATAAAGGACAAAATTATGCAAATGATAAGCGAGGTCTTGGCTATGTGAAGGGTGAATGCTTTGGATCTTAATAGGACCCTAAAAATAGGAACAAAGGAAGAAGATATCTGGTAAGGAAACCCAATACTCAAAAATTTAATGGATATTGCTTTGTTTGTAATAAATTTGGACATATGGCTTCTCAGTGTAGAAGTAAGATAAACTTTGACACTCCATTATTTTCTAGCCAGTGTTTCAAATGCAAGAAATTTTGTCATAAGTCATTAGAATGCAAAAGTATTTCTATTATCATAAGGAATGCTAAATGATACACCTATGGAAGATTTGGGCATGTTGCTAATCAGTGCAAATTAGTGGAATAAATGGCATAGACAAACAAAATTGGTATGCTACAATTGTAACAAATTCGGACACACTGCAAGATTTTGCAAGAACAAAAAAATGGAGAGAAGAGGTCCAGTATATCAAGGAAAAAATTCACAGAAAGGTGTTAAGGAAAAAGGAAAAGCATCTATGTAAGAGATAAGAGATCATATGAAGAAAACATGGGTAAAGAAGAGTGGATCTGATGAATGCGATAAGGCTGTATCAAAAGCTCCTTTCAATAATTCATCTGGCAATTGATTTCAGGCCATTGGACAAGGGGGAGTTTTCATGAAAATATTTTTCCCCCTTGTGTGTAATTGGTACCAGATCATAGGAAACTATCAGTTGGTGTGTTATTCATTCTCAAATGTATTGGTGATCACTTATTGAAATTCCATGGACAATTTTTTCTCTTATTGTTTGAAAACTAAGTAACCAAAACATCTAGGGAAAAACATTTAATGTGACAAGGAAGTTAGGTATGCAAAGTTATAAAAGGGAATTTGGAACTCTCATATGTCACCATGCATTGAACAAGAACTATTGGAGAACCTTTTTAGAAAAAATTTGGAGTGAAAGGAAATTTAGTGACAAATTCTCAATGTATTTCTATTGGTTATCAATTATATACTTATTCCATGATTGGTAGAACCTTGTTTGGTATGAAAAATGAAGAAAATAAAAGGAACAATAACTCTAGATGAATATGGTAGTCAAAAGGTCAGGGATGAGAAAAAATTATTGTCTGCCATCGAATTAAAGAAGCTTAGAGAAGAAAAACATAAGAACTTGGACATATGGAATGAATTTCCTCATTTCGTCAACACAAAGGTAGTTTAGTTTATCTTGAGCATATTGGATGGCGATATCCTTACTTTGGATAAACCCTATCAAATTTCTAAGGATGCAATCAGAAATCTAACAGGTCTGTGCAATATTGGTGTTCTAAAAAAGAAGTCGATTAAGAATATCAAAGTCGAAGCCCTAAGCAGAGTAACAAGAGATCAAAGGGCTCTGGTAATCTCAACAATCAGAGATCCATTAATGAGGTATATTGCACATGGAATATCTTACAAAATTTTCTTCAAAAATAGAGAATGATCAACCTCAGCAGGTGCAGTGTATATCGCTCACAAGATGATAATAGAAAACGAAGACATTGATCTATGTGGATTGCTAAAGGGTCAATTGATGGAGAATGTGCAATTGATGAAGGATATAGATTACTCTTTCAGGCTTAGTACCCTTGCTATATGCATTATGATGTATTTCCTGAGATGCTTGCCTTAGGATGGAAATGTTGTATGGAAGAAAAATGTGTCGATTTGCAAGCAAATTTTTGAACATTTCAACTCTTTTGAAAATGGTGAACAAGCTTATGATAGATTCTTTAGGAACATGTTAGAAATTTTTGGTGTAAGTGATACTCCTCTCCTGGTAGAAATAGTTGAAGTTGGATCATCCTCTGGAAAGATGGAGAAAAAGAAGAAGAGAGAAAGAGAGTTGGCTAGTGACATCCCTCTGGCACCTAAATCATCAAAAGTTGAGGGAAAATTTAAAGAGCAGATGGTTGTGGATATAGTGGATGAAGACTCTAAAGGATATACACCAAGAGATGAACCAAAACCATTCAAACCAGATGTGGTAATTGTAGAGGAAAGTGATGAAGAAGATGCTCTACTCAAGTCAAAGATACTACAAATTGTTTAGGAAGAAGATGGAATGCAAAATTTAATTGACATATGGATAAATGGACCATCATATGAGTAGGATCTCATTGAGGACACTCTAGGAAGATACTTTATTGATGACAACATTGAACTAGAAATTCCACAAAATAAAATTCTAGAAGAATTGATTGAATGTGTCAAGGAGGCTATGGAATATGTGCCCTAGGACAGAAAAGAGGAGGAAATAATCTCTCATCTAAAGATGCAGTTAGGCTATCTCTCACCAAATTGAAAAATAAAATGAATGTGTTAAGGTAGTGCATTGAATCAGCAAGCAAGATCTACAATTACTATCTTAGGTGGCCTCATGTGGTTGGTAAATATAAGGACAAGTTGGAGAAAATTGAAAATGAGCTTGTCAGAATCAATCAGGATTACAGTATGGTTTAGGACATGGATGGAGAAGTTAGAAAGAAGGCTCATGAATTGCAAGTTGAGCATGCAATGGTTCACTTTGCTAGAAACACTCTTATGGATACTTTCTGGAAAGTGAAGGATCAAATTGAATGTAGATTAGTCCCAATGATTGAAGTTCTAAAGAAAGGAGAAAAGATGGAAGGATCCATTACCATTCTTAAATCCCTTTTCTAGGTCATCAATAGAACATCAAAAAATAGCTGTCTAATAATTGCTACTAGGATTGCAGTGGACTCTTGGAAGAAATTTCTCCCAGAAATGAAAGATAAGTATAAAATAATTTTATGAATTTAACAATAGTTACAACATCTCTTTTTTAATTTGAGGGAGAGAATGTAGTAAAAATTGTAAGGTGGAGAGAAAAGTAAGTTTTTGTCATTGATGTCAAAGGGGGAGAGAATGTAGTGAAAAATGCCTTAGCATCCAAAGGGGGAGCTATGTTTTTGAGTTTTGAAACTTTGTCATTTTTCACTAAGTTTTGCCATCAATTCCAAAGGGGAAGATTGTTGGAATATGGCTTTCAGAGTTTGTTTTTGGTTACTAGTGTTGTCATTGATCGTAACTGGAGTCAGTAGTATGGTGCAAAATTCAGAAGTAGCTCATACAGGTAGAAAAAGTAGAAGATTGTATTCTATCGACAAAAAGTATGAAGAATAGAGTATTTGGTTGGAAAATTGGTCTAAATAATTCACTAGATCATTATTTTTTTGTGTGGATCCCCAAGGAATATTTTCAAGCATGTATGTTACCTTTTTGATAATTTTTTTGGTGCTATAGAAATCAGTGTACGAGTTAAGAGATTCAGTAAAATGACTTATTGTTTATTTTCTCATTATGGTCGACTTGTTGTGTATGGCATGTTTTGGATGTATAAGGAATATTTTTTTGACTATTTATTTGTTGGGAATTTTTATTTGAGCCCCTACTATAGTCTAGCTAACTTGTATGGGTATGCATTAATTATAATTGATGATTTATATTTTGTTTAAACTTGACATATAGCAATGAAATCTTGTTAGTGGATATATGTGTGAGCTCGGAAAATCATTTTGGTGTGTGAGAGTATGAAGAAGTGATGTGTGAAAGTGAAATAGTGCAGAGCAACTATATGGGCTAATATCAGAAGATTTGTTTGAGCAAATTTTGTTTGTGCTACAGAAGGGTTTTTGTAGGAGACTAGAGTAGAGAAGAATCATGAATTGGATAGAAGATCCATAATCTATTTCATGTGTTTTATTGGAACTAAATCCAAGCATTTGGATATGCTAATTTCCTAGTTCATTCTTTTTTATATATTCTCAAATATTTTGTAAGGCAGTGAGCCTTTCCTTTTGAGCAATGAGCTCTAGGCAGTGTGCCTGAATGCAAGTGTATTCTCTTTTGATCATACCTTTAACTGAGTATACTTTGTGGATTAATCTCCATTGTGGTTTTTCCCCTAACATGGCTTCCACATAAAAATTATGGTGTTATGGTGTTTACATTGCCTCTTTAATGTGATTGCATGTTTTCCTTCTACTTATATGTTATGGATGCTTTTAAAGTTTAGTATTGTTGTTGAAAGCTTAAGATCTAATTTGAAATTCCAAAATTGTGGAACATTGATTCACCCCCCCTCTTAGTGTTCCTAGTGTCTAACAAGCTGATCCAAGATATCAAAATTTTATCCCCCTTTTCTTCCATCTTCTTGCAACTTCCAATCTCTGAGGAAATGGTGGCTCTTGTTTAGTCTACTTGACTTGAACTGGTTAAGAATTTTTAGGTACACTAGGTTGAATGGGATCATTCAGAGGTTCCTCTTTCTCTTCCACAAGGAGGTCATTGATAATGGTCTTGGAAGGGGCTAGTAGAGTATTACATGTACACAAGTGGATATCACTTACACTTACAACATATGCAAGGAATTGATTTGAATCAACAGAGTATGGAGGTTGTTGTTGTGGTTTTTCATTAGGATTGGGTGTGGCCTAAGCTAGTAGTTGAGTAGGTTTAGGTGGATTTGAATTGGTATTAGAAGGTGGAGGCATTATATCAGACTATTGAGGCTAAGAAGGTGGCTACATGTAACTAGTTTTCTAAGTAGTTCATTGCTACCCTCCTCTCCATTGATTCATTTGCTACCAATTTCCTAGAGGTGGTTGTCAATGTCCTTGAAATTGTTGCCAATTCACTTGAGGTTGTTGCCACTAAGGTGGATAAAATCTAATTACTAAGCCAATCATTTGGAGGGTTACTCCAAGGATGTGGTGGATATCCTCCATAATTGGGTGGATATGGGGGCTTCCATTGGTTACCAAAGGAATAAGAATTGAAATATGGCCCAACATAGGATAGTGGATCTGGTGGCATACCTTGTCTTGGATACCAAGGCTTCCTTTTTGCAACATAGTAGACTTGGTCTTCTTCAA
This sequence comes from Sequoia sempervirens, assembly GCA_007258455.2. Lineage (NCBI taxonomy): Eukaryota > Viridiplantae > Streptophyta > Pinopsida > Cupressales > Cupressaceae > Sequoia > Sequoia sempervirens. The sequence goes on from VDFB02105785.1 coordinate 336,099,762, forward strand.
TTTGGATTGCCTTGAACTTCGATGGAACTTGCTTTCTTTCAATATTAGCTACCATCTTACATCTGCAATCCTTCTTCTTTTGTCTACAGTGGGGGAAACACTCTATCAACATTGCCTCTGCCTCCTCTTGCTTCTTCTTAGCCTAAAATGTATCTAGATGAGTAGCTAGATTATTGATAATGTCTTTCTTGAAGTCTTCCTACAAATGAATAATCTCCATTCTTGAGACTCCACTAGTAGTTGACTTACCCATGGAATATTGGTAAGCTCTCCCTTTCTTTGAAGCTTACCTAGAGTAGTTCTAGAATATTTTTTTGATATCTTCCCAAGGAACTTGGGAAATATCTCCTCCTACCATGAGGTCCAAGGTATTAGTGCATCTATCATTGATTCCTCTTAGGAAAAGAAACTTTTGTAAGTCTTCATTAAGTGTATGGTGTGGATATTTTTGTAGGAAAAACAAAAACCTTGCAATGTAGTCTTCCAGGCTCTCATCTTCCTTTGCTGCATTCTAAAAATGTCTCCTCTTCTCATGTCACTGCCTCTACAATATTCCTTGTATTTCTCAAGGAATTTGTCTTCATGTCTTCCCATGTCTCCATATTATCTCTAGCTAGGCTCATGAACCATCTTAATGCAACCTCTTTCAAAGTGGTAGAAAATAGCTTAAGCCTATTGACATCAGTAGTATAATCATAACTCTTGCAGAGTATGTCAAACTCAAATAAAAAGGTATCAAGATCTTCTATGACAAGTCCATAAAATTTTGGGAGTGTTGAGGAAAGAATGTTCTTGATGTTGTCAACTTCATTCTGATGGGCAATGGGGAAAGGAAAGGTTGGTTGGTTAGGTCTATTCCTATTTGCATCACCCATGTTTGCTTGATGTTGTTCTAAAGAAAAGGGGTTCTCAAGTTGATTTTGATCTTCAAAGGAGACTTTAGAACTAGTCAGATTAGGATATTCATCAACAAAGGGGTGTGGATCTTCTTCTTCTTCTTCTAGTAGATTATGATAGTCAACTAGCTAGAATGGATTAGGATTGTTAGGAAGAAATTCCCCATAAGCATCCCTTCTCCTTCCTCTATGCATGTGGTATCACTCACTATTAGCCAACTCACACAAATAATTGGTAAATAATAAGGGGGGTCATTCTTCCTAAATGAGAATGTGCTAAGAACAACTTCCATAAACACTACATCAAGAAAAACTACCAATGACTCCAAAAGGCTCCCTAGTTTGACATCATCCCTGACAATGGCACCAAAAATGTTGGCCTCCTACAATGATCTTGATAAGTAATCCTTTATAGACATGATTTAGAGATTGGACATCTAACCTGAATATCCATTTCAACCATCATGAAGGTGCATTTAACTTTTCAACCTAGGGATGTGAACTTGAAATGGGTCAGCACAGTATGTGCACTAGGAACTCAAAGTAGCCATTCTATTCTATAGCTAAGGAACACATAATACTGAGAGTAAATTGTTTGAAAAGGAATGAAACAAATTTTGAACATCAATCAATGACTATGCTAATTGGTAATGCATAACGAGAATGAAAATATGAGCAACAAATAGGGAATTGCTTTGTCTACTTTGGCTACAGAAATAGTCACAAAATGAAATTCTAGTGGCTACAGGAACAGTTGGTACCAGATTTCTAACTAAGTACTAAATAACAAGTACTACTAAACTAATGTTAAACTAAGAAGATATATTACTCACCAAGCAGGCCCCCTTGGATAAGTATCCTCTAAAACTAATGAAAAATTAGATGCTCGAACTCAGAACTTTATTTTATTCATGTGAATCATGAGTACAAAAGAGAAATGTATTTTTATTACTGGAAACTAGAGAGTGCAAGTACAATATCAAATTGTTCAAACTTTTTTGAAGAAGGAACATTAGATCATTATTTATACTAACAACTAAACGAGGCATTCAACTCCATGACTGGGAGGATGCCATTTAGGGAAAATAGAGGAAATGGAGTGATGGTGGTTACATGTGCATGGAATTTGGTTAGAAATGTAGGTCCAAACATAGATTCAACTCAACAATAATGTTTGTGCATGCTCAATCATTAAAGTCTACTACAAGTGCTTACATTTAGTTGCATGAAGAATCTTCTACAGTTAGCTGCCTTTGACTTGGAGTGATTCCTTTGCTGGATGTTATGGTGCATACCCAGCTGGGAGTTTCTTCCCCAACTTGGTGTATTAAATCTGCATGGCAAGGTTAGTACGCATAATAATTACATATCTATAACCACTCTAAGGAATATTCATTAACCACATGAAAAATCAATACAAATAATTTGCATATTATGCCAAATATCATTAAAGTTTGCAGAGATAGGATTAAGTCCAATGTCAATGGTTTGAGGGAAACATTATGAAAATATTGATATTTAAAATTAAAGTCCATGACATCTATCAACAAATAAACTATAGATTCTATCCAAAAATGGACCAAAAACTAGGCTCATCAGAAACCTAATAATGCCATAGGCAAAGAATATCAGTTAGGAAAATAAACAAGAATTTCATTTCGAAGTAAATAGAAAAATTCAAATGGATTTTTAGAACTTGTGCATACTGATTTATGTGGTCTTGCTAGAACTAGAAGTTTACAAGGTTATAGATACTCCGTGTTGCTTATTGATAATTATTCAAGGATGATTTGGGCTACTTTCTTAAGGGAGAAATCTAAAGCTCTAAAAAGGTTCAAGATCTTTAAGGCTATGGTTGAGACAAAGATTGGTTTCAAGATTAAGTGTTTGAGATCAGATAGAGGTGGTGAAATCACTTCCAGTGATTTTAATTCTTTTTGTGAAGAGCACAAAATAAAGAGAGTTATCTACACCACAGACCCCTAACATAATGGAGTTGTGGAAAGGAAGAAAAAAATAGCTCTAGATGCGGCTAGAACCATGATGTTGGAAGGAAATGTGCCTCATATCTATTGGAGAGAAGATGTGAGTAGTATTGTGTACACACTTAATTAGGTACAAATCAAAGGTGATACTGGTAAGACTCCTTTTGAACTATGGACTGGTCAAAAGCCTATTGTTAGATATTTAAAAATCTTTGGAAGAATATATAGGAAAGTTTGATGCTAGGAGTGATGAAGAAATCTTTCTAGGTCACACTACTAAAAGTAAGGCCTACTGGTGTTACAACAAAATATTGAATAAAATGGTTGAAAGTATAAATGTTAAGGTTGATGAAGACATAGCTGCACTATCTAGAACCTGTGGATATGATTCTAATGATCAAAATGATAGTACAAGAAAATAAAATCAAGGTCAGACTACAAGTCAAGTTCAAATCATTCTAGTTAATCAAGAAAATCAAGAAGGATAAATTGATGGAAGAACAAAAGAGAGATTAGTAGATCCTGAAGTTGAAGAACATTCTAAGAAGACTCTGAGGTATGTGAGATTGAATGATTCAAAGAATTAGATCATAGGTGATAAGAATGTTCTAGGTGTCCAGACTAGGAGAAAAATTGTAGAAGAGTATTGTTTGATCTCAAAGACTAAGCCTAACAATGTGAATGAAGCATGAAATGATGAGCATTGGGTTGAAGCAATGAAAGAAGAACTGCAACAAATTGAGAAGAATGATACATGGATTCTTGTTCCCAGACCTAAGGATAAGAATGTAATTGGAACTAAATGGGTCTTTAGAAACAAACTGAATGAACAAGGTGAGGTGGTTAGAAACAAAGCAAGACTAGTTTGTAAGGGATATTCTCAAAAGGAAGGCATTGATTTTGAAGAAACCTTTGCCCCTGTTGCTAGAATTGAAGTTGAGATTGTTTCTTGCTTATGTTGCTTATAAAGACTACAAGGTTTATCAAATGGATGTTAAGTATGCTTTTCTAAATTGGGAATTGGAAGAAGAGGTATATGTTGAGCAACCTTCCAGTTGACTGATTAGGAAGATATGGCATGTTGATTGAAGAAAGCACTGTATGGTCTTAAGCAAGCCCCTAGAGCATGGTATGCTAGATTGGATAAGTACTTGGTGAAACTTGGATTTAACAAAGGTACTACTGATAGTAATCTATTTTTCAAGAATGATGATAAAGATTTGATTGTAGAATTTTCTGTTGATGATATCATATTTGGAGGAGATGATAGCTTGTGTATGAATTTTGCTAATGAGATGCATAATTAATTTGAAATTTCAATAATTGGAGAGATGAAATTCTTCTTGTGATTGCAAATTACTCAGTTAAATAATGAATTTCTATATCTCATTCCAAGTATGTGCAGGAATTGCTAAATAAATTTAGTATGGAAGATTCAAAGCCTATTGGTACACCCATGGTGACTAGATGCAAGCTAACAACTGATGATGTTTCTTTAAAAGAAAATCATACAAGATATAGATCAATGATTGGTGGATTGCTTTATTTGACTAAAACTAGGAATGATTTCATGAATGTTGTATGTATTGTTGCTAGATTTCAAGCTGATCCTAAAGAATCTAATGTGACTGTTGTTAAGAGAATTTTCATATACTTGAAAGGGACAGTTGATTTTGGTCTATGGTATCCTAAATATGATGATCTTACTTTAAGTGCCTTTACTGATCTTGATTGGGCAGGAGATGTGAATGACATGAAAAGTACTAGTGGTGGAGCATTTTTCTTGGGAAACAAGTTGATTTCATGGTTGAGTAAGAAGCAAAATGCTATTTATTTATCTACTACAAAGGTAGAATACATTTCTACTACTAATAATTGTACTTGGGTACTATGGATGAAATAGATGTTGAAGGATATCAAAGTTGTGTATGATGAGCCTATTGTTATATTCTATGATAACTCAAGTGCTATTAACATTTCTAAGAATTCGATGCTACATTCAAAGACCAAGCATATATCTATAAAATTTCACTTTTTTAGAGAGAAGGTAAGTGAAAAGGAAGTCAAATCAGAGTATATGCCTACTAAGGAGTAGATTGCAGATATCTTTACAAATTTGTTACCTAAGGATACTTTTGAGTATCTTAGAGGGAAGTTAGGGGTGATTACCCCTCCTAATCAGAATAAAGGATGCATTTCATTTCATCAATCCAGACATTTCATGATCATAATTTGATCTGGATTGAAGTTGTGGTGGCTGTTACTCAGGGGGAGTAGTCAAATGTTCAGATGTTTAGAAGTTCAAATATGTGGTTCAGAGCTTTTATTGAGAGATCTTTGTCATTGATTTTAAAGGGGGAGAAGAGTAATTTGAAAAAAAAATTGTTTATTATCTAGTGAGAAGATCATGAGAGCAAAGAAAAGTTAGAACTTAAAGGAATAGTAAGCGTAGTTGTTTTGATGGTATTTTTCACATCATGTGTTGCCATCAATTCCAAAGGGGGAGATTGTTGGATGTTGTGGTTATGTTACTAATATTTGGTTTTCATTCATGTCAACACTATTAGCATTATTGCATTAGAAGTTGTATATGTCAAGGATATTGAGAAAATTGTAATAAGAAGTGCTACAAGTTGTCAGTGGTGAAGTGAAGTTCTTTCTATCGGTGTGTTCAATGCATTGTTGTTCTAAGGTTGTGGACTAAAGGGTTTCTTTTTGAGTATTCCTAGTTTATCCATGTTGAATTTTAGAGATCTACATGAAGAGTTAATTGAGTTATGGTGATTTTAATTCTGACATTTTTTTGTCGCTTTAATTAGTGTTCTTGATTGAAGATTTTGTGATTTCAATAAGTTCAATTGCTGCAGATGTTTCTCTAGTGTTTCATGATGCTTGTGGATGTTTCTAGTTCATTCTCTATCTTTGTGGCACATCTGCATTGATCGTTGTTCTCATGATCTTATATTTTCTCTTGCATGTTCATGTTTTTCATGTTCTTGGCCGACAAGGTGTTGAAGCGTGCTGTGGATTTTTGAGGAGAAATTAATTTAAGTTTTTTTCATGTTGGAGATGTTTCTTTTGGTGTTCACTATGTTATGGATGACCTTGGTTGATTTGCATGAATAATGGGTATGTACAGGATCATGATGGGCCAAAAAGTGGCAATATGATGGGTATGTGGCTTACGACTTTTTTTTAACAAAAAATTGATTAAACAAAAAGGGTGTTTAAAGGAGATGATCAGCTTTCCACCAATATAAATTATGCTTTAATTTGTATTTAATAAATTATTATTATTCATTTTCTATTCAAATTATGACTAAAGTATTGATTGATAGACTGATTGAAAAACATCTATAGCTTTCAAATGGTATCACATTTTTTTAATCCAAAACATGTGTCACATTCTATGCTTCACATACTATAGGATTAATAAGAGAAAAAAAGAATTTCATGAAGTTTTGACCAAGTTAAGGTGGTCAGACATACAATTTTTTTATATTTTTTAAAAGTTGTAATAAAAATTTCATAATTAATTATTTACTTGGAAAAGAATTACAAAACGATATGCATCACATTGGGACATTTGTCCTCTACTTATATCTAAAATATTATAAAATAATATTATCATTTTATTGTAATTAGGGTGGTTAGATAAACACCTACTTCTTATTTATTTCCTTAAATTTAAGTACTACTGCATTGAAATTTCAAATTTTCACCAAATAGATTTTTTTTTAAAGAAACCTAGTAGTTTAGAAACTACATTCAATTTGCTACAGATTCTAATCTTACATATTTTTAAAATAATATAGATAACTTATTCAATTTTTTACGTCAAGTTTCCTAACTCTAATTTTTCTATTTTTTTTGCTACTTAAGGGCCTATTTTTTCCATGATGATCCTGCACATACCCTAATCTTTACTTGTTTTGGGTTGACTATTTGTAATTATTTAATTATCTTTTTGTGGCCAACTTATAGTGATGTAATTTCTTGTTGCGGATATATAAGACTGATTATTTGAAGTGTGGAAGAGGTGTGAATGCAAAGTGTATGATCCCTATGTGCGAATAAGGTTTATATCATTCGAAGGTAGAGCAAAGAGTGAAGAAGAGTGAAGAAGAGTGAAGAAGTGTTAATTTGCTTAACCAGAATTGTAACCAAACATTAGCATATGCTATTTTATTAGTTCAAATCTAGATGGTTTTAATCTGAATCTTTCTATAAGAGAGTATATCTTCCTTGGGTAGTAAGCCTTGTTGTATTTGATCAGTGAGCTCTAGGAAGTGTTCCTGTATGCATGTGCATTCCCCATTCATATTTCCTTATAATTTTAACAGAGTATAATATTGTGGATTGACCTCCACCATGGTTTTTCCCCTAATAGGGTTTACACGTAAAAATCTTGGTGTTATGTGTGCTTATGATGTGTTGTTCATTTATACTTTCATGATTAATCATTAGATATGAAATTAAGGTTAATAAGTTGAATAAGTTTATGATTCAGTGACAACTGATTCACCTCCCCCCCTCTCAGTTGTTTTCCCTTGAGTTTCCAACAAGAAACAATTTGGATCACATAGATTACCAAAACAAAACCAATCATTTACTTTATATTCTACATTAAACAAGCTAAAGAACTTGCAATCATTACTCTACTCCACTTTAACACCAATGCATTAGGAAGAAATAGATTATTTTCTTTGATAAAATATGAGACAATTTATGGTCTCATAATCTCCCCCACACCTAAAATATTTTAGGTCCCTTTGCAACTCATAATGAGCCTTCAAATTCAATAAATTTATATTTTCAGTAGTTGCTCCGGGTAGCTCAAGATTGATAGGTTCAAATTGATCCTTGTGAATGTTTAGTTTAGACCTACTCAAACATGAACAAACAAGTGATCATTAGTCAATAAACAAGTGTAAACCAAACATTCCCTATGAAATTCTTTGAACATATGAGTATGGAAACAAAGAAAAATTGCTTAAAATATACAAATAAATCACAAATGAAACTCTATTTTGATGCTCAAACTAGCATCCCATAGGGGGATTGGTGCTTCTTTGATGTGGAAATAAGCCCTTTCCCAATCCCTTGATAAGCTTGATGATGGATGTGCGATGAAAAAGATGACTTTGATGCAAAATGCCAATAACCTAGCTATGATGGAGAAATTCTATGCTCACTTGGATGAAATTCTGGATCATAAACTTGCATAAACCTCTCTCCCCTAAATGAAAAGATAATTCCTCTATTTATAAGGAAGAAGGATGGAGGATTGAAGAATAGGAATAATGTGGGATTAAACTTGAACCAATGGCATTGTGCCACTTGTCAACATGCTAATGAAGGAGAGTGGAGAACATTTTCAACAATGTGCAAGTTAATGGATATAGGTGGAATTTGAAATTCAAAAGATGGCTTGTGGAGGAAGAGTTGTGAGAGTATTTAATGCCATGTAAGAGCCTTAAATGCCAATTTCAAGGACAAAAGTCCTTTGGGAGGGATATTTCAAATTGGTGGATTATTCCAAGGATGTGTCATTTTTGAATGGAAATAGAGGAATTAATAAATCAAACAAATTGATTTACATGTGCAAGTTGTAAAAGCTAGAGGATTTGAGGATTAGTGTTAGGAGTTAATTAGTATTTAATTAGCTTAGAAGGAATTAGTTGATGTGACATTTGATTTAGATATTTATATTTATTTAAATCAAATTATAGGATAGTTGGGAGATTAGTAATTTAATTAAATAAAATGATCTATCCAAGTAAATGAAGAACATTATGATTAAATAAAGTTGATTTATTTAATCCAAGGAGGAATATTAAGACTTAATTAAATAGAGTTGATTTATTTAATTAAAGAGAGAATATTAGGACTTGATTAAATAAAATTGATTTATTTAATCAAAGAGGAATTATAGAATTTAATTAAATAAAGATGTTTTATATAATCAAAGAGGAATTTTGATGAATTAATTAAATAAATATTATTTAATTAATTGGTTAGTAAAGGAATGATTAAGGAAGAATCAGTGTTAGTGAATTAGAATCGAGTGCATGATATCAATCAAGATAGTTTATGTGTCTACATTTTTCCCCTCTTTGAAGCAATGTACTTGTTGTGTTAGTTCAAAGAATAATCTTGCCGAGATCAAAATTCAAAAAAAATCTTTTTTCTTTTCAGATGCCTCAGTGGAAAGAAGTATACTAGTATACTACCCCCTTAAGAGATTGAGTGAAAAGTTCGATTTGAGGGTCGATCTCATGACAAAGAGGTTCAAGATGGATGTATGAATGGTTATGATGATGATGCAAATAAGATGGTTTATGAGATGCTTAGAATAACCAATCTATATTATGGTGCAATGATGGAAATGCAATGCATGTGAAATATGAATGATATCCAACATGTTGATGTTTTGTGGATGCAAAATGGATTAGTGTGAAAGAAGATAGAAGAATGAGAGAGATCAACCCCCTATTCTGAGAAGATGCAGAAGTCCAAGTCTATGAGTCACTGAGACTTTATTAGATATGATTATGAATGATTATGATGTATTACTTATCTAGGGATTGGGGTTGTAAAGAACATAACTTTCCTTATGTTTGATAACATACATAGATATGATGCATCATGGTAAAGACAACTGGGATGGCGTTGTACCTACTGTGATGGAAAATTTGACTCAACAAATGGATAGGAATATCCTTGTTCACATCTGACATACACAAACCTTACTAAGATGTACTTCAAATATTTTGAACATCTCAGACCAAAACATGGAAAGGAAAAACCTAACAATGTAATAATCAACAAGCTATCCAAAACACCTTCCATCCATGCCTAATAAAGCAAGTATTCACCAAGCTTATATTACAAGAACATCCAACAAGCACAACAAATGAAAGATAAAGATCAATGCCACATTCCTTTCTCTCTAAATAATTTTGATAGACATCCTTGAGAGGTCATTGGAATGAGTGTAATAAGATAAATCAACAAGACAAAGATCAAGTAAACAAACAAGCTAATGTTCTTCATACTGCTAGCCAAGACTAAACTACAATGATGCATGATGTTGATGTCCATTGTAGGAAGGATTTATCTTAGGACATGATGATATTAGATGATTGTGAGATTGAATGGATGATAGGATATTGGTATGAAGAGTTGACCAACTTGTTTACCTATTGACCTAAGCCTAGGATTTTTTACATTCGAGTTTTCACTTTCAATTTGTTGAACTTGTTTCCAATTATTTTACCAAAGGTTGGGGGTGACGATGATTTATTATGAGTAGATGTTTATTTTGTGTGATTGTGAGATGAGGTGGATGGATTTTTTCAAATATTTGGATGTTTTTTGGAGTTTTGGAATGTTTTGAGGTTGTTTTTGGTATTTTCAAGATGTTTTACAAATGTTTTAATTTTCAAAATTTTCCAATGTTTTTGTGTTTTATGAATGTTTTTGCATTTTTTTTGTCTCGGGGGATGATCAAAGATTAGCCTTGTCTATGTTTAAGCTTAGAGATGACGTAGTTCAAATAGCATGTCTGTGACATTTTTTTGACTTTTTAACTTGTTTTGGGATGTTGCTATGTTTTGGATTTTTTTAATTTTTTGCATGATTTTGATGATATGGATATATGTGATGATATCAGTGCTTTGTTTTGGGATTTTTTTGAAAACCAAGCTAAGGTTGATTGATCAGATCAATGGATTGATGGTGATAACATTGTTGAGGATACATAACAATGCAAGGATATTGTCAAATTACACAAGGATTGGGATGGATATCCTGAGATGATGATGGATTGATTGGATTTGATTGATCAAGATTTTGAAGTTGATTCAGAACAAAATATGGGTATGTGCAGGATCATCATGGAAAAAATAGGCCCTTAAGTGGCAAAAAATTCAGTAAAATCATAGTTAGGCAACTTGACGTAAATATTTGAATAAGTTATCTATATTATTTCAAAAATATGTAACAATAGAATCTATAGGAAATTGAATGTAGTTTCTAAACTACTAGATTTCTTTAAAAAATAAAAAATCTATTTGGTGAAAATTTAAAATTTCAATGCAGTGCTTAAATTTCAAGGAAAAATAAGAAGTAGGTGTCTTCCACCCTAACCACAATAAAAGATAATATTTTTTTATAATATTTTAGATATAAGTAGAGGACTCATGCCCTGATGTGATGCATATTTTTTTGTAATTTTTAAGTAAATAATTAATTATATTTTTTATTACAACTTTTTAAAAAATATAAAAACTCGTATGTCTAACCACCTTAACTTGGTCAAAACTTCATGAAATTAATTTTTCTTTTTTTAATCCTATAGTATATGAAGCATATAATGTGACACATGTTTTGGATTGAAAAAATGTGATACCGTTTGAAAGCTATAGATGTTTTTCAATCATCCTATCAATTAGGACTTTAGTCATAATTTGAATAGAAAATGAATAATAATTATTTATTAAATTCAAAGTAAAGCATAATTTATATCGGTGGAAAGCTCACAATATCCTTTAAAAACCCTTTTTGTTTCATCAATTTTGGGTAAAAAATAGTCATCAGCCACATACCCATCATATTGCCACTTTTTGGCCCCTCATAATTTGGCACATACCCATGTGTTTGAGTGATTTGATATGACATTGAAGCACATGTTAGATGCAACTGATATTGATTGTTTGGATTGATGTTTGATGAAAGATAAATCTTGATAAGGAACATCTTCTCATCAAAATATGCCATGGGCTAGTGATTTGGATTCTTGCTCACAGGTGGTTTGACCAATTTCATTTCACGTTTTCCAATGTCTGGATCACCACATAAGTTGGAAGATATAGATCAAGATTTATTCTTGAAGCAAGATGTAAATATATACCCCCAATGTTCTAGCAATGTATTGAATTCCATTGGTGGATGCTTAGATAGGTGTATGGATGGCTGGATATGGTAAGCACAAAAAGGATGCCAAGGATTATCTTGTGATAAGATAACATGTTAAGAAAGAGGATGCTCATTTGGATAATGCTTCATGGCTCAAATAATGTTGGGTAGGATAGGATTAGTGAAAATGACCCATGTCAAGATGTTTACCATAAGCAAGTGCAAAGTGTGCACCAAACTTTGTCAAGATTAACATAATTTGGAAGATGGATGTAGATGGATGAAAATAGATTGGATCAATGGTTTATGGATGAATGGAATGAGATGATTTCACCTGAATTAGTGCATGTAGATGTTTGATTATACACATGATTCCTATTTTCTAGGTTTTCATCATGATACCTATCCAAAGTGCCGCCATAGTGGTTTTCACTAGAGGACAATTTTTTTTCTTTACTATTTTTCAATCCTTTTTCTATTTTTTTTGGATTTTTGATATTTTTTAATTTTTTTGTATTTCTCTATAAAATATTTTTAAGCTCATGTTGAAACACCTACTGGCACTAATGTAGATGCTTCTATCATAATGTGCCATTGATATCCTACTTGAAGAAGTTGTTTTTCCAAGATACATGCACTTGAATACAACTTTTGAGATTCTTGATCTGCTTTGTTGATACTAGAGTTAACTTTGTGTAAGAAACGGGGACCACCTTGTGTAAGACCCTAGGTCACAGAGGGCCAAGATGCAAGAGGCTGCCCTAACTTACCTCAGCTAGATGGGATGTTTAGGGTATGAGGATGAGAATGTTGAGGACTATAGAGTCCTACAACCACTCTGCAATCCTGAGTTTTGAAGTGGGGCTAGACGAGCTGATTTTCAAGTCCAACACTATGCCTCTGGAAGCTCTCTACCCAAGGAAAAAGGCATAGTCTCTAGATGACAACATGACATGTTGGCATCTCTAAAGTGCGTTGGCATCCATATAGTCAGACAACAACAAAGATGAGGTCAAACCTAGAAAAACTAGCTAACGGCCTAGCTAACTAACTAAAGGGAAAAAATGATATGATTAAGTAAATAAAGTACTCTATAATATTATAAACCATAAATACAAGAGTGAAAAGGGAAAGAAGGATCTCACTGAGAAATTTCATTCCTAGCTAGCTCCTTGAAAGCATGTACTCTTACACATAGAAAGAGAGGAAAATGTTGGGTGGTTGTATAGGGGCCTGCCTTAGTCAAACCCATGTTTAGGTGTTTCCACCTGCACAAACAACCAAAGAAATGAGATAAAGAAAGTAATGTAGTGAAAAGAACAAAATCAATATAAACCAGTAAAGTGATAACTCAACCAAGTGATAGAAGGAAAGAAAGGGAATCTTACCATCTCCACTAAGAGCACTCAAGGATGCTTGGGGGAGAAAATGAGAGTACTCAAGCCTCTGTTGCAATGGTGTTTTATTCCCAACTTGTTCTACCAAATATAGAGTGTTGTGTTTGCTGCATTGGGGTGCTAGTATATTGTTTGAGAGATTGAGAGTGAATGCAAGAGTGGGAAGTGAGCTTGTGAATGGAGTGAACAAGTTAGAATGAATGTTGAAGGAATGAATTTGGAGGAGGAATGGAGAAAAATGACCATATTTAGGTCAGTTGGCCAAAGGGGACATTACAACTTAGCTCCCAATGAGAAGTGTAATGCCTCTATAGGTTCAACCACATGAATCTTCTAAGGATTTAAGCACGTTGTGAGGATATCTGTGCACTGTGTGGGCATCCCAAATATAAATGCCTCCATCAGTGCTCAAGACAGGCACCAAGTGGGATGCAAGTAGTGGGCTTAGGTGGAACTAAGCCTCTAAACTTGGTTTTCTAAAGTGGAGAGGGTAAAATGGAGAATTTACACATGGGATACAAATTCACTCCTATACATTTTTCCCCCACTTTAGTGAGCATGGATATTGATGAGTGATTGGTAAAGTAGATCAAGAAGAGTGTAAGGTTAGAAATGTATACCTAAACTGTCAAGGAAATAGAGCTTGATCTGGCATACCTGAAGGTGCAGGGCAAGTGAAGGACTCCATAACTACTCAGAACTATGAAGTTGGAAAGAGAAAGCACCTTATAGGTTCTCGGTCCTATAAGGAAGGTGTACCCAAAAAAATATAGCATGGAGGATAGCCAAACAAAGCTCCCTATAGGTTCTTAGTCCTATAGGGAATGTATTCTCCATGAACTCAAGCAAGAAGAAAGCCCAAGGAAGCGCCCCATAGGCCCTCAATCTTATAGGGAAGGTATTCTCAACAAACTTGAGCATGAAGAACATCCAAGGAAGTTTCCTATAGGCTCTCAGTCCAATAGGGAAGGTAACCCCCAAGATTTCTTGCATGGAGGAAACCTGAGAAAGCACCCTATAGGCTCTCATTCCTACAGGGGAGCCACCCCCAGTATCTCTTGCATGGAGGAAGCTCAAAGGAAAGTGGACTCCACAAAGTTAGAAAGCAGCCATGTGGGAAAGTGAGCAAATAGTTGCATACATTGTCAATAATTTTGAATTTCTTTGAAAGGGGTCTCTTCAGAACCCGTCATGAAGAGAGGGTCCACTCAAGGGGCATGTAGTTCAGAAGTAGATGTTCTTTCTCTCGAATTGATCCTTCATCAAGGAATTTGAAAGGAAGAATATTCCCCCATGTGAGGGGAAGATTAAATTTGTTCCCACTTCAGGGGAAGGTTCAAGTCCTTTCTTTACGAACCCATGACGAAGGAAACAAATTTTGTTAGGGTTTCAAGTTGAGAATATGATTTCAATGAAAATATTGCGAGAATTTTTAGGAAAATATTTGTTGGCAACGAATGCATTTTCTAAAAATTGAGGTGTTAAAGAAAGATAGTTGTCACACATGAAAGAAAAAACTTGGGAAAAGAAAAGAGAAAGATAAAGAGAGAAAAATGAAAACAAAGGGCATAGGGAGATCTGGTTTAGCAGGGTCAAATCTATCCAAGCTCATATAAATAATAGGTAACCATGGTACAAGGTGAAAGATCATTAATCCCAAACCATATTAGGAAGAATGCACGAAAAGACAAAGTAAAAATAAAAAATTGGGTCAACATGGAAGGAAAGCCTAAATTCCCCCAATGCTTTGCATCATCCCAAATTTATCAAAAATAAAGCACAAACATGGAAGAAGGTTTACAACACAAAAACCATGCCTATATCCAAGCACCAAAAGGGGTGACGAGGGTCATCTAGGCACACATAGCATGATCACAGGGGAACACATCACAAAACAAACACACACAAGATCAAGAAGAGGCCTCCTCCTAACATTGATCAGCCAAGAATCTATCTGCTTCCCACTCTAGGTCATCATAGGGGGAAGGAGGATGGGCCTGCAGTGGAGTAATGTTAAGAGGAGGGGCATTTGACCCTCCCGCAACAAGAGCTAAGGAAGAGGGGCCTTCGAGGCCCTCTCCACTGAGCTCTTGTGGATTCAAAGTCATTTATTTCGTAAAGATTGTTGACAAGGTTGGAACTTCATCCATAGAGTTAAACATACACCCTATAGGAGTGCCATGTCTAACTTCAGTGGATGGATTAGGATGATCCTAAGATTCACTACTAGGCTCACTGAGTGACTTAGGAGTAGTGATGAACTCGGGGGAAGTTGGGACTAGCTTCATCACTAAGATGGAACAAGTCAGCATAGGACCACCTTGTGAAGAAGGTGGGCTTCTCTTACACCCTTTATTGTTGGAAGGACCACTCTCCACCTCTTTCTTCATTGGAGTAGATGAAATCCCCACATACAAAGCTAGAGGTGTAGAGGAAGAGGAGGAAAGCACTGTAATGGATATAGCTGAGGTATTAATCACATCCACAGGCTTTAGAAAAGACTGAATATCTATAATGGACATCAACAAAGGTTACTACACAAAAGGAGCGATGAAAACTTGTACCCCCTTGGGTTTAGGTGCATTTGCACTCGCATCAGAAGTCTAAATTAGTGTAGAACTAGACTGGGGAGAAGTAGAAGGGATGGAGGAGGGTGACACTACAGAAGGCCTTGAAGCAAGGGTGATCATCTCTTACTCCTTCCTTTGTGAGGTGGCTTGCTCAGCTAAGAGGTCCTTTTGTTGGCACTTTTTTTCTTGTGCAAGGCGGTTTCTTTGGTTCTTAGAGCTGGAGGCTGAAAGTCACAAAGGAGAAGAAGGCTCTTGCTCAACCATAGGAATTTCCACTCTGGTTGTTTCTAGTAGAGGAACAGATTCTTGAATGGGAGTAAGAGAGACAGGCTACGGTATAGTGGGAGGAGTTGGTTCAAGGGCCTTGGCAGTGGGCCTCTTCCCACTTTTTGCCTTGAGAGTAGGGCCAATAGGAGGCCATGTATTGAATTACCTATGGGAACCTTTCTTTCTACCATACAAATATTACCACAGTCTAGGGTATTCATTAGGAAGATCTATGATACTAAGCTTGGACCTATGCCAAGGAGGAATCATAGAACTTTGCAGATAGCCACCAATCCTACTGTTCCTAGGAAAGGGGAGAGCACGAGGTAGTCTGGGGAAAAGTCATCTTGTCTTTTCCTTGACAAGAAAGAGAGGGATCTAGCATGGGCTTCTCCTCTTTCTTTAGAGAAGGGGGAGTGGTCAGTGCAGCCTTCTTCTTCTCCTTGGGGAGGAGGAGGTGACTAACTATTGCATTGTAGGAAGGGTTAGTTTTGGCTATTCTTTTTTACCAGTTTTATACTTTACATAATTCTTGTAAAGTAGGTTTGTTCTCAGAGGAAGCTAACCAACTAGGGAAGTCCAAAAGTGATCCAACGAGTATCCACCATAGGACACCAAGGATTGATATAAGGTGTCATGCACTACATGCATGACACCTTCATGGGAAAATTTTAAACACTTATGAATAACAGAGGAAATTCCATTTATGGAAGCCAACCAAGGAATGACTAGCTTCACTTTGAATAGGTCTAACTTTGGGATAACATTGAAAACCATGTCAATAGTTCTGTGTCCAACCAAGATAGATAGGGTTATTGAGTTGTACCATCGTGCGTATGAATGGTAGATATTGTTTCTTTATATTTTCCTTTTGCAATGAATTTAATACTAATTTTTCCTTTGTAATGACATTCATGTGACTCATGGGGTCTACCAAGACTCTTGGCACATTGTTATCATTGACGTGAGCAGGATTGTAGAGAGGCAAGGGTTTATTGTTCAAGGAAAAATCCTATGATGTGAATGTAATATCCGACGGACTAGGTGCAAGTAGAGGAGTAGAATTTTCTATGACCATGTTAACATAGGCCTTGGGCTGAGTAACAGAATCAATGGGATCTACAATCATGTTAGTAGAATATGATAGAAACAAGTTTGTTTATATATATAATTCACTATTAGCTTTCACCACTTATTTGTTAGCATTTTATTTATTTCCATCAAGGCGAATGCTACCATCCTCAATGCAGTCTTGTATCTCATGATGTAGACACATACATCATTTAGTATCATGTGCATTGACTTGATGGTACTAATAATAAGTGCTTCCATCATACCAACTAGGGTAAGGTTCCTTAATAGACTTCAGAGTTGGAAAATTTATGATCTTATCCTTCAACAACTTTTATAAGATAGTAGAATAAGATTTTGATAACTTTTTGAACTTTCAATTATTCTTGAGGCTATTGTTATCAGTAGTGGTGACTACATTTGTAACCATATTTCCTTTCCTAGAGATCAATAAAATGGATTTTCCCTCAAAATGAGAGTGCGAGGAAGAACCCCCAAACTGAATGATCATTTGCTGGTATTCTTGTAAAGCTACACACAAGTGCACAAAAGAAGGGTATTTCATAAGGGTGAACTTTTCTTGCCAAGGCCCTTGTAAGTTTCCTATGACTACCTTTTGCTCATCAGAATTGGGTAGCTCGTACGAGATTTATGAGAGGAGTGCTTGGTAGTGCGCTATGAAATCAATGATTTTTTCATTATCTCCTTCTTTACACCGGAAAAGATCTGAAAAAGGTCATCTTTGGTCTAATGTTTTCCTAAAATTGTCAAAGAAATTGATTAAAAAGTTGGTCAAATGAGAAAATGGAATTGTTAGGCAAGGAAAAATACCACTTAAGCATTGTGTCCTTGAGAGACCGGGGAAATAGTTTAGCCATCAAGGCATCATGATGGAAAAATTATATGCACATGGCATTAAAGGTGGACACATGTGTCTGTGGATCCCCTTTACCGCCATACTTCTCAAATTTAGGAATATCTATTCCCTAGGGGAAAGGAGTGTTCAATATTGCAATCAACAATGGGCTATGTCAGAAAAAGGGTTGGAAGATAGGTTGGGCAGAGGCTTGGGAAAGACTCACTAATTGGCTCTACATCTTACCCATGTTCTAAAGAAGGGTATTTAGAATAGGTTCATTAAAAGATAGAGGGTCAGATGGACCTCCCCCAGAGCTGCTACCAAGGCCACCTCTAGAACTGCTGCTAGTGAGACCTTTGCTAAAGCCACTACCAAAGCCACTGTTGCTAGTAGGGCCTCTGCCGAAACCACCACCATGACCTCCACCAAAGCTACCTCCACCACTACCAAAGCCTCTAGAACTCATCCCACCAAATCCTCCACCACTAGAGGTGGTTGGAGTGGTGAAGCTAAATCCCAAGGGGACCCTGTTAACTTTGATAATTTCAAGCTATTTAGAAAAAGAAGGGATACTGATAGAATGGACTGCATTGGCCATATAGATGGACATGGGAGGTATCAATACTCTTGAATTTCCTTCACGCTCTTCGAAAGTGACTCCTTGTGAAAAACTAGGGTTGCTCAAAGGAGCACATGCTTCGACGAGACTAAGGAAGCTAGTCAAAATTTCTATGCCGATTCGATCTTTGCTCATCATATGTTTTAACTCATTAATGACCCGAGTGGCTCTAGCCATGTTCAGATTTCTTTCCAAGTGATTTTCTAGGTTGCCTAATCCCTTAGTGAGGGTAGAAACATATTCTATGGGGATTTGAATGGCCTCATACTCATCAACTGATGATGGCATGGGAGACACAGGGGGAGTGGGAATGTGATTAGTTTCTTCAGTAAATCCCATCTCATTCCTTGACAACTACTCCTATGCAGCAACACTAATGGTGAGACTAGAGAAAAGGCTCGTAGAGAGACTAATCAAGACCTTCGTGCTTTCAATTGAGAGGTGTTGTACACTCCTCCTAACGATGTACCCAAAAGTTGTAGACTGGGTTGTGATGCTCATAAACCTTCACAACACTCAAGAACACAACAATCATGAAGTACTCAAGGGAAGCCTCAACATCAATAGATGAATAGATGTTGGTTCACGTTAGGTTCACCAAAAATCTAAGAGAGGGGGACCACCATGTGCAAGACCCCAGGTCACAGAGGGCGAAGTCATGAGAGGCTTCCCTAACTTACCTCAGCTAGATGGGATGTTTAGCATACATGAGGATGAGAATGATGAGGACTATAGAGTCTTACAACCACTCTACAATCCTAAGTTTTGAAGTGGGGCTAGGCAAGTTGATTTTTAGGTCCAACACTACACCTCTAGAAGCTTTCTACCCAAGGATGAAAGTGCAGTATCTAGATAATAACATGAAATGTTGGAGTCTCTAAAATGCATTTGAATTTGTACAGTTAGACAACAATGAACATGAGGTCAAACCTAGAAAAACTAGCTAACGACCTAGCTAACTAACTAAAGGGCCAAAATGATACGATTAAGTAGATAAAGTATTCTCTAATATTATAAAGCAGAAATGTAAGAGTGAAAAGGGAAGGAAGGATCTCATTGAGAAATTCAGTTGCCAGCTAGCTCCTCAAAAGCACGTACTCCTACAAACATAAAGAGAGGGAAATGTTGGGTGGTTGTATAGGGTCCTACCTCATTCAGACCCCCATTTAGGTGTTTCCACCTCCACAGACAACCAAGGAAATGATATAAAGAAAGTAATGTAGTGAAAAACATAAAAGCACTACAAAAGAGTAAAGTGCTAACTCAACCAAGTGATAGAAGGAGAGAAAGGGAAGCTTACAACCTCCAACAAGAGCACTCAAGTCTACTTGAGGGAGAAAATGAGAGTACTCGAGCCTCTGTTGCAATGGTGTTTCATTCCCAAATTGTTCTACTAAATATGGAGTGTTGTGTTTGCTACAATGGGGTGCTATTATGTTGTTTAAGAGCTTGAGAGTGAATGCAAGAGCATGAAGTGAGCTTGTAAATTGAGTGAAGAAGTTAGAATGCATGTTGAAGGAATAAATTTGAAGAAGCTATGGACAAAAATGGCCATATTTGAGTTAGTCAACCAAAGGGGCCATTACAACTTGACTCCCAATGAGAAGTGTAATGCCTCTGCAAGTTCAACAACAAGAATCTTCTAGGGACATAATCACGTCATGCGGACATCTATGTGTCGCGCGGGCATCCCCGAGAAAAAAGCCTCCACTAATGCTCAAGAAAAGTGCCAAGTCGGATTCAAGAAATGGGCTTAGGTGGAATTAAGCCTCTGAACTTGGTTTTCTAAAGTGGAGAGGGAAAAAGGGGGAATTTACACATGGGGTGCAAATTCACTCCTATACACTTTGTCTTTGTGCACACATCATGATAGAGTGCCCTCTAAATCCTTATGATGAAGGGTGGCTACCAATACATGGTCCATATGAGAATTGGATATCATGTATGGGGGCATGGATGGACTGTGTTTAGGAATAAAAGATGGATTGGTTGATAGTTTGGAACCTTTGAATCTCCAAACTTGGGAAGATGAGCAATGATGGGTGGATATGGAAGCGTGCATGGAATTAGGACTAGTTGCTTGATATACTTTGTACATCACTTGAGAAGCCTTTTTTTCCTTTCTGGACAACATTTATGGATACCTTTCCCTTTTTTATTTTTCCCCATAGTTTCTTTGACTAATGGAGTTTTATAGGGATAATCTTTCTTTGTATTCTTTGGTATCCATGTGTATTTGATTTGTCCATTATGCTTCCCAACTTCTTTTCATTTGATAATTTTCTTTGTACTTTGATTCAAATCTTTCTTTTGATGTTGGTCCCAATTCATGGATGGGGTGATGGGTGGATGAAGATTCATGACATGGCTAGTTGTAGTATTGGCATTGTTTTCCTCATAAGGACTCTTTATGCTCCCTATGTTGATGCTTGCACTAGATAAAGTTTCCCCCAGTATTATAGAGGTATCACTGATATCTTTAGATCCATGCATTATCAAATAACCAAGACCTTGATGCTTAGAATTGCCAATTATCTCAATTGGTTCTAAGATACCTTCTTCATGTAGGACTAATCCTATGCCTTGATAATTCATCGATTGAAACATTCTATTTGCAATAGGATATGATTACCTTGGAAACAAGGTGCTACTCCTCTGCTTTTTTGTGGATCTTCAAAGGTGATAGCTTATTCATTGATAAGATAGCTTTCCCTAAAAAAGGTAAGTGATCCAAGTTTATAAGTGATAGGATCCACCATAAGTTGGATAACTTCCTCATTCATATCTTTGGATTGATGTTGTGAAATATCAGATTTTAATGCTTCTTCAAGAGGTAAAGATGACTCATTGTCCAAATAGAAGTCTCCCTCATGGATCATTTTTGATATGCCTTCATAGGATGTTTTTGATTCACAACTTTTGTAGAAGCCTTCTTCATGACCCATTTTTGATGTCTCTATATTTTTCAATATCTTGATCATGTGTACAAATGTTAAGAGTAGGAGACTCTTGTTCCTTGGTAATGATATCAAGAGTATGAGACTCTTGTTTTGAATGAATATAATATACATGTACATCCAATGGAATCATCTCATTCGTAGATGGAAAAATATGTGCTATGTGGATATGATCATTATTTGTGACATCTTGTATAGATTAGAGAGTGTCCATTAGATCATTGTAGTATCTTGGAGATACGAATTCTTGATCTTGATTAATTTTAGAATTACTTTTAACATGCCTTGGATCAAGTTCTTGACATGGTTCAACTTCAAAGGATGAATTTCTTATAAAGGGTTGTTAGATGTCTTCATTAGGAATAGGAAGTGGCTCAATATCCTCTTGATCTTTGAGTGAATTTGGATCAAGTGCTGAGTTGAGGATTTCTTCAATATTTGTAACCATGAGGTCAAAGGATGTCAATATGTCTTGGAAAGGACCATTGCTAGACTTTGGTGAAAGGTGTTGATCATGATTTGGAATAAATTCTGAGATATGTTCTCAAACTCATTAGGTGATGTGAAGACCTTTTCAACATGATTATTGGTTCATGGATCATGGATTATGTCAATAGGATAAAATAATTCTAACACTCCTTGAAATAGATCATTGTTTGAGTGGTTATGATCATGACTAAAAAGTGACTCTTGATGTATGTTGAGTTGATCATCGAATGAGGTAAAAAAATCTTCAAGGTGCTCATTGATGGATAGATCTTGATCATTTTTTTCAACAATTGTGGAGAGATTTTCAATGTTTTCAACCATAGGATCAAATGATGTTAACATTTCTTGAATTGGATCATTGTAGGGTATTGTTGGTGGATTTTTATCATGATTGAAAAGTGACTCTTGATGCATGTCAATTTGATCATTATATGAGGTATAAAAATACTCAAGGTGCTCGTTGATGGATAGATCTTGATCATTGTTTTCAACAATTATTAGTTTTTTATCAATAAGGTCTTGGATGAGATTTTTGAGTTGAATAAAATTTGATGTTTGATGAAGATTTTATCTATGATACTCACAATAATATCCAACTATATTCCCAAGGAAATTTGGGATAGAGTTGAAAGCACTTACCTTTGGAAGAGTGATGAGATTTACATCGAGTATCTTTCTTAGCACTGATTCGATTGGATCTCTAAAAGGAGTGTATTTGCATTTGTGCTCTTGTGATGTTTGTGCTTGTTGAGGTGATTATTTTTGTGATTGATCTTGGAGATGTGGTGATTGGGTTTGTTTTTTATGTTTTTGATCTTGATATCCAACCTTTTGACATTGGAGATATTGTTCTTCATGTGGTTGTGGACACAACTCAATGCTTTGATGAAATGGTTTAACAAATGGAAGAGTGTATTTATTTTAGGGTGGGGATGTATCTTGGTACAATGAATCAACTATTTTGGTAAGTGTAGCAATTTGATCTCACCAAATTTGATCTTGATTTGTATCTTGACACCCTTGATATGGTTGATTTGTTTTTTGTTCAAGCAAATTTGGAATGTATACTTGTGGTGTTTGTATGGGATCATGGGAAAATTGATTTTGGACAATGTTATGATTTGGGATGATGTTTAGATTTGGCATTATAGGTTTAAATTGATCATTGTTGTGGTGCATCACATTGCCTTGATTTAGGTAACTTTGATTTTGCATTGTGTTACCTTGACTTGGATCAATACATGGAGTTGTTAGCATATTATTTGGACTTTAAACAACATTTGTATGATTCACAAACATATCTATCCCAAAGTTTACCAAGTGTGGATTTTAAATGTTCATTTTTGGTAAAATTGTACTTGGTATAGTCACATTTGGAATGTATGGATTTGGTGGGATAATGTTGCTTTGTTGAAGACTCGTGCATTGATTATTTGGTTGATAGATTTGTAAGGATTGACTTTGATTCAAAAATATCATAGGGAAATGTGTTCCAAAATTTAGATTGGGCATACTCACTTTTTTTGTATCATTGAAGTTTGTATGAGATAATGATGTCATGTATGGATTGTATAAATGTGAGTTTTGATAATCCATTGGCTTTTTAAGGCTTTGATAGTATAAATGTGAGTTTTGACCTTGTTGACCTCTAAGGAATTTAGGACCAATGATGAGATGAAGGATGAAATGGGTGCATGATATAGGGGTTGAAATTTTAGGAACCTTAGATCAATGCTAGACTCTAGGATTTTTTATTGTATTGGTTTGATTTGATTTGGATAATGGATTTATAAACCCCAAGATGTTGGATGTTATCTTGGAATAAAATTTTCCACACGGATGATAATTTAACTAGATGTATGAGGAAGGATTCATCCACACACACTTAGCCAAACAAGGAGATTATGATTTTGATTCAAGGATTTGAAAGTATAGCATAGATGTATTTCCAAAGTTCTAAAAGTTGTTTGTGGAATGGAGATGATAAAAATTTGGGATGGATGAATTGTTGATTTGATCCTAGATGAACCTAAGAAATACCTTGTTTACAAGACTAAGATGGTGAAGGACATGATTTTCCCTAAGAGTAGTTCAAACCAAAAGATCAATGTTTTCATGGAAAACCATATGACAAAAAGACACCAAGCACATGTGTGGGGTTCAATTTGAGTTAATCTTGATTAATGAATTGCTTTTTACCACATCCACTTGTCTTGCTTAAGTTTCAAACTAAATGTCTATGTCTAAATTTATTTGCATCCCACAAAGTCCATTATGTGGAAATCCAGAAGTCAAAGCCATAGTTTCCTTATGTTGTCTTTGGAGAAAAAAAATTCAGAAATAGGCCCAAGGATTTAGAAGCCTCTAAGGATAAATCCCTAGCAAAAAGAAATAATACGTGGACTCTTCAAAGGTATTTGCCTCCTCTAAAGGGTTTGTTTGATGACCTTTTTAATTTTATTTTTTCAAGATTTTGGATCCAAGCAATGTGTTTAACTAACTCAAAGATTGCACAAGCCTAAGATGGAAAAGAAAATATTTTTTGAAATCCCACTTGGATAAATCTAGCTACGTTTATTCAAAGAGGATGATTAGAAGACTTACCACATTGGCTCCCCTCCATGAAACTCACTTCTATGGGTCATCCAAGCTTCAATTCTCATGAATCTCCCATGTTGAACTTTTCATCTCTACAAAGAATTGAAAGTATGTGGGACAGCTCTGAAGGTCCGACCTCCTAATGCCAACACATATTAGGATTTTGGATTCTAAAAAATGGTTTGTAGTAAGGGCATCTAGTTTAGGGGGTACAATGATAAAATACTTGTAAGAGATCTCCCACCCCTTATAAGAAGGGCTTTATGCATCATAAAGATACTGGGGGTGAGTTATCATTCACTGCTTCCCATTGTTTATGATTTTCATCGCAACCACAAATTTATATAGTGTTTTGGAATAGCTTGGCTAATGCTCATTACTGCTAAGGTCATTCCCTTAGGGTGAGTACTTTTTGCCATCAAAGAAGGCTCTCTAAAGGTGAACAATAGCAAGTAAGTACATCCTTAGTTTGATCAATCTTTGTTTGTGTGAACAAAGAGAGAACACACATGATTCCTTTTCTCACACTAGCAAGTTTTGTTCAATTTTAAAAGCCCAAATTTGAAGTGTGAAGGAAATCTTTTAGACAACCTAATATCATCAATTTTTTTTTTATTCTCAAGATCATCATGAAGCATGAGAGAAGTGCATATGCATTTCAATGGTATTAGCTTGTAAAAAGGATTACAAAAAAAGATAAGCACATGTTCATTTCAAACCTCAAATCAATGATGGATTCTTTTTATAGCACCAAAACAAAGTGTTTGAAGTTGTTTCTTCAATTTTTAAGACCTAAAATCAAATCAAGTGAGTTTCTAAGGTTATTTTTAACCAACTTGAAAAAGCTTGAGTTGTTTGTAAATTTTATGTCCAAAATAATTCTAGTTGGTCCTAAAGCATGAATGGAAAATAAAATATGATGGGTTATTTTTCCCATGAGTGTTTAAAAACACTATTACGATGAGTATCAAATGTTTTTTCTTTCACTTCCATGCTCCATGATCCTTAAAAACCTAAAATCCAAGCTCCAAATGTTAGATGAAATAAAAAAACAAGAAGGTATGAGTGATAGATAAATGATTAAGCATAGAAACCCCAAAACTTAGACCAAGTTACAATGTGATTTGAATTTAGGTGAAAATTTGAAAATTTTAACTTCACCAAAGTTGAGAAACACCTACACCATTAGATAGCTTATGAAATTATACCCCATTTCAAAGAAAAAAGCTTTGAAAAAGACCAAAATATGACCAAGATACAACCATTTTAAGATTGAGTGCAAAAGCAAGAAAACAAAGGCATCGCCCTTTGAACATAAAGGAAATGTCACTATATAGTGATGCTAGAATGATTGCATCAATGTTTGAGGATTTCAATGTCACTATGCTAAACTCAGTGTTGCTCTGTGGAAGAACAAAGACCACATATGCATTGCTCTTTCCTCTAGTGTCACTATTTTACCTTGAAAGACAAAAAATAGAAAAAAATGATGGAAGTGGCCAAAAAAACATGTTAATTTTGATATTTTTTCTCTCCTTTGACTAGCACCAAAATGTGAATACTTAGCTTAGACCTGCTCAAACATGAACAAACAAGTGATCATTAGTCAATAAAAAAGTGTAAACCAAACATTCCCTATGAAATTCTTTGAACATATGAATATGGAAACAAAGCAAAATATCTTAAACTATGCAAATAAATGACAAATGAAACTCTATTCTAATGCTCAAACCTTCATCCCATAGGGGGATAGGTGCTTCTTGGATGCAGAAAGAAGCCCTTTCCCAATCCCTTGATAATCTTGATGATGGATGTGTGATGAACAAGATGACTTTGATGCAAAATTCCAATAACCTAGCTATGATGGAGAAATTCTATGCTCACTTGGATGAAATTCTGGATCATAAACTTGCATAAACCTCCCTCCCCTAAATCAAAAGAGAAGGCCTCTATTTATAAGGAAGAAGGATGGATTATTGAGGAATAGGAAGAATGTGGGATTAAACTTGAACCAATGGCATTGTGCCACTTGCCAACATGATAATGAAGGAGAGTGGAGCACATTTTGAACAATGTGCAAGTTAATGCATATAAGTGGAATTTGAAATTCAAAAATATGGCTTGTGGAGGAAGAGTTGTAAGAGGAGTTAATGCCATGTAAGAGCCTTAAATTCCAATTTTGAGGACAAAAGTCTTTTGGGAGGGAGATTTCAAACTGGTGGAATATTCCAACGATATGCCATTTTTGAATGGAAATAGGGGAATTAATAAATCAAACAAATTGATTTACATGTGCAAGTTGCAAAAGCTAGAGGATTTGAGGATTAGTGTTAGGAATGAATTACAATTTAATTAACTTACATGGAATTAGTTGATATGAAATTTGATTTAGATATTTAGATTTATTTAAATCAAATGAGAGGATAGTTGGGAGAGAAGAAATTTAATTAATTAAAATGATTTATCCAATTAAATGAAGAACATTGGGATTAAATAAAATTGATTTATTTAATTAAAGAGAGAATATTAGGACTTGATTAAATAAAATTTATTTATTTAATCAAAAAGGAATTTTGATGAATTAATTAAATAAATATTATTTAAAATTAATTGGTTAGTAAAGGAATGATTAATAAAGAATTGGTGTTAGTGAATCAAAATTGAGTGCATGATATCAATCAGGATAATTTACATGTCTACACTCCTTAAATCTTAGAATTTCTTTTAGATGTGTTTATTTTTAGCTCCAAACAGCTCCTGAATAGTCCATAAATCTCAAGATATGTTTTTAGGTACTTTTTCTTCTTCTTTTTAGTGGATTGAGTAAAATGAAATAAATTTAAGTTGAATAAGAGTAAAATAATAAAGTAAATACCTAATTTTATCTTAGTTTTTCCATGCAACCATCATGCATGAGTTGTAGTTCACTTATCCATGCTACGTGCAATTAATTTCTTCAAATTTTCAGAGCTGCAACTTGATCTTTTACATTGAATACCAACTCGGATTGCTTCACCATTATTTTTGCTGCACTAACCAGTTATCCATAATTCCAAAATATCTGCTACAAGTTTTTAGAGCAACAACTTGTATAGAAAAGTACATGCTTACAGTCTTAGAGAAGAGGAAATAGCCTGCACAAAGCACTTATTTGCAAAAACCAAACATACCCTAACCCACTCTACTTAATGATGTAGATAGGTTACACATAATGACTAACTGGTTCTGAAAAATATCTTCCCTTTCTAAAAGTATGTTTACATGCATTCAATTTTTGAGAGAAGAGAATGAAAAGAAGATGAAAAAAATTGAAACTCAATGCTTCACCTTCCTTTGAAGTGGAAACCTTCTCCATGATTTCTGATTCTAGCAAATCATGGACTGATTGGAGATATCTTGCAATCTTTCCTTCTGATCTGTTACATGCATGACTGGAAACGACTCCTTGTTCTTCAAATCTATGATTGGGAAGCCTTCCTTTGACTTCAAAAATATGATTGGGAAACCATTCTTGGACTTTGAAGGTCTCCAAATATTTCACTTTTTTTGCAAGCTTTTGTAATGGAGATAAGATCTCTTCATTGTATTTTTCACCTCTTGCAAGCAATAATCCATCAATTCTTTCCTTACAGAAACATCCTTTGCTAGGACTTGGAGCTATGGCCCTCCAACTAAGGATATTTTGAAATAGATAGGGGGTTTCTCTTTAGAACTAGTATTTTGAGGGGGTTTAAGCATCCAAGAAATTTTTCCTCTAAGACCTTGCATCATTGTAATCCTCATCATTTAATTTATCAATCCAAGGCATTGTCCATGACTATTTGCAAGAGAGAAAGTAGAAAACTTGCTTGATAGTCAATTCTACTTGCAAAAAGAAATCCTATTTTCATGAAAGGAAAGTTACATGAAAGGAAACTAATCTAAGGAACACTTGAAAGAATTGAAAAGGCTAAACTACTTCACACTTTCTAGAAATGAAAAACTTGCTTGAATTCAAATTTACTCTAAAAAATTGGAAATACATTGCTGGAAATGAAACTAAAACTATCCTATTTCCTCAGGCTAAAACAAGTCTTTCTAATCCCCATCCTTTTCTCAAATCATTACAATGTATTTATAGAATTAATATTATATATCTACACAACCAATTCACTAAGAATGTGGATCCAAGATCCTATTTTTGAGGGGTCATTTACAAAACTCTAAAAAACTAAAGTTGTTGTCCTCTATCGCTCCACCTTTGTCTCAATCATTTTCTATCACATACTACTCCTTCCCTATTGAAAATCATGCCAAATTATCAAAATGGTTTTTATCCCTTCCAATCTTTTTTTTAGATCATTTTTAATTTTTTAATTTTGTTGAGAAATGAGGGATATATTGTTGTTTTATTGAGAATATATATGTTTTTGACAATTTCTAGACGCCTAATGTTTATAGAACCTTTAGTTCTCCACGTGAATGAAGGGATTTTCCTTTAGTTTTCTTGACAAAATAATTTATCCTTAGCATGAATAACATGCCATAATCATGAAAAAAATTTTGATTGATGTGGTAACTTTAGTTATCTTTGGTGGAAGAAGGAAGCATGAAATTTAAGAGTTGTGAGAGATCTTAAAACTCAACATTCATGAGACAAATAATCATCCCATTAATTTAGGAATGACTGATGCTCCATTATTTTACATGAATTTAGGAGTGTGTTGGGAGTCTTCTCTATCTTCTCATTATTTCTTCAAAGCCTTCTAAAGCTATCAAGTGTTTAGAGCTCTCTATTGCAAGTGTGTATGAAGCTCTTTATTGTCATAAATTATTCAATAATGTATTCAACTGCATTATAGCATCTTACACACACTTATGAAGTGATTTTAGAAATAATTTGGATCACATAGATTACCAAAAGTAATCCAAACATTTACTCTATATTATACTTTAAACAAGCTAAAGAACTTTCAATCATTACTCAAATCCACTTTAACACTAATGCATTAGGAAGTAATAGATGATTTTCTTTGATAAAATATAAGACAATTTATGGTCTCATCACCTTCCTCAAACAATTTTGATACATTTTTATTGTAAGCACATACTATCCTTGTACATAGTAAAAATGCATGGCCTACCCACTTGTTAAGTTTTGAACAAAATATTCTTGTTGCGGCCTCTCGTACTAGTGTATGAAATTTCTTTTGCAATGTCAAATTGACCCCTACACAACCATCACAATTTCCATGCCTTAGTATCATATAAATTTCCTAGCCTTTGTACCAGCACTTCACAATATAGTCATTGAGCCAACAAAACCTTGAGTCTCAGTGCTCAAAGAGATCCCAAACACTTCAATACATTTCTCAACAAGCTTTGATAATGCCATAGATGGTTGAAGTTGCATATGATCAACCATAAGGATCAAATGTTTAATGCGGGGGTTTAAGCATCCAAGAACTTGTTCCTCTAAGACCTTTGTAGCTTCTTCCACCACAATAATCTATAATTTCAAAAAATGTCAATAATTCATGATTCCTTGTTGTAACAAGCATTCAAAGCATCTAAGAGGGAATTTAATGCCATATGGGAGCTAGACTAATATTTTGTAGATGTGACCCATGAAATGCACTCAAAATGCCACAAAAGAGAATGTCACACAAGTGAAGTAATCACTCAATCATAGCATATCACACCTTGAAACTAGAAAAAATTGGAAAAGAGTCATATAGTCACACCATCACTCTTCCTTCCTCCTTTGGATAGTTCTCATCCTCTACTATAGTATCATGATGCAAAGTAACCCCAATCCCCAACTGATTTAATTACTTTAAAGTGCACCCCCTCCATTCTAGGCATAGCTAGATCACATTTCGAGCCAAAGTAATGGCTGCAAATAATATCAACATGTATAATTTATTCCCTCCTTTAGTATTATGCAACTAATCAAACAACCTTGAAATTCTAAAAAATGGTGTGACCTTATCCCTCGATAGCTCATATCGAAGCCCTCTTCAAGACATGTTGCTTCACTCTTTTTGGATTGACATATATGATGTTTTGCTTGTTCACATATGTTCTCTATACTGCCCTTTTGATTTCATCACAAGAGCCAAGAATTTGAATCAACATATTGTAAATAAAAGTATTTGATTTACACCTCTCTATGATGAACTATTTGATATCTATTGCAATATATGCAAAATGGGATCACTTCCACAAGCTCTAATCAATATCAAGACTAGCTTGCCTTGTTTAGGCCATTAAGAAAATCCTGTACAATATAAACATCACCATTGTTAACTACAATGTGCATATGCTCATAGATTTTACAAGCAAGATCCTTCCCTTTCTCATTCTTTCATTTGGTCTCATGACACCACTACATGATTACTACAATGATGTAGTTCTCCCATTCAAGGATGCTACGTCAAGAGTACTTCTTGTTTAACATATTCATATGTTGCTTCAATACCTACATTGGACCCTTTAGGGAACTAAAAAATGCACTCAGGCATTGTATCAACATTTAAAAATTAACACTTGTGCCTACAATAGGTAATGTCATATTTTGAATCTCTGACATAGAAGAAAATTTCAAACTTGAAATCCCTTCACCAAATTTAGAAACATGTTCTCATACAAATCTAGAGACATCCTCCAATGCATATTTTATAAAAACCCTTCTCATCACAATCATTATACAAAGTCATATGATAATCCTTATATTCATTCTCTTTGGAATGAAGTTTTGATTATTTTTAATTTTACCATTGTTTTCACCATGGTTTTCACTTTGACCCAACTAGATAAAAACTTCCTCCAATTATGTAACATATGTCAGGTCCCCTTATGGCTTGACTAATTTTTTTTTCATTTTCAAACAATTTTAAACTTGAATTGACCTAAGGCTTCCTGTGAATGCATATGAGGTGAAAATTTGAAGTGGGTTATCATTAAAACTTGCTTTCAAGCATTTTTGCACAATGATCAAAACTAGCCAAGTGGGCTCTAGAATCGCCTAGGAAACTAGCCAAACGACCTCTTGGAGATATAAAAATGCATAAGCATGTAGAAATTTTAAAAAAGAATGCAGTGAAACAAATGGTTTAGCAAAAAAATCCCAAGGTGTGAGATATTAAGTGTCAAATTTTCTTTATTGCACTTTTCTGCAATTGTATCTATTTAAAACCAATTAAAATTCACCTAGTCACCTTCCGAGAAGCTGCCACTGGACACACTTGATCATTTGGATCCACTGAGTATGTCAAAAATACAATTTTCCTTCAATCATACTTTTTCACAAGATATTAGGGGTCAATATTGACCACCTTGAAACATGTCAAAAATGCAGATGTAAAATCAGAACAAATTGCATTTGCTTTTGATCTTGAAAAAATAGAAAATTAGATCACGTGGCTCTGAAACTAGACCAGGGATCATATGAATGTAGGTAGAATGTATATCAACAATCATTTTTTATTTAAAATCATCCAATTGTGAAATATCAGCTTGAACAGGAGGTCACTTTGCAGGATAAAGGGTTTGCAAATAGCAAAATAGTGTCAGAACCCTCCAACTTCGCTTTTCAAAACATTGTCAAAACTCATCATGGGAAGCTAAAAAATGACATGCACATTCACATATGTCAATTAAATATGTCCAACAAGGGGTTTGGCATGAAAAAAATTGGTACCAAATTATGACCCTTCAAAGTAGGTCACTTGGGTAGATTTTTTAGGTGCACTTCTGAGTGTGCAAAGGCAAAATTTTCAATATGGGAACTTCAAATTTGCAAAATTTGAAAGTTCCAATAGTGGCTTCGACTGGGGATGTATGCCCCTTGTGGGAATAGCAATAATCAAGAGCTATTGGGAGTAGATGAAATGTTGAGTCCATTAGGTGCTTTAAAACTACTACTTTATTCAACTTTCTTTTTCAACTTCACTTGGTGACCCCAAGCCACCAAATGAAAAAGGGGAGTTAATTCTTACCTTTTTCAAACACCAATCTATTAAAAGATATAATATCCCTCAATCCATTATTTCCTCTATCACACCACAACAATATGATTGACTGCATTTGTGCAAACATGAGTATCAGAATGCCTTTGTATAAGTAGAAACTTGCTCCTTGTTTAGCTTTGTTATCACATGGTAGCCAAATCACATAGGCCACACCACTACCACTCTCTTCATTTTCTAATTTTGTATCGAGTGGAAACATATGAAGATAGTGATCAAGACCACATGGAAACATGGTCTTATCACATTTCACCGAAGCCAATTTGAAAATAACACTACAATCTGCCTGATTAAACATGTTGGCTGATAGAACCAGGGTTGATTGAGAAAACACAATCTCAATGCTTGAGTCTTTGTCTTAAGAACTCCTTTAGGTGCTAATTCATTCACCCTACAACCTATAGGTCCTCTGTTTGTTTGAGGTACCCCCGGTTTACCTTACCAACCCTACAATCATTGCAAATCTGCTGCTACAAAATGTTATTTGGTACTCTTTCTTCCACTTGCATTATCTAGCCTTTTATTCCTCAAAAGACCAGTCACTCCTCCACTCTACCAACATTGTTACAGGGGTGTGTGGCACTTTCCAAAGCCTCCAAAGTCATCTTTTCCAATGCTTAAACAATCACCAAGCTTCCGTTCTCCATTGGTTTCCTGAAAAATAGAGTTCTTGGTTCCTGGGAAGGCTACAAGCCTCAAACCATTTTAGCCCTCTCAACTCAAAGGACAAGATAGAACTCTTCTATTCCCTCTAATTGTTCCAATCTTTTTATTGTTTCTCTAGTTCTTTTTCCAAGCTCTGATAGCTTCTTTGGATTTTGATGCCTTTTTCTGCCCGTACAGGGGAAATCCAACCTAGGGTAACCTAGGGTTTCTTAGGGCTTTTCATTGGCCTATTTTGCCTTTTCTGACCACAAAAGCATTAAAGAACCTTTTGTTTACTGTTATACACCTCCTTAGCACTGTCTACAATCACAATACAATTTAGATTTTAAAGATACCACCCCTGCCACGTTGGGATTTTGCTCTCTTGACTGTATTTTCTAGCTGGGTTTCCAAGCTCGCCTAGAAACAGTCCTCCAACTTGCAAAAGGAAATTCTAATGACTAATTTATGTACACTATTTACATGCTTGCATCCTAGTATTGCTTCCCTTGCATCCATACTACCTGGCGCAAGCAGAAACAACACTAACACTCCATGTTCCTGGTTTATTTTACTAGTCCAAAACATAAATAAAGAAAGACACAGTTTTTATAAAGAACAAAAAGCGATGAGAGAACTATTTAAAAATAACAAAACAGAACTTCCAACATTGCTTTACATGCTCAAAAAAAAAAAAAAAGATCTATTCCATCCTTCTATTTACTGTCATGCCAAAATGCACAGGAAAACAAATTTATTTTCAATAAAATCATTGTTTCTTGTTTATTTTCACCATAACGCCTTTGTCAAAAACTTACAAAGAACTTCCAACCCCGTAAAATGGCGAGATATTTCTTTTCAAATTGAAATAAATTAGTTAGGTTTTTCATATCGGGCTCAAAAGTGATTAAAGAAGTGTGTTTGAAAACACACTGTGTTTTGCAGTCTTCACTAAAACCTAAGGAAATGCCTACAAAACGAGTTCCCAATTTATTTTAATTTTACCTAAGCTTCAAAAGGTCCCCTTACACCTTATCAATGGTGTTTGATACTTTACAAAACAAAACAAAAGATAAAAAAACAACTCTTCAAAATTTTCTTATTTTTTATGGTAGGTGCTCTTGCACCATTCTCCCCCTCTCAGCACAAAGACAAAGAACTGGAAGGTGGTATCAATTTCAGGTCAATTCCAAGCTTCTTGAATTGATCCTCTTGTACCCATGTAGCCTTTGATTCAGGTTTGCTCTTCCACTTGATAAGGTGCTCCATGTATACCTTATTCCTTGTTGCTTTCTTCACCCTGGACTCCAAGACCTTCTCTGCCTGAGCTTTCTCTTGACTTGGAAGGGGTATTACTGATATCTTTAAAGATTTCCTGACTATTTTGAACTTCATCATTGACTATTCCCTTGTACTTGATCAGATCAGCAACGTTGAAGACTAGAGATATGCCACATCTAATGGAAGTTCCACCTTGTATGCATTCTTTCCATACTTAGCTATCACCTTGCATGGTCCTACCCATTTCATTTGTAACTTGGTGGAAATCCCCTTCTAAAATTTGGATTTTTTGAGGTGAACCATCACATAATCACCCACTTGAAACTTCACATCCCTTCGTGTCTCGTCAACTTTATCTTTCAACTTTTGTGTTGCTGCTGTGATTGTCCTCTTAACCTGCTCATGAATCTCCTTCATGGTTTGAGTGAAGTCTTCTGCATGTCCACTCCTATTCTCCATTGTTCCAAGGTATCTGAGCTCACAAATTCCCCTTGGATGCATTCCATACACAACTTCAAATGGACTTTTTCCTGTAGTCCTGTTCACACTATCATTGTATGCATATTCAGCTTGGGAAATCACCATATTCCAAGTCTGCCCATATTCCTTTGTCAAGCACCTCAATAGGTTACCTAACACTCTGTTAACCACCTCAGTTTGACCATCGGTCTGAGGATGGTAAGCTGATGCAAATGACAAATTAGTTCCCAATCTGCTCCACAATGTTTTCCAAAAGTGGCTCATGAACTTCACATGCCTATCAAAAACAATACTCAATGGCAATCCGTGAATTCTCACAACTTCCCTGAAAAAGAGATGGGAAATATAGCTTGCATCATGTGTAGTCTTGCAAGGAATAAAGTGTCTCATCTTGCTAAATCTGTCCACAACTACAAAAACACTATCAAAACTAGATTTAGTCTTGGGAAGACCCACCACAAAATCCATGCTCACGCATTCCCATGGTCTGTTTGGAATAGGCAAGGGCTAATATAACCCAGCATTGCTAGCTCCCCCTTTGGCTCTCATGCAAACAACACACTGTTCAACATACTTTCTGACATCTCGTGCTAAGTTAGGCCAATAGTAAATCCTTTGTACCAGCTCTAAAGTTTTGTTAATACCAAAATGCCCACTAAGACTGCCATTGTGTTTTTCTTGGATCAGATTTTCTCTCATTGATCCTCTTGGGACACATAACAGATTACCCTTGAATAACAACCCATTTTGCAATGTATACTCAACATATTGATTGTGAAAATGATTTGCGAAATCTGAACATACCTTATAGGCTTTGGAAAAGTCTTCATCATCACCATAGAGATCTTTAAAACTTTCCAATCAATGCTTTTCAGCTATATCTCTTGGATTGTCAACATCCTCCTACTTAATGCATCTGCCACTTTGTTTTGTTTTCCCTTCTTGTGCTTAATGGTAAATGTGAAAGCTTGAATGTACTCCATCCATTTCAAGTGTCTATTGCTTAACTTCTCCTAGGTGTTGATATAACTGAGTGCCTAGTTATCTGTGAAGACCACAAACTCTTTGGGCAGAAAATAATGCCTCCATTTCCTAAGGGACTACACTAAAGCATAGAGTTCCAGATCATAGGTGGAGTATTTTTTCTTGGCTTCATTGAGTTTTTCACTAAAGAAGGCTATAGGCCTACCTTCTTGACTAAGGAATCCTCCTACTGCTACTCCACTTGCATCACACTCAACTGTAAACAATTTACCAAAACTAAGCAATAACATGATAGGTTGTGTTGCCACTTCTTTTTTCAACTTTTCAAACCCTTTATCAGCCTCTAAAGTCCACTTAAACTTTGTTTTCTGACCACCCTTGATTGTATCTAACACTGGTGCACATATACCACTAAAATTCCTTATAAACTTCCTATAAAACTGAGCCAAACCATGAAAACTTCTTACCTCAGTTGTTGTGGTTGGTGTAGGCCAGTTTAGGATGGCTTCCACCTTACTTGGATCCATCTTCAGTGTTCCTTGGGATACCACAAAGCCTAGATACACAAGCTCTTGTTTGAAGAACTCACACTTCTCAAGGTTGATTGCTAACTGTTCTTCTTGCAACCTTTTGAGTACCATCTCTACATGCTTCAAATGCTCTTTTGTTGTCTTACTGAAAATTAGTATGTCATCCAAGTAAACTACCACAAAAATCCCTGTGAAATCTTTAAGCACCTCATTCATTAGTTCATGAACATGCTAGGGGCATTCGAGAGGCCAAATGGCATCACTTTCCACTCATACAAACCATCATTCATCTTAAAAATTGTCTTCCATTCATCACCTTCCTTAATTCTGATTTGGTGATACCCGCTCTTAAGATCTAGCTCAGTGTAAAATTTTGCACCTCCAAGGAAATCCAATAAATCTTCAATCCTAGGTATACCTAATTGTGATTCTATTTATTGCTCTAGAATCAGTACAAAGTCTCCATTTACCTCCTTTTTTGGTTGCCAAAACAACTGGGACTGCACATGGGCTGATGCTCTTTTGAATTAGACCTTGATTCAACAACTCTTCCACTTGTCTTGCCACCTCTTGGTTCTATTTCGGGGTTAGTTTGTATGCTAATTTGTTAGGAAATGAGGCTCTAGGTATGAAGTCAATTTGATGACTTATTGCCCTCTTGGGTGGTAGAGTTGATGGTGTTCCATCACTCACTATGCTCTTGTATTTGTCAAGCAAGTTTTGGAAAGCTGCTGGTAACACTGTCCTTTCAGCCTTTTCCTCTTCTTTGGGCTGCATCATAATCACATACCCTTCATTCCCTTGATGTAGATCATTGATGAACTCCTTACCACTGCTCAACATAATGTTTGGAACCTTGGATTGCCCTTCATATTCCTCAATCAATGATTGCAGCTTGAAGGTTTTTCCATCCTTCGTGAATTCTATGGTATTCTCCTTTCCATGATATACAACACCTCTATCATATTGCCATGGCCTGCCAAGAAGAAGATGGAATGCATCCATGGGTAGTACATCACAAATCAGCTTGTCTTTGTAGCCTCCAATCGAGAATTCCACTGTAACCTGCTCATTCACTAAGACACTCTGCCCTTTATTTAGCCATGTGACTTTGTAGGGATTGGCATGAGGTACCTTCTACAATTTTAACTTAGTTACTGCCTCCTCAGAGATGATATTGTCTGTAGAACTAGAATCTACAATAACCTTGCATACCTTTCCCAATATCTTGCACCTTTCTCTAAACAAAGCTCTCCTTTGCTTGGGTTCTTCCTTGAGCGGTTGTTTAATCAACACTCTATTAAACATCAGTTTTTCACCTACTTATGATTCTATGTGACTAATCTCAGGTGTCTTTACACTCATGGTGTCCTCTTGTGCATAAGCTACTCTTTTCTCATTGCTAGATGAAGCTTTCTCTGGGCATCTATAAGTTGGATGGCCTAGCTGATTGTAGTTATAAAATTTCATGGTGGCAAAGTAAGAGTTACTTCTGCCTGCTCCTCTACCTCTGTTTGAACCTCCTTGAGGTCCTCTTCCTCTATTAAATCCTCCTCTTGTTGAGGTTTCACCTCCATGCTCAGTAAGCTTGGATTCTCCTTGGTTTCTTTGTTCATTACCTTTTCCTTGGTAACCTCCACGCTGTCCTCTTTGATCTCTACCTCTTCCTCTGCCCTTAGAGGACTGATCATGCTTTATTTTATTCCTTTCTTCAATCTTGATAGCTAGCTGATAACATTGGTGGAATATCTTAGGGCTGAGCAAAGCCATCTCTTCCTGTATATTCCACTTCAATCCGTTGAGGTATCTAGCCACTTTTAGGCTCTCATCTTCTGCTACATTTTATCTCAAACAAAGCTTTTGAAACTCTTCCATGTAGGTGTTTACGTCTTGGTCTTTTTGTCTTAAACTCTACCTCTTCTTGTGGAACTGAATTTCATAATCATCTGCCATATAGGCTTCTTTCACTTTAGCAACCATTCCTTTCCATATTGATATAGGCTGCTTGCCTTGTTTCTCCCTTTTAGTTTAGACAAATTTCCACCAAGTTAAGGCTAATCCTCTCAACCTTGACTTTGCAACCTTCACCTTCTGTGCTTCTGTAACTCCACCACATTCGAAGTGATTCTCCATGCCATATATCCAGTCCAAGACCAGATCGGGATCCATCTTTCCATGGAATAGTGGTACACCCTCAAGTCCTTTTCCACTCAGGGATTTTAATGCCTTCAAGAAATGCTCCTCCTCCAAGATAGGGTCAGGTTTAGGGACTTTGTCCTCCTCTGCAACCTCTTCTTCTTTTGGCACTTTTCCTTCCAACTTAACCTTGTTCAGTGCTACTTCCAGCTGTTCTATTATTTCCTTTAGAGATTTATTATCCTCTTCTTGCTCTTCAACCATCTTGGCTAACTGTGCATTTGTCACCATCTTGGGTGGCTCACTTGATTCAACTTCCTCTGACATATAAGCTGCTGCTTCCCAAATCTTTCACTGCTCTGATACCAATCTGATAGAACTAGGGTTGATTGAGAAAACACAATCTCAATGCTTGAGTCTTTATCTTAAGAACTCCTTTATGTGCTAATTCATTCACCCTACAACCTATAGGTCCTCTGTTTGTTTGAGGCACCGCCGATTTGCCTTAGCAACCCTACTATCATTGTAAATCTACTGCTACAAAACATTATTTGGTACTCTTTCTTCCACTTGCACTATCTAGCCTTTTATTCCTCAAAAGACCAGCCACTCCTCCACTCTACCAACATTGTTACAGGGGTTTGTGGCACTTTCCAAAGCCTCCAAAGTCATCTTTTCCAATGCTTAAACAATCACCAAGCTTCCGTTCCCCATTGGTTTCCTGAAAAACAAAGTTCTTGGTTCCTAGGCAGGCTACAAGCCTCAAACCCTTTTAGCCCTCTCAACTCAAAGGATAGGCTAGAACTCTTCTATTCCCTCTAATTTTGACAATCTTTTTATTGTATCTCTAGTTCTTTTTCCAAGCTCTGACAACTTCTTTGGAGTTTGATGCCTTTTTCTGCCCGTACAGGGGAAAATCCAACCTAGGGTAACTTAGGGTTTCTTAAGGCTTTTCATTGGCCCATTCTACCTTTTCTGACCACAAAAGCATTAAAGAACGTTCTATTTACTATTATACACCTCCTTAGCATTGTTTTCAATCACAATAAAATTTAGATTTTAAAGATACCACCCTTGCCACGTTGGGATTTAGCTCTCTTGATTGTATTTTCTAGCCGAGTTTCCAAGCTCGCCTAGAAATAGTCCTCCAACTTGCAAAAGGAAACTCTAATGACTACTTTATGTACACTATTTACATGCTTGGAGCCTAGCATTGCTTCCCATATGTCCATACTACCTAGCACGAGCATAAACAACACTAACACTCCATGTTCTTGGTTTATTTTACCAATCCAAAACATAAATAAAGAAAGACATAGTTTATATAAAGAACAAAAAGCGATGAGAGAAATATTTAAAAATAACAAAACAGAACTTCCAATGTTGCTTTACATGCTAAAAAAAAACAAATAAAAGATCTATTCCATCCTTCTATTTACTGTCACGCCAAAATGCACAGGAAAACAGATTTATTTTCAATAAAATCACTGTTTCTTGTTTATTTTCACCATAACGCCTTTGTCAAAAATTTCCAAAGAACTTCCAATCCTGAAAAATGGTGAGATCTTTCTTTTCAAACTGAAATAAATCAGTTAGGTTTTTCATATCGGGCTCAAAAGTGATTAAAGAAGTGTGTTTGAAAACACACTGTGTTTTGCAGTCTTCACTAAAACCTAAGGAAACGCCTACAAAACGAGTTCCCAATTTATTTTAATTTTACCTAAGCTTCAAAAGGTCCCCTTACACCTTATCAATGGTGTTTTAGACTTTACAAAACAAAACAAAAAGATAAAAAAACAACTCTTCAAAATTTTCTTGTTTTTTTATGGTAGGTGCTCCTGCACCATTGACATCTCCCAAAATCCTATCATATACAAAATTATCATCATATTCATAATCACCATGTATCTGAAATTTAGGAACACTCTCAAAATGCTGATTATCATTTGGAAACAACTTAACATATTAATCATATAAATCATTATCAAGTTGAAAACAACTTTCTTCAATGTCTTGCACATTACTACACTTTATGAAAACTTCTTCCATCTAAAAAAAGTACCTCTCACATTCTTCCACATGGCTACTACCATTAAGCTCAATCTAATTACTAGTTTTCATATCAAGGGTGAAAGTATCACAATAATTTACTAGAATATCTTCCACATCATGCAAACTATCTCCAAGTGTATGTAAAGAGATACACTCATACATTGGCACACTCCATAATTTTCCCCCATCATGCTAGTATTGAGAATCATCAAGGATTTCTATTTTATCGTCATCTTTACCCACTTTTTTATCCTCTAAACATAACATATCAACATCTTCAACATCCCAAGCTTGCTCTAAAATGAGCAATTCTAGTTCAGAAAGATAATCTAATTTTTCTTTGAAATCAACATCCACATCCACAAAAAGACTCATGACTAGGCTCATCTAAATTAGCAAACAAACACTTGTCCAAGTCTACATTAAAATTTTCAAGACTTGGCTCATTGGGTACACAAACCTCATGGTCATCTTCTATTTCTAATTCATTTGCACACTTTCATACTCATCATATAATGCATCACTACAATCAAATGACTACTTGTCTTCATCTACATTATCACTATGTTGACCAACTAGTTTGTAACTGAAGCGAAGATCAAAAACACATGCATCATACCTTGCATATTGAAGATTATCATCACTGTCAAAATCAATACGGGAAACACATAACAACTAAGAGTTATTCACATGTGCACATTTCTAATATTTAATGGTCAACAGATTTGAAATTTGTTCACTACTTAATAGATCATTGTTCTGATCCATTCTTTTAACCACTTCCTCTTCTTCACCTCCACTATAATTTCATGTGTTATCAAATTGTTGATTATGATATATCATGATGTCATCACCATCAAAATCTAAAAACTCAATGGACTGATCATAAACATGATTTCCCCAATCATAGGAGATTGAATTGCTAACAACCTTGTCAAATGCATGGTCACAATCCATCATAGAGAATAGGTTTTCCATTTGTTCATTCTTGCTTACTTCTAGGATCTCATCATTGA
Organism: Sequoia sempervirens; assembly: GCA_007258455.2. Lineage (NCBI taxonomy): Eukaryota > Viridiplantae > Streptophyta > Pinopsida > Cupressales > Cupressaceae > Sequoia > Sequoia sempervirens. Next base: position 336,141,522 of record VDFB02105785.1, read on the forward strand.
TTTTTTCATTTACATCCTCTTGAGGATAGACACGAACATTTTCACTTTCAAACTGAAAACCATAAATGGTTTCTTCATTGCAACTGCTTGTGGTTGATCTTTCTAACTGAAATTCATTGCATATCATTTTCAGCTGATATACTGACATTCTTAGAAGCATTTCTCAAATCAACAGGCTCCTTTGTCTCATCATCATGAAAATTTTCATCAATGCTACACACACTTATAATATTTGTATGACAAAGTGTATCATAATACTGCTGATTACACATGTCCTCTTCAAAAAATAAATCTAATTCATATCCCTCATCATGTTCTTGGCTTAGAAAACTTGGAATCCAATTGTTCTTCACAACATCACAATGATTGCTTCAAGGAAAAGTATCATTAGAACATTTTGAACTGAGATGATCATTTAGAAAATTATCTACATCATTGCAGCCTTCAATTGCTATAGAAAATTTTCTCTCTATTTTCTCATTTTTAGAGCAGATAGAAGAAACTTTAAATATTTCATTTATCTCATCATGTCTTTCATCATTACAACTTAAATTTTCATTTGGGTATATTTATTCTATAGGTTGTTCAAAGAAAACTTCCTCATCATCTAATGATGCATCATTCTTGTCTTCTACCTTCTTAGGTATGCACTTTTTTGTATTCAAAATTGAAGACATCTGATCATTTGTATTCACATAACTACTAATTTCATCAACATGTTTACCCAAAATTGAAGACAACAAACTTTGGACATATTCATTACTCTTTTTTTCCAAATTATCTAAAAAATATGCAAGCCATCTACATACTGAATATTTTATAATCCTTTAGGAGTGCATTAGATCCCTTCTCAAATGCTTCAAAATACATATGAATATAATCTAGCATACTAGGTCTAAAAATTTTAGGGACTAATAAAAGAGAAACAACAAATCTATGACTGAAATAAATGCTTGACTCTCCATCTTTTCTTTTAATCTCCTTCAACCTCATGATAAGGTCAGAAGGTTCTCTTGCAAATTATTCTCTATAAGCATCCACTAGTTTATCCCAACAAGAAAAATGACTTCTTAGGAAAACATGAGTAATAGTCCCTAGCTCTAGCTTCAAGAGATCTGACAAAAAATATCATCATTTATCTCATCATGTCTTTCATCATTAGATAGAAGAAACTTCAAATGTTTCATTTATCTCATCATTTCTTCCATCATTAAAACTTCAGTTTTCATTTGTGTATATTTCTTTTGTAGGTTGTTCAAAGAAAACTTCCTCATCACCTAATGATGCATCATTCTTGTCTTCTACCTTCTCAGGTATGCACTTGTTTGTATTCAAAATTGAAGACATCTAATCATTTGTATTCACACAACTGCTAATTTCATCAACATGTTTACCCACAATTGAAGACAACAAACTTTGGACATATTCATTACTCATTTTGTCTAAATTATCTAAAAATATGTAATCCATCTTTATAATCAATATTTTATTATCCTTTAACAATGCATTAGACACCTTCTCAAACACTTCAAAATACTTATGAATACAATTTGGGGTGCTAGGTCTGAAATTTTTAGGGACTACTAAAAGAGCAACAATAAATCTATGACTGAAAGAAATGCTTGAATCTCCATATTTTCTTTTAATCTCCTTCAATCTCATGACAAGGTTAGAAGGTTCTCTTGAAAATTCTTCTCTATAAGCATCCACTAGTTTATCTCAATACGAAAAGGACTTCCCAAGAAAACTTAAGTACCAGTCCCTAGCTCTAGCTTCAAGAGATTTGACAAAAAAACTCATCCACATATCCTAATCTCCAAATAAATGTTTCTCCATGAAACTAGAAATTTTTTGGACATGTGCATCTCCTTCACACACATTGTATCCCTTAAATCTAGGCATTTGTTTATAGAATTGAGTTGGCATACTTTCAACCTTTTAATCAACCTATGCCAAGTCTTATTGGTCATACAATGGATCAAAGGAATTTCCAAAAGGTGCACTAATTTGGCTAGTAAATGTAGTATGATTATCTCTTAACTAGGCTTGTAGAGACATCAGGTTCCTTTTATTATCTCTTTAATTCCCCTTATGAGCACAATTTTCCATTCCTAGATAAACCTAGGCTTGTTCACACTTGGGTTCCTGTACTGGTTGGTGTCAAATGTTTAAGGATTATAAAACTTCTAAAGCTTCTTGACAATATGTATTAAGGTTTATAATGGTATGGCTATTTCAATTTGGTGATCCATATATACTTGCAAATTAGGGCTTAAATTATTATGCATGATCATAAACATGACCAAATGAAGGATCACTTGGATGATTGCTAACATGGTTATAACCTAGGTTTGAAACATATGATAATGCAAGTGGATAGAAATACCTAGGATATAAAAATTCATTCTAATCACTCTTACTAGAAAAACTGTGAATACTAGATTTTTTTTAAAAATGGAACAATAGGGTATGTGCAAGATCATAATGGAAAAAATAGGCCCTTAAGTGGCGATGAAAATTTTGAAAAATTAGAGTTAGAAAACTTGACGTAAAATTTTGAATAAGTTATCTATATTATTTCAAAAATATGTAAAAATAGAATATGTAGAAAGTTGAATGTAGTTTCTAAACTACTAGGTTTATTTTTTTTTAAATCTATTTTGTGAAAATTTGAAATTTCAATGCAATAACACTTAAATTTCAAGGAAAAAATAAGTAGGTGTCTGTCTGATCACCCTAACCACAATAAAATGATAATATTTTTTTATAATATTTTAAATATAAGTAGAGGACTCATGTCCCAATGTGATGCATATTTTTTGTAAAAATTTTCCAAGTAAATAGTTAATTATGAATTTTTTATTACAACTTTTAAAAAATATAAAAACTCGTATGTCTGACCACCTTAACTTGGTTAAAACTTCATGAATTTTTTTTTTCTTAATTCTATAGTATCTAAAACATAGAATGTGACGCATGTTTCAGATTCAAAAAATGTGATACTGTTTGAAGGATATAGATTTTTTCAATTATCCTATCTATCAGGACTTTAGTCATAATTTAAATAGAAAATGAATAATAATTATTTATTAAATTAAAAATAAAGCATAATTTATTTTGGTAGGAAGCTGAGAACCTCCTTTAAAAATCCTTTTTGCTTCATCAATTTTGGGTAAAACAAAACTTGTCATCCACATACCCTACATATACCCATCATATGCCACTTTTTTTCCCATCATGATGCTGCACATACCCAACAATTGCATTCAATATGATAGGGCCAACAAATGAAAGTATGCAGAGAACCATGTACCTTCCATCTTTAGTTGTTGCAACTTTGAATAGAGCATTTTTCAGGTCGCATTAACAAACAACAACCCTTCATGCGCATAAATTGTAGAGCAGAGCCACCACCTCTTCAACAAGAGGAAATCCTTTGAAGCAAGGATATCTTCATCAATGAAAATAAATTCTCTGAGTTCTTCTAGAAGAGTCTCTTCATAGCCTTTTGAATTTGGGCTACTACACATCAATTTGAAGATCTGGAACTTCTTGAACATCTTAACCAGTCATTCATTATTTTGACTTTTTCGAAGTGGACTACAACAAAGTTGCATTGGAGTTTCTAGAGTAGAATTAGCAACATAATTCACTTCTCCCTAGTAGAGTCACCATTTTGTTGGTGACTAGGATGGGAAAACAAGATTCCACAATTTTCAATCTCTGGTGGCAAACTATTTTGAAACTTTAATGACTCTTTAAGGCAAGATGATCTTCTATCATAATTTTTTAAAGTTCTCCCCAGTAGACTCACCATTTTGTTGGTGTTCCAAATCAACTGGTCCAATGAGTCCTAAAGAATAGCCAATTTCTTATGCTCAAAATAAAAGAGGGATTTATCCAACTGACTATTGGATGTTGTGGATATGATTGATGATATGTGGTTGTCATTGATGTCAACACTATTAGCATTTGGTGCATTGAAGACTGTATATGTTGAGGATATCGAGAAAATTGTAAAAGAAAGTATTCCTCGTTCCTAGTGGAATTGTGCAGCTCAAGAAGGTGTAGTGTTATGTACATTGAAGATTAGTTGATGTGGATTTAAGGGTCTAATGTTGAATGTTTCTAGATCATCTACCAAAATTTTTAGAGGTCCATGTGAAGTTTTGAGTATGTTGTTGGTCTTTGTCAGTGTTCCTCAATGAACTTTGTGTAATTCTTATTTTCTTAGTTGTTTCGGATGCTTCTCTATTATTTCTTGGTGCTATGTGGTGCCTCTAGATCATTCTCTATCTTTGTGTTACATCCACATTATTCGAAAGAGTTTGTGGCTGAAGATCTTTGTGTGCATGTTCATTTTTTCTTGTTCCTGGCCAACATGTCATTGGTAGCATGTTGTGGATCTTCGAGGTGTAACTATTTAAAGTATTCGAGGTGTAATTAGTTAAAGTATTCTTGTGTTGGAGATATTAATTTGGTTCTCCACTATGTTGTGGCTGACTTTGGTGGATATGCATTAAAATTTTATTTGTAAATTTGGGCTAACATTACAAATATATATTTTTTCTTTGGTTGACAAAGTGGTGATGGAGTTTCATGTAGTGGATATATAAGGGTGATTAGTTCATTATTGGTGATGATGCTTCATTTGATTGCTGAGCAGAGTGTGAAGAATAATGTACGAAGTGTGAGGAAGTGTTGAGCTTAATTGAAATTGTAATCAGGCTTGTGAAGAAGCTATTTTCTTAGTTCACAAATCTTGGATGGTTTTAATTTAAACTCTATTGTTGGACAGTGAGTCCTCTTTTGTAATTGAGCAGTGAGCTCTAGGTAGTGTGCCTGAATGCATACCCATTCCCCTTATTATTTATTTTATACTTCTAGAAAAGTATAATCTTGTGGACTAACGTCCACCATGGTTTTTCCCCAATAGAGTTTCCATGCAAAAAATCTTGTGTTCTTTGTCTCTCTGATGTGTTGATTTTTTATGGTTAATTTCTTATTCATCAGATATGAGATTAAGTTAAGATTTAGAAGAATATTTTTAGTTTCTATCACAACTAATTCACCCCTCTCTTAGTTGTGTGTCCTTGTTGTGCCAACACTGAAAATATTTAGTCAAAGACTAAAATCTCCTACACTTCTAGCTCTACATGACCAAGGTGGGTCTCCCTTTACAATTCCTAAGGATTCAATTAAATTATGCACATAGATGAATTTTTATAGTAGATAGTTCCCAATGAAAATATACCAAGGAAGGCATTGAGAACTTAAAAAATGGCTATATTTTTGGTATCTCAACACTCACTCAGCAATTGGGAAGCATAATTCAACACTAAACCTAAACCAAACAATAGGAATTAAAATGACTTTGAATTTATAATATTTTTCTGAAATGCATTTAGCTGAATGATGAATCAATGTCTAGTTCTAGGCCATGGAGTCAAATATGTAATAAAAAAGAGAATCTCATCAACAAATAAACTTCAAGCAATGGATTCAAAACTGCTAATGCATTACACCAACAAATCCACTCTTATTATCATCCAAATTCTTCTTATAGATCTACCCTAAACACTTAAAATCACAATTATCTAATCAAAGTAATTTAACCATTTCTTTGGAATAGAACCATGAACAAATAATACAATCTTAGGGAAATTGAGATGAAAAATTCTAAATACTTTGTATTATTGAATTCATATGACTAAATGTGTACAAATATGGAGATAATTTAATGGAATTCATGATTTTCTTGCACAAACTAGCTAATATTCACTCATGAAACTCAGCTATTACAATCACATATTCAACTTGTGACTCAGACTCAACATTTCTCTATCTAACTAGCCCATACAAAAATTTAGAACCCTTTGTAATGAGAAAAGAAGAGAATAAGAAGAAGAATCTTGAGCCCAAAGATCAATCCATTGAAGACACCTTGAAGTTCATCCTCTGTTGACCAACAACAAGAAATTGAACAAATCCTCTCTCTTCTCTCTTCCTTTGATTCTATGAAAAATATCATCTCCATTTATCCTAGAGTTGAGAAAATAATGGTTCTATTTTACGATGAAAAAAATTTCATTTCTACCCTTTTTTTGTTGTAGCTGGACTCTATAATTTTACCTCTCAGCAAAATAAAATATTTCATAGTGAATATTTTATTCACTTTACGAGGAAAAATAAGATCTTTCCAGTGCACTTTTAAAAATTTTCCCATTTTACTTCCAACAAATAATGGTCTTTGTTCATAAAGTGAACAATAAATTCACTTTACCCATATTTCACTTTAAACCTTATATCTATTTGTGGATATTTTTACACAGGCTATTAAAACATTCAATTGGTGTCACTTTTATCTTATCCATCCCAACAAAAGAAATTTATTTTACCTCATCGTTCAAAGTTTCTAACTTTGAAAAATATTATGCTGGGCCAATAAAATATTACTCGTACCCCAATTTACATTATATATTTTAATGTCTCTACTTTTAAAATGGGGGATTTAAAATATTACACCATCAAGCAAGTAGAAGGATTTATTTGAGCATTTAAATTTATATTGGGCCCACCACAAGCCACATCACTCTTTCTTGTAGACCTCATAGGAATTTCCTTGACGTCATTATCCCTTGAATGAGGTTGGCGATGAAGGGTTAGGATTCGACCACATTTCCTCAATGTTTGCATGTCATTGATTTCATTATTTGTGCTAAATCTTCTGCAATTCCTCATGAATCCTAATGCCAATCAATCAAACACTAATAGTGGTCACCATGAAGCTCCATCCTCATTTGAAGCTTTCAACTATTCTCTAGATTTTAAGACAGAGGTTAGTAGAAAAGGAAATGGTGGAGCTCATGTGTGAAGCCCAAGTGGCTTTCCAAGAGCACTATCTTGCCATTTTAGAAGGGTATTTTCCTCAGCCAATATTTTTGATCAAAGGCACAACAACAACAATCAAGGTTTCTAAACCTAACCATTGGGTAAAACAATTTGGCCCCCCTATTTCTTCTACATGTTGAGTGATTCTCCACCTGTAGCATAGACCTTCCTCAAACAATTTTGATACATTTTCATTGTAAGTGCATACTATCCTTGTGCACAATAAATATGCATGGCCTACCCACATGCCAAGTTTTGAACAAAACGTTCTTGTAGTGGCCTCTTGTACTAGTGTATGAGGTTTCTTTTGCAATTTCAAACTAACCCCTACACAACCAACACAATGTATGTACCATAGCATCATATACATTTCCCAGCCTCTATACCCACATTTCATAATATAGTCATTGAACTAACAAAACCTTGAGTTCCAATGCTCAAAAAGATCCCAAAAACTTTGATACATTTCTTAGCAAGCCTTGATGATGCCATGGATGGCCTAAGTTGCATATGATCAGCCATAAGGGTCAGATGTTTAATGCGAGGGTTTAAGCATCCAAGAATTTGGCCCTCTAAGACCTTTGTAACTTCTTCCACCATAATAATCTTTGATTTCAAAAAATGTCAATAATTCATGATTCCTTGTTGTTCCAAGTGTTCAAAGCATCTAAGAGGGAATTTAATGCTACACAAGGACTGGATTGAGATTTTTTCAGATATAACCCAAAAAATGTATTCAAACTGCCACAAAAGAGAATGCCACACAAGTGAAGTAACCATTCAATCATAGGATATCACACCTTCAAAGGAGAAAACACTGGCAACGAGTCATACAGTCATGTCATCACTCTTCCTTCCTCCTTTGGTTAGTTCTCATCCTCTACTATGGTTTCATGCTACAAAGTAACCCCAATCCCCAAGTGATTGAATTACTTTAAAGTGCATCCCCCTCCACTCTAGGTGTAGTTAGCTCACATTTTGATCCAAAGCAATGGCTGCAAATAATATCAACATGTATAATTGATTCCCTCTTTTAGTATTATGCAACTGATCAAACTAGCCTGCAATACTAAAAAATGGTGTGACTTTATCCCTCGATAGCTCAGATCAAATCCCTCTTCAAGACATGTTGCTTCAATCCTTTGGGATCAACATATATGATGTTTGTTTTGTTCACATATGTTCTCCACACTTACCTTTTGATTTCATCACAAGAGCCAAGAATCTAAATCAACATATTGTAAATAAAAGCATTTTCTTTGTACCTATTTGTGATGAACTATTTGAGACCTATTGCAATCCATGCAAAATGGGATCACTTCTACAAGCTCTAATCAATATCAAGATTGGCCTGCCTTGTTCAGGCCATTAAGCAAAACCTATGCAATATAAACATCACCAATGTAAAATATAGGGTGCATATGCTCATAGATTTTACAACCAAGTTCCATCCTATTCTCATTCTTTCATGTGGTCTCATGACACCACTAGATGATTACTACAATGATGTAGTTCTCTCATTCAAGGCTGCTACATTAGGGGTACTTCTTGTTTAGCATATTCATATGTTGCTTCAAGGCCTACATTGGAACCTTTAGGGAACTCAAAAATGCACTTAGGAATTGTATTGACATTTCAATATGAACACTTGTGCCCACAATGGGTAATGTCATGTTTTCAACTTTTGACATAGAAGAAAATGTCAAATGTCAAATCCCTTCACAACATTTAGAAACATGTGCTTAGAAACATCTAGAGACATCCCCCAATGCATATTTTATGAAAACCCTTCTCATCACAATAATTATGCAAAGTCATATGATCTTCGTTATATTCATTCACTTTAGAATGAAGCTCTGATTATTTATCATTTTACCTTTATTTTCACCATGGTTTTCACTTTGACTGAACTGGATTAAAACTTCCTCAAATTGTGTAACATATGTGGTGTCCCCTTGTGCTCCCAACTAAAATAAATTTCATTTTCAAACAAGTTTGAACTTGAATTGACCTAAGGTTGTCTGTGAATGCATAAGAGGTGAAATTTGAAGTGTGTTATCATTAAAACTTGCTTTCAAGCATTTTTGCACAATGATCAAAACTAGCCAGGTGGATTCTCGAATTTCCCTAGGAAACTAGTCAAATGACCTGGAGCTATGAAAACACACAAGTATGTAGAAATTTGACCCAAGAATGTAGTGCAACAAATATCTCAGCAAAAAAAATCCTGAGGTATGAGATATTCAATGTCAAAGTTGCTCAGCCAGACTTTTCTACAATTGTATATGTTCAAAACCAATTAAAACTTACCCAGTCACCTTCTTGAAAATATATAAAATCACCTTCAAGAAAGCTACCACTGGACACACTAGGTCATTTGGGTCCACTGAGTATGTGCACAATAGTATTTCCTTCAATAATCATTTTTCATGAGATATTAAGGGTCAAAATTGACCACCTTGAAACATGTCAGAAATGTAGATGTAAAATTAGAACAAACTGCATTTGCTTTTGATCTCAAAAAAATAGCAAATCAGATCATGAGGCTCTAATACTGGACCAGGAGCATATGAATGTAGGGAGAATGGATAAAAAAAATCCATTTTTCTTGAAAATAATCTAGCTATGAAATATCAACTCAAATAGGAGGCCACTTCATAGGACAGAGTGTTTGCAAATAGCAAAATAGTGCCAGAACCCTCCAACTTCGCTTTTCAAAACACTGTCAAAACTTATAATAGGAAGCTAAAAACTGACATGCACACTTATATATGTCAATTAAATATTTCCACCAAGGGGTTTGGCATGAAAATATTCATACACCAAATTATGACCCTCCAAAGTAGGTCACTTGGGTAGATTTTTCATGTGCACTTTTGAGTGTGCAAAGGAAAAATTTTCAATATGGGCACTTCAAGTTTGCAAAATTTATGATGTGTACACAAATTTTCTTGAGTAAATAGTGAATTTCTTGTGTTTTTGTCCTCTTGCATTCATTTTCCCACCTTTTCCAGGTTAGAATCTCGCATTTGACACTGGAAATGTCACACTTGACTTAAAACCTCACACTTGACTAGAAACCTCACTTTTGTTTCATGACTTTCTCTGAAAGCTCTCCCTTGACCTAAAACTTCACTTTCACTTGGTCTAGAGTCTAAAACCTCATACTTGACTAAAAATCTCACCCTTTTATCCTCGCCCTTGACCTAAAATCTCACACTTGACTTAAAAGCTCGCTTTTGCTTGGTGTTTTATGAGCATTTAATCAAAAAGCCTTGCTTTTGACTTTTCCTTTTGTATTTTCTTTTAGCATTTTTCTCTAGACCTAAGCATGTGGTTTTTTTCCATCCTAAATTTCATTTATCATTGTGCTTTGTGTTTTTTTTTGTTTCTTTACACGTTTAGAGTGAAACCCTGACATATTGGTTTACAATGATTGCAAGTGGGTCTCAAACCACTGCAGCTGAGGGAGAGACATCCTCAACACCTATTTGATCCAATTGCCTTCTTTGGTTTGTTGGATTTAGACTTTCTTGATGTAATTAGACTATGATATATTTTCTACATGCCTCCTCTCAGGACTCACATGGTGATGATGACCACACTTGTGGAGTAGTGGCATTCGGAGACATCCTCGTTTCATTTGCCAACAGGAGAGGTGACTGCTACTCTTGAGGATGTTTGGAGGATAGTCTATCTTCCCATTCATGGTGAGCTGGTTACTTTTCATGTTCAACATAGTACCCATGCCATTTAGTAGGTGTTAGGTGCTAGACACTTGGATGTTCACTAGTTAGATATTGATCTATCTGAGTTTTCTAATAGTGTAGATCTTGTTTTGCTTGTCTTGTGTGGTCTAATTTCAGGACTAGTTGTTCTTGATAGGAGAGGTCGACAGTTTCCTATGGGTTGGGGTGTATGTATTGAGAGTATTCTTGAGTATGGGATGAGGTATTCTTGTGGTGTGTGTCTTCTTGCTCACCTGTACAGAGATATGGATGAGGTCATGTATCAGGGTGGGAAATCTATGTTCGCAGGTGTTTTGCTTTTGCATGTTTGGGAGTGGGAGCATACTATAGTTACTTGACCAGATGGAATACATGATCACTCTCCTAATGATCCTTACTCCTATCCTTATGGGTATTTCATGCACTATACATTACTCGGGGATCTTCCTTATTGGTGTCAAGGTTTTGATGAGATGCCACATTTTGTGTGGAGACCTTATATGGGTAGTGAGGCTTGGATAGAGGATTTAGATCATTTTATTTACTTTCGAAAAAACCGTTGGTTGATTTTTCATTCTTATGTTGTGCTAGAGAGTTACTTATTGGATTGAGTATGTCACCAGTTTGGTGAGAGACATGATCAAGTTCTTGATACTTATGAGGTTCATTTCGGTTGGACCACTAGGGAGGTTTGTGTATGGGGTCACTAGCCAAATATAGATACTATTGTTGTTGAGTTCAGAGAACTTTCCCTAGTTGGTTGGGGTTTTTCAGTTGCTTTAACAAATCTAGGTACTTCTTATGATTATGATAAGTGATGGGCATCACGCAAGCCATTGACACTCACCAATCCTGGAGGTGATCATGTTGTGGGAAGATTAGGTATTACAAGTCATCATGGAGAGCGATAGTGCATTGAGATCCTTTCAAAGCAGTTGGATAGAACCCAATATGATGGGGAACCAGGTGGTTAGGATGAGCACATGGCTCAGGTGTAGGATCCTAGATAGGTTTTGGTTCCTCCACCTACTATGGATGGAGAAATTGTTAGCTTAAATGACTATTACCAGAGATGTAGAGATAGTATGATGAAAGGTTGTGGAGGATTAGGTAGATATTTTGAGGGCCAAGCAAGATAGTAAGAGTGGTTTATGACATGATACATAGGCATATGTATAGTTTCTTATAGTGGAGAGGGATACTCTCAGGGCAGAGCATGATAGCATGCGATTTGAGAAAGATCGGTATCTATAGATGTCAACTTATTATCAGACCTTATATGATGCTACTGTTCCTAAGGCCACTTGACATCCATATTTTGGAGAGCCTAGTGTTGTCAGTGGTGGTGGTGCTGGTGGCAGGGCAGGTGATTAGTTTGTGGGATAGCTAGATCCTTTTGGTGGGCCATAGCCTGGTTTATAGGGTTTTGTCCTCTTTGTCTGAGTCTTAATTTTTTGTACTTGATATTTATGTTTTTCATTGCTCTAAGACATATTGTAAACACTAGTTTTTATACATAATCATTAACCTGGTCAAGGCCTCATATATATGTTATGATTTTGTATTTACCCTATCATACTTGCTTCTTTGATGATGATGTACTCCCTTTTTTGATGATCATATATATGAGATATACCTTCTTCAAGTCAGCTTCATTATGTTTATGTGATGATGATATATGATGATGTATGATGATGCATGCATATGATATGAATGGATGAATCATACTTTATTTCATATGATGTTATGATGTTTATGTGGTGTTAATATATGAATGAATTCCCCATACATGATACATGATATTTTTATTGTTTTATTATCATCATGATATGCATTGATGACATTGTGGATGTAGGATGGATATGGTACTAATGATATTTCTATGCAAGGTGGATGTTAGTTAGAAGAAAAATTATGATGATGGATGGAAATTTGATGTTGTTAGTTGTGATGAGTATTTCTTTCACTTCACTTTTAGAGGCCTCGTAGTTTTGAATAATCCTATATTATGTAGAAAACATATATGATGCACTAGTGGTATTAATAACCAATGTGACTTTGTATCCATTACATGGACTTTGACTCAACAAACAAAGAGTATTTTTGCTAATACCAGACATAGGGAAAAAAATTTTAAAGTATAGGGTTGGGTTCTATTAAAATCATTTTAGACCAGTCACATAGAGAGGTATAGAACATCTAACATGCCACTGTTTCATGAAGTGTGTTAATATAAATTTCATACACTCAATAAAGAAAGTATTTTCCATGGTAATATTACAAAAATATCTTACAAAAAACAAATTGAAATGATGCTCAATTTTCCTTATTCCTTCTTCTCTAAATCCTTATGGACATCCTCAAGAAATCCTAGGGATGAATAAATAAAATAAATCATAAAACAAGACAATAAAAAGATAAAACAATGTTATTTTTCACTTCCAATATCCATTTGGGGTAGATCTATTGTCCAATGTTGATAATGTATATAATAGGAACATATCCATTAAGGCATACCTCAAGATGTTGTTGGTAGGTTTTCAAACAATATGTAGGTAATAGTCTAGCATTTTTTCTCATCTGTTTGTAATCCAATCCATGTGATTGTTTTGCTTGAAAGTTCTAGATTTTGATGTTTGTTTTGTTTGTTTGTTTGTTTTGTCAAAGGGTGAGTGTGATGATTTTTTTATTATGGATGAAAGGTTTATTGCGGGTTTTGATGATGGGATGGGCCTTTTTTATTTTTCTAAGTTTTTTTGATGATTTTTTTATTGTTTTTAGGGGACTAACCTAGGGCCTCGGGGGCTTTTCAAACATAAGCCTTGCCTACATTGTACTGGAAAAGGTTTGTAGCTCACTCGGTTTAAGTTTTTTTAACCTTTTCTATTTTTTGAGTTTTTTTGGATTTTGTATTTTTTTACTATTTTTTTGGATTTTGAATTTTGACTATTTTGGATTTTGAATTTTTTGAGTATTTTTGGATTTCCAATTTTTTGACTTTTTTTGGATTTAGTATTTTTTGACTATTTCTTGGATTTTGTATTTTTGAAAAAACATGAAATAAATCATGATGGAAACCTAAGGAGACTGACCTAGGGTCTCGAGGGATATTAAGCCTTTCCTACATTGTGTACAAAGAGACCATGTAGTTTGACTGCTTGACTCAAAGCATAAACTATTTTTGAAAAACAATACTTGGATTGATATTTCGCTTCACTATCTAGAGGATATGTTGTGGGAAATCAACTTGAACTAGCTATGAGGTTTAAGTAGATGTTGATATCTTAGATTGTTTGAGTGAAGGAATAACCCAACGAAGTTGTTTTGTTTTTAATGTTTTTCAAATGTTTTTGGTTTTTCGTTGTTTTCTAAATATTTTTTATTTTTTTCATTTTCTAGATGTTTTTGATTTACACAAATTTTCTAAGTTTAGGATGTTCAAGTATCTAATCCATGACTAGCATTAGGAAGTTGTCTCCAGTTGTATACAAGACTACTTTCCTTAATCAGTGACAACCCATGGTTGGATGCACTGTTTTATTATGAAATGGATGGGTGGATGTTGTGGATAATACTGATAGATAATGATGCAAGTTTTATTCAAACATAGCACCTATTTTCTAGGTTTTCACTATTGTACCTATTCTTGGAGTACCACAAATTAGTTTTCACTTAGAGAACATTTTATTTCTCTTTACTATTTTTCTTTCCTTTTTTTTTGTTTTTTTGTATTTTTTATCTTTTTTCTCTATTTTTTGGATTTTTACCATTTTTCCTAGGGTCTTCTAACATGCTTCATGTGTAGAAATTTTTGAGCTGGCTATTATTCAATGGTTTGACTAAGGGTTCTCCTTTTGGAGTAGCCAACTTATATGCCCCAGAGCAGTAGCTCATTGTGATGACAAATGGACCTAACCAGTTAGGTTCAAATTTTCCTTTGTCATCCTAATTTAGTTGTACCTTTTGGTTCTCTTTAAGGATTGAGTCACCAACTTGAAAGTTCCTATCCCTAATCTTTTTTCATAGTTTCATTTGAGTTGATTCTACTAAACTTGTAGATGGTTTAATGCGCTCAAATGCTTTTCATCTAGGATTTCTAATTCATTTAGTTTGGCTACCTTGTATTGTTCATTATTGACCATGCCTTTCAATGAGACTTGCAATGAGGGGATTTTAACCTCAATAGGTAAGAAAACCTCTAATCCATAAACCAAGGAAAATGGTGTGGCACCAATAGGTGTTTGGATGTTGGTTCGCTAAGCTCATAAGGTTGGGTTTAGCTGCAAATTCCAATCACGACCAACATCATTAACAATCTTTTTGAGTATTTTCAATATGGTTTTGTTAGATGCCTTAGCCTAACCATTTCCTTGAGGGTAATAAGGCATGGAAAATATATGTTGGATAGAAAACTAGGAACATAGTTCTTGGACATCTTGATTCTTGAATGGGGTTCCATTATCTATTATTATCATTTGGGGGATTCCATACCTATAGATGAGATAATTCAAAATGAATTTTGATATCTGTTTGTCGGTGATATAGGTTAATGGAATTTCCTCTATCCATTTAGTGAAGTACTCTATTATTGTGATAATGAATTTATGCCCATTGGATCAGGTCAGTGATATCTTTCCTACCATGTCTAATCCCCATTGTGAGAAAGGCCATGGTGTGATGATGGGTCTTAGTTCCTGTGTTGGTACATGAACAAGATCACTATGTATCTAACATTGTTGGCACTTTCTAGAGTATTGTATGCATTCTTGTTCCATGGAGGGCCAGTAGTATCCTATTCTAAGCATCTTTTGGACTAGTTAGGTCCACTTGAGTGGGACCTACAAACACCTATGTGTACCTCTTGTAATGTCATTTGTACTTCTTCTACATTAAGGCATTAGAGTAACATACCATCTAGACTATGATGGTATAGGGTATCTCCTAGGATGGTAAATCAAGAAGTTCTATGGGTGAAGGTTTTCTTTTGAGTGGTCGTTAGGTCAGGTGGTATGATACTCCTCTAGATATAGTCAAAATTATCTTGGTACCATGGGGAGTTAGGACCAACAACAACACATACCAATTCTAACTCTAGGATGTCAAATGTACACGCAAGTACCTGTTCCACAAGGAACTCATAATTTGGCACATTTTGTGGAATATCAATAAGTGAGCCTATTGTTTCCATTATGTTAATAGCTATATTGTTGATCCATGGAGCTTGCTCAAAAGTTATTGCAACAAAGAATCCTTCAATCTATCCACCATAATTTTATATGCAATTATTTTTTCATCTTTGTTTTGGTACTCATCATTCACCCATTTGATTACTAGCTGAGAGTCTCCAAAGACATGTAGCTCCTTTATTCTCCATTCAATAGCTATTTTTGGTCTTGTAATCAAAGCTTCATATTCTGAGATGTTTTTTGTGGAGGGAAAGAAATCCTATAGGCCTTGGGTATAATATATCTCTATGGTTGAGAAATAAAACACCTACTCTAGAGCCATGCTGAGTGTGGGATCCATCAAAGTAGAGAGTCCAATGGTATGTCTATTTTTTCATTAAGATACTATCATCTGGAAATTTCACCATGAGAGATTTGTGATCATATATGGGTGCTTCAACCAACTGATCTATTATGATTTTTCCCTTGATAGCTCTTCTAGATCTACATACTTGATGTTGAATTCATTTACGATCATTACCCATTTTCTAATTCGTCCTGTTAGGGTAGGTACTGGTGTGGGACTACCTTGGAAATCAACTTGGATTTTATGTTTAGGATGTAGTTTCTTAGCTTTTTTTGTTGCAAACACAACTAAGAGACATGATCTTTCTATGGGTGAGTAGTTTATTTTGTAGCCCACCAGTGTTCTGCTGATGTAGTAGACTGCCCTTTCTTTATTGTCATCATCTGGTTGGGTGAGGAGAGCTCCCAACATTGTGTGGTAGAAACATATAATATCACTCCCTTTTTTGGAATAGGTAGAATGAGTACAAGAGGAGTAAGTGTTCCTTGACCTACTAAAATGCTTGGTCACATATTCCATCCCATTTGAAGGTGGCATCCTTATGTAGGAGATGAGTAAAAGGGTGAAATTTGTTTTCTAGTTGTGTGATAAATCACCTGATGGACTACAACTTTCCTTGTAAACTCCTTAGTTGTTCCAATGTTTTTGGTGGAGGAATCTCTAGAATAGCTTTTATTTTTGCAGTATCCATTTCAATCCCCCTTATTGATACTATGTACCCTAATATTTTTTTGGATGTTACTTTGAACACACATTTCCTAGGGATGAGTCTCATATTGTACTATTCAAGTCAATCAAACACCTTTTCCATGTTTTTCAAGTGTTCTTCCATTTTGACTGACTTTGCTAGAATGTCGTCCACATAGTCCTCCATGATGGTGTGAAGCATATCATGGAATATGGTTGTCACTAATCTCTGATATGTCACTCTTGCATTCTTTAGACCAAATGGAATTAAAATTCAACAAAAATTTCCCAAAGTGCAAGTAAATACTATTTTGTGTTGGTCATCAGAGAGAGATCTTTACCTAGTTGTATCTAGTGAAACCATCTGTTAAGGATAACATCTCATGCCTTGTTAGATCCATAATTATATCTATGCTTCGTAATGGGAGGTAATCCTTTAGACAAGCCTTGTTCAGGTCCTTGAAGTTTGTGCATATTTTGATGCCCCCAGTAGGCTTTGATACTAGTACTAGATTTGATATCCATTGTGGATAGTCAATGGGTCTAATGAAACCCACATCTAGTAGTTTCTTTAGCTCTACCTTTACTAGTAATGCAATTTGAGGATGCATTTTTCTAAGTTTTTTCTTGATAGGATTTTCTCCAAGTACTATGGATAAATGATGTACCACTAATTCTAGATCTAGTCTAGCCATGTCTGCATAGGTCCAAGAAATTTTTACCTTTCGCTCATTGATGAAGGTTGTGAAATTTTCCTTTTCTTCAGGATCAAGTGATGCTACATGGTATGTTATCTTTGTGTCTTCTATCATTCCAACATTTATGGGTTCTACTTCTTCTACTAAGAGTGTTTATCTTTCCTTCTATTTTGGTATGGGGAAATTGAACCCTCCATCCTTAGGTGCTTCTAGGAGTTTTTCACCTTTGGATGCATCCTTTATATTCATCTTTTTCGGATCTGATAAAGTGACAATGCGGTTTTCTCTAGGGAATCTCATCCTTATGCTTTTTATTTGCTTTTATGATTGATGGATTTAATCTCTTCACCAAAGTATGCCTCCTATTTGAACTCCATGATGAAGCCTACTTTGTGAGCACTTGTTGGTATATCTATTCAAAGTCCCATGAATTTTGTGATTTCCTCATCATTCTGAAATTGATCCAAAACAAATGTATGTTGTTTTTGATCCCAATCTATGAGTAGCAAGTAACAAGGTGGGAGTCTATTATCTTGGTTTGCAAAGCTTATGGAAGTAGGTGAAAGGGTTAGTATGGATTTGGTGTCTTTCTCCCATTGGGCGTCTAGTTCATCATTGCTAGAGGTAGGGGAATCATATCCCATGATGAAAGAAGGGAAATCCCACTTGTATCCATTAGAACCAGTTCTAGAATGCTAGTAGATGTTGGGAATGGTCTCAAGGGTTTGAAGAGGTAACCTATCAATAGGAAATTTTTCAAATAGGTCTTATATAGGTAAGTCATTATGTATTATATGGTAGATATCTATTGCCTCAACGTTAGCAGAAGTTTCCTTTTTTCTTATAAGAGGCTTGTTTGGTCTTTGGAGTAACCACTTCTTTTGGCTTATAACCTAGTCCCATATTTTTTCAATTTGTTCCACTATTATAGGCTCTCATCAGTCTTGTTTGTGTAGCCCTAGGTCACTAGTTCCTTGATATCCCATGTATTTCACCATTTCATAGCCTCTACCACTAGGATCAATAGTTTTTGGATTTTCTAGCTCTTTAGATTCTTCTTTGTAAATCATAGATTAAAAATCCTCTTGGAAGACTTCTTAATCTTGCATGTCTACCCACTTGGTGAAAATTATGGGTTTAGCTATCATTTATACATTCTAAGCATGTTTGATCTCTTTTGTACCTCCATAGATTTTGGGTATTGGTAGAAGCATACCAATGTAGAATGCTTGGCTAAAAGGATAGTTTCCATTTCCTTTGTCAAGTACTCAAATCTTGGATTCTATTTTTGGTTGCTCACTTGGTGTGTTTTTGGTTGAGGTTGATGGTAGCATGTAAGGGCCAACATATGAGAAAGAGTGGAAGGATATATCATTGATAGGAATACATTGGATTTTATTGTATTTTTCCTCTAGCTTTGCACAAAAGTGGAAAGGCTCAAGATTAGCATATAGGGTTACATCTTTTCCTTCATGGGGAAATTTTAGGCACTGGTGAAAGGTGGATGGTACTGCTTGTAATGCATGGATCCAAGGGCATCCAAGGAGAAGGTTATATGGAAATTCCAAATCAATCACTTGACATGTTTCTGTGAGGACCAGTCCTATCTATATAGGTAGCCTAGCTATTCCTTCATAATTTCTTTCAAGGTCATCATAGCACCTTATGGTTATACTTTTTCCTTTTTCTATCACATCATCAGAATATCCCAACTTTTTGACAAAATTTAAGGTATAGATGTTTAAACCCACCCCATTATCTATCAATACTTGTTTGACCATGGTTTTATGAGCACCAACCTCTATGTAGAGGGCTTGGTTGTCGAATGTTCTTTTGGGTAGATCTCTCTCGGGAAAGATTAAATGATTACTTGTTGTGATCTTGCTAACTATGGCTTGTAATTGACTAGGATCAAGGTCATTAGGGACTAATGCTTCTAATTCCTTTCCAATTATTTCCCTATGTGCTAGTGATAGTTTTGGAAACTTCAAGATCATGATTAAAGTGAGGGCTTTCTTCAGTTGTTATGCAATGCTATAGTCATTGGATGACTTGATTGTGGGTTTTGGATGGGCTCCTTTTATTGTAACTCTCCCTCAATGGGTAGTTATGTTACAGTTGTTGTCTCCCCCTTGTATAGTTACTATGTTTTCCCTATTGTTATTAGCATGGGATAGAGTTCCTAAAACTGTGTCCCCGTAGGTATAATTGGAATTATGGTAACCTTGGTCTTTTCCCTTGTCATTCCTTTTCTGGTAGTTTGGGATTGGGTTGTTGTATATCTGCAAATCCTTATTCCTAGGATGATGTTTGACATCTACCTCCCCTTTGACTATCAAGTCTTGGATGAGGTGCTTAAGTCTCATGCAATTGTTCATGGTGTGTCCTTTAATCTTGTGAAATTCACACTAGTTTTTTTCATTGTACTATTTTAAAGTTAGGCTCCTCATAATTTGGGCAATCATTAGGCTTGATTAGGTTATGTTGTATGAGCTTCCACATGGCTGTCTCAATAGATTCTCCTAGTACCATGAACTACCTCCTTGGTTGGTCATGTTGCTTTTGTTGACCTCTTTGATTTGCTTATTGATTTGTTGCTTGATTGTTTTTGGGATAAGTAGGTTGTGTGTTCTATGTACTATTTGAAGCATAATTTTTATATGCTACTTGTGGTGCATTTTGAGATGTCAAATAAGATTAAGTGCTTGAAACAAGAATCTAAACTAAGATCTAATCCTACACATATGAAATGAACCTAAGCTATTAAGAACACATTCAGGAAATCTATGATTACCAAATTGAAATAGAACAATAATTATAGTATTACCATCCCATATTGAAGTGTATTCTCCTTATGTTGGATTGTTCTTATTATCATGAAGCCTCCATAATTTGTGAAAAGCTTGATGAATGATGCTTGATATTGGTTGACTAAAGAAATGATGAAGCTCTATCAATGGTGATATTTATAGCACTTCATTGCATAAGTTATGTTGATTCTCTGATCCTTTTTGGTGAGGAGAGAGGTTTGTTATATAGAAAATGAGATTTTGAATTAATGATCAAGATTCAACAATGTTGGATCAAGATCAACAATTAAAATGTGTTGAGAGGATTTAGACATGAGAAGATTGTGCAAAGTTGATTGCACAATTTGTGTAATTGAAGAATAGATTGGCTACTCAGGGATTAGATTGATCAGTCAAGATTTAGATTGATTAGTCAGGATTTAGATGGCTTAGTTAGCAAATTAGATTGATTAGTCAACAAATTAGATTGATTAGTCAGTAATTATATTTTTCTCAATCAGAAAGTGGGTGAGGAAAATGATTTAATTAATTTAATTAATTAATTCCTTTCTGGAGTTGAATGTGTAAATCAAGTTTGACTTTTCCAAAGAAAGTTGCACTAGTTTGATTTGACTTTTGATAAATGATTTGAATAGTTTGATTTAATTATTCAATTTTTTTGAGGGAAAGTGTGTTAATTAAATTATTATGTTTTAATAATTCAATTAACTTAGGGGAATAAAGTGATTTAGTGGCATAATTAAATAATTGGCATTATTTAATCAATTAGGATGAAATAAGACTAGATTAGGATTTTATTAAATAAATGTAATTTATTTTATTGGTCAAAATGATAGAAATGTGAATTAATCAAATAATGTCATTTTATTTAATTAATAGAAGAATTATGGTTTTTAGGACTTCATTAAATAAATGAAATTTATTTAATTTGTCAAAAATGATGAAAATTGAATTAATTGAATAATGTCATGTTATTCAATTAATAGAGGAAATTAGGATTTTTGATGCTATTGATGTGAAATGTAGTGTTGTTTAATTATAATGATGTTGAGATGTTTTAGGACGTTGTGGGATGGTTTTGAGATGTTACATGATGTTCCAGGGTGATTTTGAGATGTTTTAAGATGTTGCAGAGTGATTCCAAGATGTTTTGAGACATTACAGGTTGATTTCAAGATGTTCTGAGACATTATAGGTTGATTCCAAGATGTTCTAAGACATTCTAGGTTCATTTTTAGATGTTTCAAGACATTTTGGGGTGATTATGAGATGTTTTGAGACATTATGGGTCGATTCTAAGATGTTTTGAGACATTACGAGCTGATTCTGAAATGTTCTAAGATGTTTCAGGTTGATTCTAAGATGTTATGAGACATTACGGTATGCTGTGGGATGTCATTTGGTGTTTTTCTATGTTGTTTGATGCTTTTTAGGGTGTGTGATAGGTGTTAAGTCAATTTTACATGTATATAGTACTTCAAAATAACTATCAACCATTGAAGAAGAAATCCAAGAAATTCCTCAAGATAAATACATCTCAAACAAACAACCATGTTGAACCACAAGTCACAACCATAAGTGCAACCTTGTATCAATTTAGATCAAGAGATAAATTACCTAACTATCTAATTCCCTCCATTCAATCATGTTGCAAATTTTGAACAAGAACTTAATCTAGTTACCTCTAATTAAACTTGTGGACACAACCAAACCTATATCTCCAAGTTTCAATCTAAGAGCATTTCGTCAATATCATCACACAAATGGACATGATATGTAATGATGCATGCATCTTAAACATCAAGTGCAAGACCTCATTGATTCTAATCACATCCATTTGGATGGATTTAATGATCAAGGGAATAATTCTATTACCTTGTTTTGATGAGTGTTTTAGCACTATGCAACATAGACAAAGTACAAGTACTCTATCTCTATTGAAAGGTGATTATCTGCTGATGAACTTTAGAAAATAACCCTAAGGTCTCTAATGTTAGGTCTTGACAATGCAGAAAACAACTTAGTGATGATGTGTTTTTCAAGTAACACAAAGGGAATTTATGGTTAACAAGGGTAGAACTTATATGTCTAAAACAATGATTTCAAAAAGCCTAAAGATTGGTAAAACCTTGACTGTAACCTGAAAACAACAATCAAAAAATCACTTTTAATCATCAGATAGAACAATACAGTGATGTTGGAATCCTAAAACTAACTCAAACTTTGAAAGAAATAATGAAATATGTAAAGGATGAAAGAGTATTTATAATTTTGAAAACTAAGATCAATGGTAAAAATGGTAGGTATTAAGGTAGACAGACTCCCAAAACTAGATCTTGCTTAACCAAGAAGGTTTTATAGTATCACAAAACCATTGAAATCTTCCAAGGTTGTCTTCAGATTTTTCAAACCATAAGATTAACTCATGAAGCATGAACATACATAGTTGAACTAAAGTGCACTAAAAAGAGTAATCTCAGACTAAATTTACATAGCAATTTATCATAAATAAACCACCAAAAGTATGAGCTAGAAGTGCATCAGATACCTAAACACTTTGTCACCATTAAAGTTGAACATAAACTAATAAATCTAAAAAGAAAACTAAACTAAAGATAAAACTGAGGTGTAAATGAAATGAGAAGATGGAATCATGCATAAATTGAGAGAACACATGAGGAATTCACCACATTTCAATGTATTCCTTTATATTTCTTCAAAATTCCTTCATACAAAAATTCATCTCTCCCTAAAAGCAAATGAGAGGAAGCCTTTATTTATATTTTTTCATAATTCAAATCAATGGCCAAGATTGATTTGCATCCAAGGGCCTAGATTTTCTACTACTTATGGTTTAAATCACATTAAATGCAAGTACAATATTTCTTAATATAAAATTGGTTCACATGTGAACCTAAGAGAACTTGTAATATTATTTAGTCTATTTTATATTAAAGAAATATGAAAAATAATATGACACACTTTGAGGAAACTATTTTTTTCTTTTAGATGGACATTATAAAAAAAATTCTTCTATTAAAATATTTCTAGCTTCTTTGTGCACAATATCACATTGAACAAACTTCTTCACCATCTCCATAAGCTTGGAGTGATCTAGGAAATACGACTTGTTGATTTTGAAGTCAATTAACCTAAACTCATCCATCAACTTTACATGTTATTCCACACATAGGCTTCTTCTTTGGATTACTCATTCAACATGGGTGAAGGAACAAGCAAAAAAATCTAGGGAACATCCAAGTAGACTGTCATTGATTCTTTCTTGCATCTTCTTCTAAATCACTTACCTTTTAGGCCTAGAATCCAATTTCTATGCAAGTATTTCCGCTCTAGTCAAAAGCTCCAAAATTTCAACACATTCAAAAAAAAATCTAATAACCTTTGAGTTGATGGACTATAGGCTTGGAAATTCCTTCTCAAGAACTTTCCTTCTAAATTCAAAGGTCAATAACCAAGCCTCAGGAAAATCATGTTGATCCTTGGGGAAAGCCAACTCTTGTTCTAGAACATTTGAAAACAATTTTTGGATGTAGTACAACTTTGGAAATTTGATATTGTAGAGGCCAGGAAAACCCTTGTAGTTCTCAATTTCCTTTTCAATCTTATTCTTTAGAACCAAAAAATGATTATGCATATCAACAACATAATGGATGGATTTATTTCCCATATCAGTTACCTTCTTGAACCAGTCTAAAGTAGCCTTATTCCAAGTCCTCATTTATTTCCATTTTTTTAATTTCCTCCTTTGATAATATTGCAGGCACTGGTGATTCCATTGGGGTTTCATCCCCAAGTGTGGCCCTTTGTTGAAGGAAAGATGTAAAATCATCAACTTGTACCTTTAACTCCACTTTTGTAGCCTGATCTTTACCCATCTAATTCAAAATATTGGTAACAAACCCTTGAAATTCATCTATCTTCTATACTCTTGTGGTTGGACCAATATTAATATATTTTATTTGATAATCTATGGCTTCAATCATATCGTAATCTTCATCAGCCATTGCAGTTTCCACCTATAAAATATGAGAGCCTGATGCATCATTGGTGATGTATGTCTTAATCTTAGGCTTCTTCTTTCCCTTAGGATTTATCTAGGCACATGCTAAGTTAGCATCTAGATGAGCCTTGGGGTCCTATAGCATTGGAGCCTTACTTTTCTATTTCTACTCCAACCATGAAGGTATCTCTATTTGTTGATTGGAGGATGTAGTGTTCAATTCATGTTTAGAGTCCTCATGATCCTTCAATGGCTCATCATCCCATACTTATGAGAATATTTAGTGTTATTTTCTTCTTCAATATTCTCTTCTTCTTGTACTATTTCTTTCCTTTTATCATGATCAACTTCTTCTCCTTCAGCAAATTCTACATTTATTTCCTCAATATTCTCCTCTTCCTATGTTATTGCCTTACCTTTACCATGATTAGTTTCTATTTCTTGAGTAGGCTCAATATTCCCTTCATTGAGCTATTTCTCTTTCTCATCCTTTCTATCATCTTGAGTTTCTTCACCATGATGATCTATTTCTTTATCTATTTCATGGGGCTCTTCTTCATTTTGTTCATCTTTTGGTTCTCCCTCATAGCGAAGGTGATCATTAAAATCATTTCTTAGGTCTCCCTCCTTTAGGGTTTATTTTTCTTCATCATTTGAAAGTTCCTCATCAAGCTCTAGAATTCTTAGCCCCTCATCCACCTATTCAAAATAATCATTTGTATCTATATCCACAAACTCTTCTACTGCTCCAACTATCTCCTCAAGCTACTCCTTACCTTTATTTTGCATTTCCTCCCATATCTTCTTGGTAGCTTCCATATTGGTGGCTTAGTAGTAGGAGGAGTTGGTAGTGTGGCAATCATTTGGGACATCAATTTCTTTACCTTTTTAAACAAAAAAGTATTTGGAAAGATTTGAAGCATATTCTATAAGTAAGCTACAAAAGATTCAAGAAACATAGGTGGTACCAAAGGGATGGTGGAAATAGTATGTGACAAGGTAAAAAAAGTGGGTTGTGAAGCTAGGAGCAAAGAGGAACATGGGGAAGACAAGTTTGAAAAGGAAGAATCAATCACAACCATGGAGGTGGTTGGAGTGGTAGAGGTAAAGTGAACTAACATGTCCACTGTTCACTCCTGAAATTGCACCCTTGTTGAATCTAATGTTCAACATCTTAGTGTAACATTGGAAGACCTCCAAAGATGTGGGTTTCTTGCAGAAAGAGGTCAACCTCTGGAGAAGGACGGCTTCCTTTGTGTTATCACCTAAACTAATGATTCTTTGAAGGGAAAGAGAGAAGGATAATGCATTGAAATAAAGATTAAATTCTAAGGTGATACACCGAATTGATGAGGAATTATGAAATGAAAACAAGATGAACATACACTAGGAAACTTCAACCATTTCACATACTCAACACAACTTCTTTTAGATCTATGCATCAATCTTAATAGGCTCGATCTACATACACATCTTAGGAAGGAAAGATAAATTTCACAACTTTAAGGTATGAATGTAGACTAATAAAACATAGTTAAAGACTTGCATAATCAAAAGAGAAATATAGAAATGAGAGTAGTACAAACATGAACACTAGCTTCCAAGGTAAACTTTGTGTTGTATTCTAGATTCCAGTTGAGTTACAAAACATACATTTAGTCGAGAAAGGATTGATAAAATCACTAA
This sequence comes from Sequoia sempervirens, assembly GCA_007258455.2. Classification (NCBI taxonomy): domain Eukaryota; kingdom Viridiplantae; phylum Streptophyta; class Pinopsida; order Cupressales; family Cupressaceae; genus Sequoia; species Sequoia sempervirens. The sequence goes on from VDFB02105785.1 coordinate 336,167,575, forward strand.
CTCTTCAGAGTGTATAATTCGAACCCCCTTGCAAAAAAGACAAAAAATGCCTTATGTATCAAACTGTGTTGGCCCCTTAGGGCTTAAAAAATATCAGTCCTCGGGATAGATTTTTTCTTAGATCTTTTGATTGAGATTAATGTTGCACCCTACGTTTCCATGTCGAAGAAGAGTCATTCCCTAGAGAATCCTTCTTCAAATCTTTCTGCAACCACTACATTTACTTCCTGGTATCATTTCCACCTTGAACCTCTTCAGCCAAGCGCTTTGAATGCTCCTAAGCTCAGAATAGATACACATTGTTTTTCATTCTGTTGATGCTATTCATCCTAGTTAGACTACCACGGCTCATTTTCAGATCTCTCTGATTGGTTGAGTAAACTCCACATAGATTCTTTGGGCAGTCAAAAACTCCTATAGAATTGCATCTTGGTGAGACTCTGGAAGTGTCTTACCAATGCGATTAAATCCTCCTAGAACCATTGACATAACATGGAACTGTCGATGAGAGTTCTTATTGAGCCCAAAAATCATATCGATATCACCTCTATGGTAACCAAGACAATTGAGTTTGGCCATACAACATGGCGAACTCTTCTCATTCTCTATTGGTGAAGGTATATTGATGTCACCCCAAATGTACTCTACTCCACCGAGCTCCCTTTTGTTTTAGCAAGATGTCGGCAAGTCGAGAAGACTTCATGGCAAGCTCCCAGGGGTCATACCAATTCAAAAGATTTCGACGAGACTACAACCTATCAATAAGACATCATACCGAGTGTAAAATCTCCTCTAGAAGTCTCCTCGAACTTAATATTACAAACCATATCAGAAAGAGTCTGTTGATGTCACCCCGACACATTTTTCTCTACCCGAGCTCCACATTCTTTGTTGAGACCCTATCGGATTAGCGAAACTCTCAGTGAGGCCTCCTTGCTCCGGTGAGAGCTCATTTTTTTTTTCTTTGGTAGGAGAAACCTTCATTGGCAAGAGGTCATAGTAGCCTCATTAGTCATGGCAATATCGCCTTCCATTACTGAGACCACATCATGTCGATAAGACATCACTCTGATAGTCAAGTGCTACATTGATATCATTCATGTCGGGGAGACCTTTTGCTAGTCAGTGAGACCTCTGTCAATGACTCCTCTATCACCAAGACCTCCCTGTGTCGGTAGGACCTCAGGGTGAAGTCTTCAATTGTTGGCGAGCTCAGCTTGCTTTCAGTGAGACCTTACCGAGTTGGAAAGACCTCACCCATATGACTTTCCTTGGTAGGACCCTGGCCTTTGGCGAGACATCATTTGGTCACCAGGACTTTATGGCAAAGGCTTTAACTCTTGGCGAGTTCATTTCATTGTCACCCGTATCAGCAAGACCCCATATCCTTCGGCAGGATTCAAAGCAAGGAACAACTTTGGTGAAACCTTGGCCCATCGGTGAGAGATCATGCCGAAGGTGCTTTGATTTGGTGAGGGTTTATTTCAGTTGGCATGAATTTTCTTTATCACCCAAACCTCACACTGAGGTCCTCTCTTTCTACCGAGCTGTCCACTTGTCAGTAAGACATCACCAACTTGGGGAGACCTTTCTCTGACATGGAATGTTACACCGAGGGTGCCCTTTATCGGCGAGACCCTATTGGGTCAATGAGACCTTATAGTGAAACCATTGCTTTTGACTTGGGCTCCAAGATTCCATTTGGTAAGACATTTGTGCATGTCCATGTCTGTGAAGAGGTTATGTCAAAGGCACCTTGATTTGTTGAGGCCTCATTTCATTTCACTTCAGCAAGAGACAAAGGTTTTGCCAAGACATTATGGCGAGGTTACTTTCTTAGGCCGAGGCTACGAGTTAGCAAGACTCCTAGATGAAAGTGAGATGTCACAGTGAACTCTTTTCATAGTTGGCCAGATAGTGTACTCTCGGCAAGACCTCCTGTTGAAGGCAACACATATCGGGGCCCCCTTTATCTTTCGGTGAGACCATCATCTCCTACCAATGCCTCTTCATCCATCGGCAAGACTCACAAGTGTCTCCCCAAATGCACTCCAATTTACTGAGCTCCGTATTCCATTCACTGAGATATTATCAAGTTGAGAAGACCTCATAGCGAGGCTCAGATGTCATATCGATCTCCCCTCTTGTTGCTAAGACCTTACCATGTTGGCAAGAGATCCCCATGATGACAAATAGCTACGTTGATGTAAAAAGTTAGGGAGACCTTCCTGCATTTGGTAGGACCTATGTCGAGGGCACAAACCTTGTCATCAGGGAGACCTCCACCGAACCTCTTCACTGTCACTGAGACATTGGCCTATCGGCCAAACCTCTCACTGATCTCCTTATCCTTCAACAATGAGCTACCTTCTCTTTGATCGAGGAGACATTGCCATCTCGGTGAAACCTCAGGGTGAAAACACAATGCTATACCAAAGTCAATCCACTTTGGCAAGACCCCAAGAAGTCGCTAGGACCTCATGCCAAAAGCCTCAACTCCCGGCGAGCTTGGTTCATTTGCTGTCGGCAGGACCCGTTAGTTTGTCGAGACATCATGTAGAATTCCTTTCATTTTGGGAGGCTCCACTGGTCGATGGGAGCTTTTTCGATGATGCTTCCTATGTCGCCAATACTTTCTTGTGTCAGCAGGACATCTCTCTGAGATCAACTCTCTCACCAAGACCACACCTCTTTTCAGGGGGACCCCCAACCTTTGGCAAGAAATTATGCCAAAGGAAAAACCCTTCAGTGATCTCACTATTAGTAAGACCCTACATTAGTCATCGAGACTTCATGCCGAAGTCCAAACCTTATGCCAATGGTGAAACTCCCTTCGGCGAGACTCTACATGATCGTTGAGACTTTCTGCTGAAAGCAAACCATTTCCTCGAGATCAACTTTGTGAGCTACTATCGGCAGAACATTCCAAGTTGAGAGATACACAAGACTTATGGTGCCCCAAATGTCTTGATGACTGGTATTTCAGACAAATGGAATGCATTACTAGTCAGCAAGACACCAGAGGGGTCCTACTGACATTCTTCTCTAATGGATTTTATGCCAAATCTGACTGAGGCATATTTTCAAATGAGCTCCTTGTTCCCTAGCATCAGATGCATGATTTAATCCTACACAAAAATCCCCCATCTAGCCTTTTTGAACATATGAAACACAACTTTTCGTTGCCTGATTGAGCTTGTAGGTGAAAATTGGGTAACATCCACAATAGGAAAAAATGATATAGGAAGTGGGGGTGGAGTAGAAGCATGTGGTGCAATGGATAGAGGTGGTAATTGTGGTTTCAAATTGTCTTCCAGAGGAGAGGGATCTTCTTTTATAGTCTTCATTTTAGTAACAAAGGTTCTTTTCTTCTTTTCATTCTTTAGTGGCCTTTGTCCTTTGATATTTTTCCTCTTATAAACCCCTTTTTTTCCATTGGCTACCCCTCCATCACTTCTTTTCTTTTCCTCGATCTAGTGGATGGTGGAGATTTTAGTGCTTCTCCTGAAGAACCATCCTCAACCTCACTTTCAATTTCAATCTCTAGAGTTCTCTCTTCTTTCCATTCTCCATATGTAAGCTCAACACCTTGCTTCTCTAATTGAACCACTTGATCATCCAACCATTTCTTCGTGCATAACAACATCGAGCAAATGATTATGTCTAAATTTTTTACCTCCTCCTCCACCCATTTGATTAATGGTAAGGGAGGCTTGGAAACAACATTAAATACCTTCTCATCAATAGTGTTTTCTTCTAATACTTGATTGGGGAAAACAAATAAATTGAGAGACCTTATGAATTTCAGTGTCATTCTCATATAGATCCTCTTCTGAACCTCATGATCATCTTCATAGTTTTCCCAAAAATCCTTGATATGTGCTTTATGAGTGTGCTATCTCCCAACCTATTTCTTTAGCTTCCTCCATGGGTCTATGCTTCCTTGTTCTATTTGCAACACAAGATCATATTTTGAAATCTCCTTTTCTAAATACTCTACACAAGGGGCAACAGGACATGAGCATAACCTTTGACCAAAGGTGATAGGATGAGGGACTCCTACATGATGTTTTTATTACAACATACATGAAGCTTGTAATTGTTTTGTGAGTTCTAATAAAATTATCCTATCACTTGGATATCTAGGCTATCAGTATGGGAACCCTAAGAAGCCTTTGATTCTTAAGTAGGTGAATTTTTGGAACTAGTTGAACTAGCACTCAAAATTCTTTATTAAATCTCTAGCACAATGTGATAATATTTTATTGAAATTGTTCACTAATTTTTGTAGAATATGCATGATGAAGGCATCATTTATCCACCTATAGTTCTTTTTGAAATTCCTATACTATAGCTGCATATAACAATCATAAACAATAGTCTATCCTTTCCTCATTCTGAGGTCAGCTATACAAGTTATCACCTTACACAAAAACTTTTTTTCCAATAAATAGATGATGTAGGAAGTCATATAAAACTCCCGATAATTCTTTACCATGACAAGCTAGGCATGAATATTGTCACTTATCATTTAAGCCCAATGAAATATCATATCTCCCTTTAGGATTTCCTTTACAAAGTACCACATCCATCTTCAAAGATGGAAGGGGTTGGGAGTCCTATTCCCCTACTAAGAAGTGTTACTAGATCATTGAATTCCTCCATGAAGTCACTCTGTTATAGGGTGAGGATCAAGCATCCATGTTCTATTTATCAATTTCTTATAGGCCATGGGATTTTCTTTCCATAAATTTTCCAAGTACCCCTTCTCACAGTCTTCCATCTTATCAAATGAAGGAATCCCAAACATTCACCCAATCAACATGGGTGTTACATCAGCCATTACCATTGCATCATTAGTTACTATTCTCCTAGTTTCTTTATGGTAGCATTCTCAACATCCAAAGATTAATTTTGGAATGATCAAATCCAGGGGAAATCCTAGTACTCAGGTAATACAACTTTTCTTTATTTTTCATGCATTTTCATCCTTAGGCTGAACTAGGACACATTGGAATTCATCAATACTAATTTTTCCTAGGTTAGTGCCTATTACTTTATCCCAATGTGTTACTATCTTATAGGTACATTCACTTCATGAAATTTGTACTTCATTTTTCCCTTCTCCTTCTTGTTCTTTATGACCCTGGTGGTTTTCCTAGTTTTGTCAGTATTTTCAATATTTTCTATAAATCTTGCACAAACAATGTGCAATAAGTACCTTGAAAAATTAAGGAGGATAAAAATGTTAGTTAGAATTCACAAAACATCATAAATGCATCAAGTATGTAAGAAAAATCATTAAATTCACTCATCTAGATGACCATTTCTATCATTTTATGGGTTTGTTCATTTTATGGGCTAGAGCTATGTGGGTATCATCAATTTGGAAGTTGTTGGTGATCTAGTGCAATTGAATTTTGCAAACAAAATCCCACATTTGCATTTCTGCATTAGAAAATAGTTAAGTCATTTTGATACAAATGTATTTAGTCACGTCGAAGTTATGAACTAAAGATACTCAAGACCATCACACTTGCATAATTTTTTATCATGAGTTATGCAGAATATTTCCATGTGAAAGTTAAGTATGCACATGTTGGTTATAGATAATCTATATAAAATAGTTTGCAAACATCGACAATCAACAAATGACATTCCACAATGAAATTATTGCATTCATTCCATAATAAATTTGGGTGTAAATTCATTTGGCACATGGGAACATCAAATCAAAGTCATTTGAAATCATCATACCTTATGAATTTCACCATTTTAGGATTTTCAAAAAGTTACCACTCAAAAATCAAACTCATGGACACAATTTAAAGTTATGCCAAAAAAATGGCTTGCAAAAGTTGGTAATCCACATGTGGCTTCTTGCAAGGGAATACTAAAAAATATTTAGACACTTGAAACTTTTTGTTCCAAATTTGATGAGGGTGTGAAGACATCAAGGTTAATAAATGCAATCATCTTGTGAATCGGTTTAAGGTATGCAAAAAGTGCGTATGTAGAATCCATGGAGGTGGATACCATTTGAGATTCCACCATCAAAATGGCTTAAATTTAGTGGGCTCCTGTAGATGGCTTCCCACAATCACATTTTGACATTAGCATGTATACTTAGAATTTTGGTCAAAGGCTAAATCCATTAATTCATATGTAAAATGTAAGTTTATGATTGTGTTTTGAGACAATCATTTTGCAAGCTTAATGGAGTGTGGAGTTTACCAATGCAGGTGTCATAGTCATGGAAGCCATAAAAAATCTATGGCATCAAATGGCTTGCAAGGGCTATCTTCCCATGAGTAGCATTCCGCATTTTATTTTTTGTACCAAGATCAACACTTAGTCATTTTGGAAGCTTGACATTGATGTTTGTGGAGACTACCACTGCAGATGCCATGAAGACTCATGCCATGAAATGGCTTGTGATTACTCGATTTATGACTAATGTTACCTGTAATGCAATTAGGACATTAGATTTTAACCATGAAAAAGTTTAATTATTTGTGAAGCCCCCCAAAAGGTTGATACTCTAAAGGATTTCATTATGCAGTAATAAACCCCTTGAAATGCCTAATTGGTAGGTTTGACCGACCTAAAAAATTTCAAGCCTTATCATTTCAACAACCCTAGATACCTCAAACATGAAACTCATAGTGAAAGGACAATTTTAACAATAAGAAATGCAATGATAATGATGGTGGTGTGATTCTAACCTAATGGTTATGTGGATGAAGGAGAAAATTTTGCACCATACCTCAATCGATTTCCACAACAACAATAAAAATGAGCTCTCCCAATTTCCAATGAATGCCAAGGTGAAAATGAAATCAATCAGTAACTTATTTATAGGGCCACAAGTCATAAATGTGCTCAATAAATTCAAGTTTTTTCATTAAATGAGATAGAAAATCTAATTGTGGAAACTCAACATGTAGATGATGTGGGTGTGATGGGCCTTAGGAATGTGGATTTCATGCATGCAAATGTCGATTCTGATGGTTCCAAGATGATGACATCTTGCAAAAGACATCCTACACTGTGATTTTCACAAATGACATCAAAAAGCTCAGCTTCCACACAATGGAAACCTATAGGAAAATTTTTGTAACTTATCCAAACCTGATGAAACTTTGGTAGATCATTTAGGCTTGTTGGATACATCTCAAATCTAAAGGAATTTTGAGAAATAGGCCAAAAGATGAAGGAAAAAAGTGAAATGAGCATGGACCAACCTGATAAAAAGAAAAACCAAAAGAGGGTGTCCTCGGTTCAAGTGTGGTGTTTGTGTGAAATGCACAACACTTTGCCTAACCAAAAATTATAATTTTTTACCAATCCAATGCCAAATCATTCATCCAAATTTGTGCAAGCTTCTGATGCTAAGAATCATGATAAAAATATTGATCAAACTAATGATACTAATAATGATAAGGATGATGATAAGAGTGATAATGAGTATTTTCTACAAGATATAGTCACTTTCATAGATGTTCAACCTTTTAATTTCAAAACAACCTTATTACCTAAAATTTCTTTCACCCATATTGATGCATCCATATATATGTCTAATGGTCCTCTCTATAGCACTAGACATATCAATGATAAATTTAGACAAGGAATACTCATTGGTCATGTTAGTGTAGATAATGATATTACTAAGGGGTTATTGAATGTTCATGAGCTTTATCAAGATTCTTATGAATAATAAAAAGCATGGTTGAAAATGTATGATAGTTTTGCTCACCCTAAGATAGGTTCGATCACACTTCCTCTTAAATTTGGATCAAAACAATCATACGTATCATTATCCATCATCTTAACATCAAAACAATTCCATGTGAAGCTAGGATATCCATGGGTACACTCCATGAATTCCATCCCATTGGCTATTCGCAAGTCCATAAAGTTCCCATTTGAGAACCAAATTTTTACAGTGCATCATAGTAGATTTAATCCTTTCTCTTGCAATGGAAACTTTTCATTGGATTTCTTTTGGCCTCAACCTACGGAAGCTACGAAACCTTGTAAAGGTTTCTTTTTTAGGTCATACTAAAATTTTAAGGAAAAGTTAATAACAGAGTTATCTCTTACCAATATTCCTAAGAATGATAAGACTATGGTTGTTCCTCCTCCTCCAATAGTTGTGGATGAACTTGTGCCCAAATAAAATAACCTTCCAAGTAACCAAGGTAAATATGTTGTAATTCCTCCATCCATATCATAAAAAATACAAAGGGACAATCACATAATTCCCTTTTCTTCATTGAAATTTTTTAGGATTGGCTATAGCTGCCAAGGTCTTGAGACCAAATGGAAAGCACAAGGAGAGAGAATAGAAAGTGGCAAGAATAAATTGTATTCTTATCAATATGATTCAATGAATTATTTTGATGTACAATGTAGTAGATAACCCTTGGTTATATATCCAAGGTGAGATATAAGATGTCATTGTATTATGGCAAGTGCCTTAATCATATGAAATGAGATAAATAATCACACTTACCTAGGTTCACATGTGTTAGAAGTCAAAAGATAAAATAACAACTAATGAAAACTAACACGTTCTAGAAGGATTCCTAGGACCTAAGTAAACTTAACATGTAAATAAGTTCCCTAGTAATGAATTAACTAGGCACAAGACTTTATTTACACCAACACCCCCCCTTAAGTGCAACTTGGGAAGTAGTAGATTATTATTCAAATGACACAAAGATGCAAGGATGGGTCCTAGCTATGAGGCCATGTTAGGTATCCATGTACATATGAAAAGGAAATATCTCACAAATGGAGAAAAGGAGAAAACCCATTGGGATGAAACTCCTCCCCAAAAGAGAGAAGAAATACAAAAAGAAATTCTCTCAATGATGCATGAGAAGGCCGAAACCCCATTTGAGGAAAAGGACCCCCCCATAAGAGAGAAATAGATAAGAGATAAGGCAGCCCCCCCTCAATGTTGAGTCTCCTACAATGATGGTAGAAGCTCGACATTGAAAGTTGAAGATGATCTAGTCTCGTTGAGGAATGTTCCTTCCCTTAGGAAGAAACAAAACCATGGATGTATGTAGGATGTCAAGAATATGGATGATGTGTGATGATGTATCTGAAGCATGCTCAAGTGTTTGCATGTCGATGTTGAAAGGTAACACAATCCAAATAGTTTATGCAAGCTTTTGGATTCAACTATGTATGTTTTTGTGTCAACATTTCAGATCACACTCATCGATCTATTGTTCCTCTTCCTAAAGATGGATCCCTAAGTGTGATTTGAAATGTCAACACAAAAACATACACAATTGAATCCAAAAGCTTGTATAAACAATTTCATGTACTGTGGAAAACTCATTCTAACACTCCAAATAGGCATTCTAGGCCACACTACTAAAGATGTCAATCCAAAATCTAGTAGAGATGAATGGAGAACGTGATCCAAAGTCAAAGATATTCCCTCTAAAGACAAAGAAGCCTCCTCCAAATGCTGTCCAAAAGCATCCACAGTCATGTCAAACTACAAAGAATGATCATGTAGAGATTGAACAAGAGGGTCAAAGTGTTCCCTTGCAATAACTAAAGAAGGATCATTTTCATCAAAGAAAAGATGAATGTTATCGATGATGTCTCCCAAATCTGTAATATGGGACTCCACAAATAAGTTTGAAATACCTATCAAGAATTCATCCAAAGTAGCCAAATCTAAAAGACTATTTATGTCATCTTGTACTGAATCACAAGGAACCCAAACTATGGAAACACATGCATCATCAACTACAATAGTAGATGGATGAGATGAAATGCATGACTCAAGAACTAAATCTGATGCGAGAACTCCCAAGTTCAAGAATCCAAATGTCTCCTCTGAATCATGGTTGTGATCAATAACCAAAGGAACAATGTCATCATTAGAAGAAAAATCTACAAAGGTATATAACTAATATGAATGATCAACCATCCCAGTAACAATGATCTCTCTACTCTCCAAGTCTTGAATGATGACTGAATTAGGTGTGAATTCCACAGTCCTCCCATCTCCACCATGTGTAATTTGATATATGGAAAGAAGATTGTTTGTCAAATGAGGAACACACAAGACATCCTAAAAATTGTTGTCCCCAAAACTAATAGATCCCTTCCCAATTACAATCATGTATGTATTGTTTCCCATCAAGATAGGAGACATAGTAAAAAGCTAAAAAGAAGAGAATATAGACTACAAAGATGCCATATCATGAGATGCTCTTGAATCTAGAAGTCATCCCCTTGATCCTGGACCTAAAAAAGTGCAAAGATCTTGACCTTTATTTTCTGATGTAGATGCTTGACCTTTGTCCTTTTTAGACTATTTTGAAGAAGGAGGAGGAGGTGATTCATACATTCTAGAAGGAAAATCAATCTGATTCTTTTTGAAAATATTTTTCAACTCATTAATATCCTTCTTATAACAATAGTTTTCTTCATCTCCATCCTTCTTGCAATATACACAAGTAGGCCTCTACTTCTTTGACGATTCCCCTTTGGAAGAGTATTTTTTATTTGCTTGATCTGAATGTGGATTATTCTTTTTTGTTTTTCTATTTCTTATTTGATTCTGATTCTTTCATGTGACTAACCAACAATTCCTAATATTTAGAAGTCTTGATGAGACCCATTGAGATAAGCTTTTGTTGCTCATGTATCAACATCTCAGACAATGATGCAAATGAAGGTGTAGTATATGTAGATCCCATAGTCAATCTATGAGTATGAAAGCTAGAAACAAAAGTAGCATAATCAAGACCAAGTTTGTTCATTGTAATGTAGACCAACTAAATGTCCTTATTATCAATTCCACATGATTTACATTGCTCTCTTATATCATTAACCTTAATGATGTAGTATTGGATGTTTTCAAAGTTATTAGGATCAAGGCTCATCAGTTCAATATCAATTTGATAGCCTCTTACTTTATCTATAGTACCATATAATGTTTTCAATTTTTTTGAAGCTTCATAATAATTTTTACATGATTCAATTTGAAATAGAAAATCTTGAGAAACTAGTATACGAAGAAATCCAAGAGCTTTGGTATGTTTAATCATCCATTTTATCCTTTTATTTGCATCTTTAGGTTCAGATACTTTATTTTCAATATATAGAGAGTGACCATTTGTCATTAGAATACTCCATGCATCTTGATGCCATGTTGAATAATTATATGATGTGAGCAAAGGAACCTTAGAATGATCCATGAAAACAAGAGAGCACAAGCAAACAAATCAAAGAATGCACCAAGAGACCCCCTCAAATCACTCAATCAAGAAACCCCCCAATCAATCTGATTTGACACTTTATATTTAGTGTGTTTATAGTTGTTAGATGCCAAAAATAACAAGCTAAACTTGATCTTAGTGCTTACAGATGTTGAAATAGGCCACATAATCAAGTACAATTTTTGGTAAAAAATCAAATCAATTTGATCAACCACTAAAAATTACACAAAAAATATACAGTTTCAAAAAAAATTGCAGCCAAAAATGTTACCTTAGGAGCAAGATATGAGCTCCTGAAGTTCCCAAAATGAGGATGAAGCAACAACACCTATGAGAGTCTGCAATTTTTAGAAAAACCAGACACCGAAACCAAACATTAATTGTGCCACCCCAAAGATCACAAAAATATACCCCAAATAAAAAAAATTCTTGCCAAAAGGAGATCCTAAGCTCAAGTTATCGACCTTCGAAGTTCACTTGTAAAAATGAAAACTCAAATGGAGAGGGGTAGAAAAATCTTTAAGGCTTGCTAACATAGTAGTGAAGTCCGTAGGTCATGAGCACAATTTTGATGACCTACGACCCATCAAAGTTATCAACCACCTTGTTGCCAAAATATTCTCTAGGAAACTGGTATATGCCCTTTCAGTCAAAATATTCTTTGAATCTCTAGTTGGCAAAATATTCTTGTCAGAATCTACCCTTATTCTTTCATTGGATTCTTTGAATTTTCATCTAAATTATTTTATTTTTGACTATTTTATATTTTGGTGGTTTGAACCACTAGTGGTGGGTTAGGATGGAGCTTGTAGGGCCCGTAAAGGCCACATGGTGCTCTAATGAGCACCTATAGTACCTTTGCATACCAGTGATGTACCCTATAATTATAGGTAGGTACGTTGAAGAATTTGTAGCATTTTTTTATCTTTATTTTTTAATTTTTCAAAGAAAAATAATTTCAAATAATTTTTTTTCAAATTTTTTTTTTTTGAAAAAAATTATCCAAAAAGAATATTTTTGAATTAAAAAATCATACCCTACAATAGCGACAACCTAGGGGATGTACGGTTCCTTGGGGAAAAAAAAATGCCTCACCAGACAACTGCTCTAATTTAGACAAATTGGCAATTGATCTTTAGGTTTTTGTCCCTTTTGGACATGATGGCAAGGTTGGATTTGACCCAAAATGCTCCAAAAATGTAGCTACTTTCTAGATCTGTCAACCACTGTTCAGCTCCAAACCCTCATAGATTTGGCCTCGTATGTCTGATTTGGATGAAACAAAATGAAAAATCAACTATCTCAAACCTTCCTGATGTAATGGCGAGCTTAGATTTGCACTAGCAAGCTCTGATTTGAACCTATAATAAAGAGCCAAAAATGGAACCCCACTAAATCTAGTATTTCTATCAAGTTTTTCTGATTATCCAAATCATCATATGGTGCAAGAGAAGAGCATACTAAATTTTTCAAGATTTACCATCTCTCTTCAGAAAAAGACTCTTCAATGGCACCCAACCTACTCTAATACCATGTTAGAATTGGCTATGGTTGTCAAGATCTTGAGACCAAATCGAAAGCACAAGGAGAGGGAATAGAAAGTGGCAAAAATGAATTGTATTCTTATCAATATGATTCAATTAATGATTGTGACATACAATGTAGTAGACACCCCTTGGTTATATAACCAAGGTGAGATACAAGATGTCATAGGATTATGACAAGTGTCTTAATCATATGACTCGAGACAACTAATCATATTTACCTAGGTTCACATGTGCTACAATTCAAAAGATAAAATAACTAATGACAACTAACACCTTCTAGAAATATTACTAGGACTTTTAAGTAAACTTAACATGTAAATAAGTCCCCTAGTAATGAATTAACTAGGTACTAGACTTTATTTACACCAACAAAAACAAAGCAAGTGTATATACCTAAGGAGATAATGGTTTTCCAACCCTCATTCATCCTTTCTATTCCTCCCTTAAGGGAAGAAAAGAGATCGATGGATGAGAAACCTAATTGTACACCTTCACTAACTGAAAACCATGCAAGAAGAAAAAAAATCTAAAGAGTGTAGGTGTAGACATTGTGTTATTTCTCATCAATTGGAAAAATAGAATAAAACAATGGACCACAACCACACACAAATTAAGAAAAGTAATGGTGAGTCACCCCCTTCACCAAAACATGAAAATGAACCTTACATGTCTCAACCAAAATGAAAATTGAAACAAGAACATACAACTGACATTATCATAAAACCTCCCATTATGATTAACTTGGACGATGAAGATGAAATTTCTAAAATTTATGAAAAGGTGCATAATGAGCTTATTTTTTTGTTTTCAATGTCTATGAATCTAGATGGGGGAAATTATGATGATACTCTTGATGAGAGTGACCCACCATGTGTTGAACATGTTGATGCTCCTAGTACAACACTTGTTGTAGCCCCTTTATATAGTTTTCCACCTTCCATATATGATAAGAAATATTGGGATGTAGATGACCTGCTTTAGGTCAAATCACATGTACAATACTCTTTGTTTTGTTTTCTTTATGTGTTATTTATTTTATCTTGCACGTGATGTGATCTTTCATGTTGTGATGATTGGTGTGTCTTTTTGTTAGTGATTTAATTTTGATGACCTGTGTTTCTTTGTTGGCACAAGGATACATAGAAAATTATTATTTCATGACATTCTTCTATTTGTACCTCTATTCTTCTATATGTCATAAACTTTCTCTTGAAGATGCAAGGGGTTGAGACATTTAGGTCTCTTGCATGTTGACCCAAAATTTTGTTTGTTATCTATGTGAGTGTCATTAGTCAATTGTGTTTGTTGCTCCAAGAGTATATGGTGAATGGTGTTAGTTTTGAGATCATTTACACTATGGTAGCAAAGATGTACACTTACCATAGATCCATGGATCCCTTATGTGTTCACCTTTTGTTTGTTGAATTTTATTTGGGCACAACCCCTCATCATGACATAGCTTTTTTTTGGAAACATATCATTGGCATAGGTTTTTCCAAATAAGTTCTTATGCCCTTTCATCGCATGACATTTATCATTTTTCTACCTTAAATAAATGTCTCATAGCATGGTGTTTAGCAATTTCCTTAAGGCGGGGGCATACATTGGCATTTTTTCTTTACTTTCTTCACACATGTTGGAATTAGTGGTGAGTTGACAATGGAATTTTTGCTTCAATTTGTTCATATGTGTTGGACTTAGTGGTGCATTAACATTGTATTTTTTTTCTTCACTTTGTTCACATGCATTGAACTTAGTGTTACATTGGCATAGTATTTCTTGAATTTTTGTAGTACCTTATCAAGGTTATCAGGGAATATAACTCTTAATATGGTTATCAATGGGTGCAAACCTAATGAATATCAAACTTCACTAGGCCTTGTTTGTTTCTCATTTTTCTACTCTACCTTGGGGGCTCACCTAGTGAACATCAAACTTCACTAGACTATGTTGCCTTTTGTTTATGATTCACCTAGAAAATATCAAACTTTTCTAGTCTATCACTAATGAACACCTTTGGTGTGGATCCTAGCATAATGAAACTTTCTATTCTAGACCATCCTTTTGCATTTTTTTTTGATATTATGTATGTTTGTGTATATTTTCTTGTTTCATTTCATACATATGTGTGTTCCTTTGTGCTTATGGTGTCTTTCCATGGGATCCTAGATCCTAGGGGCTTGTGCACTCCCTCTTGATCCTTTGTCATCCTATCTCTTCAAATTTTGGACAATCAAACCATGCTTGACATATTTTCTACTTGAGTGTGAGTCTGAGAGTAATTTCATACTCTCACTAAAGTGGGGCTAAATACAACATCATCAATTGTCACCCTTGACAATTTCACACTATGTTTTTCTCCTCAATTTATTGGACCTAATTGAATGCATAATTTCCTAAATTATGAATTCTATGACCTATTTTAATAATTACCAACAAATTTATAGAGAAAATACATGTTCATCTAATATTTTTCCCCCAACACCTTAAATTTTAATAAAATGGGGTTGGGACATAGATTCCCCATGGCAAATGAGTTTCATTATGCTAAATGAGTACTATTTTTGTGAAAGTGTCCCCCTCTTCTATTTGGGTAAATCAACACTTTATTATTTGTAATTTAGGTGTCTAAAGTTGGCTATCAAGATTCAATTTTTGGATTTTAGAATAATTGCATATAAATACCTAACTATTGCATCATTTAAACCTATCAAGAAAGATCTAGCACTAAGTGAGAACAAGAAGAAAGAAGTACACATTAGGAGAAAGTCAAGAGAATTCAAGAGAAGAATTTTTAGAGCTTTATTGTAGCAATTCAATATCCAAACATAATGTCAAATCTTATGTGAATTTATGAATGCTCATGTTATCATTATTTGTGAAGACTAACCCTTTTGTAGGCCTCCAATAAATTCAAGAAAATAAAGCAAGAAAAATCCAATACCTTGAGGAGATGTGCATGGCTTCAGTCCTTTAAGGAAGCCATTGAAGGGTGGTGATTTACAACACTTTGTTGATTCATCATTCCTTCATATCATTTCTCTTTCCATCATTAACATTGACATTTTGGAAGTGAAAACACTCACATGGGGTTTGACTAAGGAAAGCCCCTAAATGGCACAACCCTTCCTCTCTCTTTGAATGTGTAGGTTTTAGGTTTGGAGGATATTGAAGGAAGTTTGAAGATCCATTTTCCATTGTTGCATTCAAATCCCTATAACTTGACAAACCACAAAAGCTCATCTATAGAAATATCTAACAATGATCTAACAAATTTGTAAAAAAATTGGGAATCTTTGATTTGGCATTAAAGGACTATCCAAATAGATCTATAATATACATACAATGACATAGATTCCATATAGAAAATTAGACATCCTATTCATGTTGGCTTGAAATTTACAAGATAGGTACACAAAACTCTACCTTTCTTAGATCTACTGGTAAATTTTTGTTACAATTTTTTAGTTGACAAAATCTTGCATTTTGTATTAGGGAACATATTTTAGTTAGGTTAAGGAAGGAAAATAAATTCCATTCAATTTCCAAGGACCATAAGGATTAGATCTAGTTTTGATTGATTCATATTTATGGTTGAAAGTCAATCTAATCACCTTGTTGATCTACATCATAATGAATCTCTAAAAAAAAGGAAAAAATGATCCTAGGTTCTTTGCATTAGACTTAGGATCCATCATTTTTCTATGTTTCAAGTACTAAAATGATTTAAGTCAGTAATAAAAAGAGATCTGAGTCTTAAATTTGTCTCAAATACCAAACTTCATCTATTAAATTTTTTGTTTAAATAAAATAGTGATCTCATAAGAATGTTAAATCAGTTATGAGCTACATAGATCTATTAGCTAGAAAGTTGTGTTATGTTAGGTGTCCACATTGCAATATGATAGGTTCCACAAGGCTAACAAGATGTATTGTGCTAGGTATCTCATCAAACACATGGTTGTTACAAGTATGTATAGATTGGTGGGTCAGTGCATGATGTAGGAGCATCTAAGGGTACCAAGCAATCTTGCATCCTAAAAAAAATATTTAAATTTTGTCATTTTGATTTTTTTTAGTTTGTTGGTGGCATATTGTAGGAAACAATTTCAATTATTTTAAAATCTCCTCAAATGTAAAAATCTTTTGAATGAATTTGAATTTAATTCCAATTCAAATTAGAAGTTCTAGGAGGTGTGAATTGATGAAAATATTAAGAGTTACAAAATCCCACACCCAAGAATGAGGGAGCTATTATTGGGAGATGTAACTCCACAATACATTTTAAAAAAATTGCATTAAAACAATGATAATATTTGTAGTGCTAGAAAAATATGTAGTGGAGTGGGATTGTGGAGAAGAAAAATAGGGAAAATGAATTTATTTTTTAGTAAAAATTGAATGGGGGAGGTTAACCATGCCCAAGAAGGAATAAGGAGAAATCTAGAGGTTTGATTGGCATTTTTTTGGGGAGAGAAAGATTGTTTAAGATGTGACTGTGAGACCTAGTTTTAATAAATTGGGCATAACTTTCTCATATAGTAATGAAACTGAGAATTTCAAAATCATCCAGAAAGCTAAGAATAAGGCACACCAAACCGAGAAGGTATTTCAAAAGATTCATGATAATGAGGGTGCAGTGATGAACATAAGTGACGGGTTTATGGAATTGTAGTGATTCTTTCTTGTAGAATTTATTCTAATTTATCTTATAGAATGCTATTAGCATATGTTGTTGTGGCTACATATTGAATGTCAAAATCTAATTATTCAATTTTAGTGAAGAATATTTGGTTATATTTTTCATTAAAAATTTGTTACAAATGTTTTTGTTGGCAATACAAGGGTAGACAACTAAGAGGGAGAGGAGGTGAATCAATTGTCACAGAAATTCAAAACTTATTCTACTTATTAACCTTATTCTCTAATCTAATTATTAACCATGAAAACATCAATCATCAACACATCAAAAACACATATAACACCAAGAATTTTTACGTGGAAACCCTATTAAGGGAAAAACCATGGTAGAGTTCAGTCCACAAGATTATACCCTGTTAAAAGTATAATGAAAATGTACTATGGGGAATGCACATGCATTCAGGAACATTGCCTAGAGCTCACTGCTCAATTACAAATGAAGACACACTATTTTACAAAGAGATTCTGATTACAACCATGTAAATTTTGAACTGAGAAAATAGCATCTGCTAATGCCTTATTGCAATTCCAATTAAGCACATTAACACTTCTCCACTCTTCTTCACTCTTCTTCACACTTTGCTCTGCCTTCGAATGATTTAGAACATTATTCATGAACACACACATTCAACATACTTCAAATGAAATGAACAATCACTTATATATATCCACAACAGGAAAATTCATCACTACAAGTCAACCACAAAGAAATAATAAAATGAATATAAATTGTCAGCCCAAAACATTAAAGATTATCAATGCAAATAAAACAAGGTTAGCCACAACTTAGTGAGGACGCAAATCAACATCTCCAACATGAAAACACTTCAATTAATTTCTCCTCGAAGATCCGCAACACGCTACAAACACTATGTCGGCCAAGAACAAGAAAAACATGAACACACAAGAGACAATTAGCATCCACAAGCACAACAATCAATGTGGATGTGCAAAAAAATAGAGCACTATCTAGAAACATCCACAAGCATCACGAATCACAAGAGAAGCATTTGCAACAACTTAACTAACTAGAATAGTATCATCTTCAATCAGGAACACTGACTAAAGAAATAAAAAAGCTATCAAAATGAAAATCTTTATAACTCCATCAAATATTTATGTAGATCTTTAAAACTCAATGTGGATAAACTAGATACACTTAGCAACAAACCCTTTATTCCACAACCTCTGATCAATAACGTACAAAAATAACCACCAGTATGTCAGCTACATTGAAGTACACTTCATCACTGACAACCATAAACTCATTTTATTACAATTTCTCAATATCCTTGACATATATAGATTCAAATACACTTGTGTGAATAGTGTTGACATCAATGACAACCACATATCAACAACACAACTACAACATCCAACAATCTCACCCTTTGGCATTGATGACAAGACATGATGTGAAAAACACCATCAACATAGCTAACTCTTGTTTAGGATTTGACTCATCTTCTCCTCAATACTTTCACATAATCTTTCTCCCCATAAGGCTCTTCTCCTAAGATAATCACCATTTTTTCACATGACTCTTCTCCCCCTTGTACATCAATGAAAAATATCTCTAAGATTTGAACCACATATCTGAATCATTTGAACATCTAACTACTCCCCCTGAGTAGCATCCACCACAACATCAATCGAAAGCAAGATATGATTGTGAAATTCATGGACTGATGCAATGCAATTCATCCTTAGTTCTGATTAGGAGAGATAATCACCCCTAACTTCCCTTTGAGATACTCAAAATTATCCTTAGGAAATTTCTTGGTAAAGATGTTTGCAATTTTCTCCTTAGTAGGCACATACTCCATTCTGACTTCCTTTTCACTTACCTTCTCCCTCAAAAAGTGAAACTTGATAGATGTATGCTTTGTTTTTTAATGCAACATTGGATTCTTCGAAATTTTAATAGCACTTGAGTTATCATAGAATATAGCAATAGACTCATCATATACAACTCTAATATCCTTTAGCATCTATTTCATCCATAGGACTTAAGTACACTTATTAGCAACAACAATGTATTCAACCTCTGTAGTAGACAAGGAAATGGATTCTACTTCTTGCTTAACCATGAAATTAGCTTCTTACCCAAGAAAAATGTCCACCACTAGTACTTTTTATGTCATTCACATCTCTTGCCTAGTCAACATCAGTAAAGGCACTCAAGGTAAGATCATCATCTTTAGGATACCATAGGCCAAGATCAATAGTTCCCTTCAAATATCTAAAAATTCTCTTCACAACAGTCACATGAGATTCCTTCAGATTACCTTGAAATATTGCAACATTATTTAAAAAATCATGATATCAGGCCTAGTTTGAGTTATGTACAACAATCCACTAGTCATTGATCTATATCTTATCTAATTTTCTTTTAGAGAATCATCTTTTGTTGTCAACTTGCATCCAGTTACCATGGGTGTACCAACTAGCTTTAAATCTTCCATACCGAACTTCTTCAACAATTCTTCACATACTTGGATTGAGATATGAAAATCCCTTTATCTAACTAAGTAATTTGTAATCCCAAAAATAATTTCATCTCACCAATCATAGACATCTCAAACTCATTCTACATCTCATTAGAAAACTTCATGCACAAACCATCATCTCCTCCAAAAATGATATCATCAACAAAGACTTCAATAATAAAATCTTTATTATGATCAATCTTGAAATATAGATTACTATCAACAGTACCTTTTTCAAATCCAAGCTTCAACAAATACTTATCCAATATTGCATACCATGCTCTAGGGGCTTGCTTGATTCCATACAATGCTTTCTTTAATAAACACACCATATCTTCTTTATCAGTCAACTGAAATCCATTAGGTTGCTCAACATACACTTCCTCCAATTTTCCATTTAGAAAAGCTGATTTTACATCCATCTGATAAACTTTGTAGTTCTTGTGAGTAGAATAGGCAAGAAATAATATTATAGCTTCAATTCTAGCAATAGGGGCAAAGGTCTCTTCAAAATCAATTCCTTCCATCTATAAATATCTGTTACATACCAGTCTTGCTTTGTTTCTAACCACTTCACCTTGCTCATTTAGTTTGTTTCTAAAGACCCATTTGGTTCCAATTACATTCTTATCCTTAGGTATGAGAACAAGAATCCATGTATCATTCTTTTCAATCTGTTTTAACTCTTATTTCATTTCTTCAACCCAATGCTCATCTTTACATGCTTCATTCACACTAGTAGGCTCAGTCTTTGAAATCAAGTAATACTCTTTTGCAATATTTCTCCTAGTTTGGACACCTTTGTTCTTATCACCTATAATATGATCTTTTGAATAATTCAATCTTACACACCTTAGAGTCTTCTTAGGATGTTCTTCAACTTTAAGCTCTTCTGATCTCTCTTTTGCAACTTCACTGGTTTCTTCTTCTTCCTCATTTTCTTGATTTAGCGGATTGATTTCCACTTGATTTGTACTCTAAACTTACTTTCCTTTGTTTGTAATATCATCCTGATCATCAGATTCATATCCACAGGTTTTGGATAGTGTACCTAAGTCTTCATCAACCTTGACATTTGCACTTTCAACCATTTTCTTCAGTCCTTTATTGTAACACCGGTAGGCCTTACTTTTAGTACATTAATCCAAAAAGATAACTTCATCACTCCTAGCATCAAAATTTCCTATGTCTTCATCTCTCTTAATATAACATTTTCTTCCAAATATCTTAAAGTATTTAATAGTAGGATTTTGAATAGTCCATAGCTCAAAAGGGGTCTTACTAGTATCACCTTTGATTTGTACCCGGTTGAGTGTGTGCACAGTAGTACTCATAGCTTATCTCCAATAGATATGAGGGACATTTCCTTCCAACATCATAGTTATAGCAGCATCTTCAATTGTTTTGTTCTTCCTTTCCACAACTCCATTTTGCTAAGGGGTCTGCACTGCAAATAATTGTCTCTTTATTCCATGTTTTTACAAAAATTATTAAATTCACTGGAAGTGAATTCACCACATCTATCTAATCTTAGAAATTTAATCTTCAAACTTGTCTCTATCTCAACCATAGCTTTAAATTTCTTGAACTTTTCTTGTGCTTCAGATTTCCCTTAAGAAAGTAACCCATACCATTCTAGAATAATCATCAATGAGTAACATGAAATACCTATAACCTTGTAAACTTCTAACCTTATAGGGACCACATAGATCAGTATGAACAAGCTCTAACAATTCATTTGAACAATGCTTTTTACTCCAAAATGAAATCCTAGTTTTCTTTCCCAGTTGACATTCCTTGTATATTGCATTAGTAGGTTTCACCAACTTAGGTAGATTTCTCATAGCCTTATTGGAACTTATCTTGACAATATTATCAAAGTTAACATGACACAACCTCCTATGCCATAACCAAATTTCATCAACTTGAGTAATCAAACAAATTTTACTATAAGCACTCAAGTGAAAGATATTACCTTTTTTTTTTGTACCTGATACAATTTCATTTCTGAAACTCAATATTCTACACTTTCCATCCTTGAACTAAAGATTGTATCTCTTATCAACCATTTGACCAAGACTCAAAATATTATGCTTCAAGCCTTCCACATACAGAACATCATCAGTATTATGCTTACCATCAAGATAAATGCAAACTCTTCCATAAATCACACCAACTATATTATCACCAAATATCACAACACCACCATCATACTTTTCTAAGCTTACAAACTTACTTTTGTCTCCTGTCATATTATGTGAGCATCCACTATCAATTACCCATTTATCTTTTTCTTCAACTCGAGTAGCCAGGGCTTTCTCCACATTTATACAACTAGCAGATTCATTAGATACAAGATTATTTTCCTTGATAACAATAAATACCTATTCATCGTCACTTCTATTTCCCTTACTAGATTCATCATCTCTCACACCTTCATCAACAACATAGTAACACTTTTTCTAAAATACAGGCTTGCTATGTCTTGGTTTAGGGGCTCTTTCTAGACACCTTGATGCAAAATGACCTATCTTATTTCAAGAAAAAAAATTTAAGAGGAAATTTTCCTTGATACTTACCTTTTCCTAGTGGTACTCTTTTTACAATAAGTGCTTCCAAATCTTCCAGCTCTTCTAGCTCTCTTTCTTCTTCTTCAATCTTTCTGATTTCATCCTCATACTTGAATATCTTCCTAGATGAACTTTCACCCAGATCATATCTTTGTCTATCTCTTCCAGAAGTAGTAGCCTTAAATGCAAATTCAACCCTAGGAAGGGCATCACCAAATTCACTCAACTCAAAAGCAGTCAGCTTACCAACCAATGTATCTCTGGTTATGTTTTTTATAGTCTAGATCTCTTCAATAACACCATCTTTGAATTTGTAAGAATAGGCAAGGATCTATGCAGTTTATGTAAGGAAAGCGGAGGTGTGGAAACAACTATTCTAATGTCAAAACCATAGGGAAGAACGCAGATAGTACTTTTAATTTCCAAATTACAATCCAAATAAGACATACATGAAAGATTTACAAAACAGAAAAATACACAAAGACAAATGAACACCAGATTTATGTTGGAAACCCTTTCAGGAAAAAACCCACCACACCAAGCCAAATCTTTTTTGTATTTTAGTAATCAACAAATTACATACAAATGCAGAGACACAACTCTCTGGTATATGTTTTTACAGTTGCTTCAATCATTGTTCAACCTCTGTTACAAAAATGCTCTCTCAGATTTCAATGCCAATCCAACTCAAAATGGTTCACTTCAGATCTTATCACATCCTGATCTTATCCTCTATTCATGCTTATCTACAATTGCCTATCATAGAAAGTTTCCATGCAAGTGAATATTTTTCCTTGCAAGTAGTTTAGCTCTAGCGTTACAACTATTGCAAAAATCCAACTGCCAACCATTTGAATTTCCTTTCCTCTGATTGGTCCACGAGACACCACATAGGATAGTCATCAAATGGTCAAGGGCATTCAACATGTGTTGGAATGTCGGTGAGACACTAACCATGTCTCTCCGATGCCAACACAGCTAGCATTCGATATCGCCAAGAGTCCTTACTATCGGCAAGAGGTTACACCAAGTCCACCAAGCTATCGTGAAGACTTATCGCTATTGGTGAGACATCATACCGAAGCTCCAAAGTCACATTGAAATTTCCTACCATCACCAAGACTATCGTCTTTCGCCAAGACATCACACTGAGCCACCATGTTATTTTGAAGTCACATAGCCATCAACGAGACCAATGTAGTTCGCCAAGACTTCATACCAAAGTCTTCAAGTTATGCTGAAAAGAACACTCATTTGCAAGACTTACCGCTTTC
This sequence comes from Sequoia sempervirens, assembly GCA_007258455.2. Classification (NCBI taxonomy): domain Eukaryota; kingdom Viridiplantae; phylum Streptophyta; class Pinopsida; order Cupressales; family Cupressaceae; genus Sequoia; species Sequoia sempervirens. The sequence goes on from VDFB02105785.1 coordinate 336,191,411, forward strand.
GCCGAGAGGTCATAGTGAACACATCATGTCACCCTAAGGACCATTTACTAAGGTGATATTCTCCATCGGTCGCTAAGACTTCATACCAAAGTCTTTGTGTCACCACGAAGACTCCAAATGTATCCCTGTCGGCGAGACCTTCATCAATCACCGAGAGTTCTTCCCAAGACCTTTGTGCTACATTGATGACCATATGCTATCGGTGAGACTCTCTTTAGTCACTATGAATCTCCCCAACACCTGATAAGAACAATCTTTCGGCCAGAGGTCTCCACTTGGCAAAGGGTTGTAGCGAATACTTCAAGTCACAGTGATAACTCTAGTTGGTAGGACAACAACATTGTCTCGACAACTTGAAAATTTCAAAGGATTCAAAATAGCTAGTCAGCCAGACATTAATAATGTCACACCAAATTTTCCCTTCAGGATTTACATGTCAGTAAGAATTGAGGCACATATTCCAACAATCTCCCACTTGATAAAGATCTTACTACCACATCCAAGGCATAATAAAACTACTGAAATTCATGGGCCTTGAGGCCCATCGAACTGGCACACCACCTGTACTTGTCTGTGCTCACAGGCTTCATCAATGCATCTGCAACATTCTCCAGAGTATCCACTTTCTCCAAAGAGACCTTCCCATCCTCCACCATATCTTGTACAAAGTGATACTGTACATCTATATGTTTCATCCCGGCATGGAATGTAGGATTTTTTGCCAAACATATAACACTCTGATTGTCACAGTAAATAGTAATTTTTCCTACATCAAAACCAATGTTAGAACACAAATGTTTAAACTAGATTGCTTCTTTACAGGAATGTGTAGCTGCCATGTATTCTACCTCTGTAGCGGACAAAGCAACTACAACCTGTCACTTGCTCATCCAACTCACTCCACCACCATTCATCATGAAAATATATCCACTAGTGGATCTCTTGCTGTCAATGTCCCCTGCCCAATCAAAATCCACATAACCTCGAATATTGAGAGTCCTCTATGATTCAACCAAGTTCCCATGGTAACACAAAGCATAGTCTAAAGTGCCCTTTAGATATCTAACCAATCTCTTCACACCATCCTAATGTGTCCTTCTAGGATTAGCCATAAACCAACTAAGTACTCCCACTGCTTGGGCAATGTCTAGCCTTGTACAAACCATTGCATATATAAGGCTGCCAACCACACTAGCATATGGCACACTAATCATGTCCTCCATCTTAGTAGGAGATTTTGGACAGTCTTCAATAGATAGCTTTGTTCCCTGCAAAACTGGAACAGCTAGCTGTTTGTAATTAGTCATGCAAAATATCTCTAGAACAGTCTTGATATACTTACTCTGACTAAGCCAAAGTTTTCTATTCTTCCTATCCCTAGTAATTTCCATTCCTAGAATATACCTTGCTACACCAAGATCTTTCATTTCAAACTTTGCAGACAACTGAAACTTAAGATCAGAAATCATTAACTTACTATTGCCTATGAACAACATATCATCAACATAGAGAGCAATAATAAGAACTTGATCACTTTCAGCTTTGTAATATACACAATGATCAGATTTTGATCTTACAAATCCCAATGACAAAACAAAAGTGTCAAACTTTTGGTATCACATTCTAGGAGACTATTTTAACCCATACAGAGATTTCTTCAACTTGCAAACCAGTCTTTCTTTACCTTTTTCCACAAAGTGCTCTGGCTGGGACATATAAATTTCTTCTTCAAGATCACAATGAAGAAACACTGATTTCACATCCATCTGTTCAATCTCTAAGTCATACACTATTGCAAGTGACAAAAGAAATAAAATAGATGTTAGCTTAGCTATAGGAGAAAAGATTTCTGCATAATCAATTCCCTCTACCTAAGAATAACCTTTTGCAACCAGCCTCACTTTATCTTTTTCTACACTGCCATCTAGACCAATTTTCTTTTTAAATACCTATTTGCAGCCCACAACTTTTTTTCCTTTAGGAAATGGCACCAAAATCCAAGTATCATTCTTTTCTAATGATTCCATTTCTTCATTCATGGCTTCCAACCAAGAGTTTGAATCAGACATTTTAAATGCCTCTTTCACAGTCCTAGGTTCATCAGTGCTAGAAAATAAAGCACAAGCACAAGTAGACTCTATTAAAGAAAACCCTTACCTATCAGGTTGCTTTCTTCCACGAGTTGACCTCCTCACAGGCTGAGGCTGAGGTGGTTCTTCATCTTCTTCAAAACTTTCAGAGCTACTTGAGCTTTCCTTAGTATCAGGTACATTTTGATTTTTCAATTCCTCTTTATCGGGTGTCGGAGGAATTTCTACTACATCCTTTTCATTTTTTGATTTCTTCTCTGACTACAGATCCAATGTAGAAGGCTTCAGCTCATGAAAGCTAATGCTTCTGTTGTACAAAACCTTCTCAGTCTCAGGATTCCAAAGCTTGTATCCTTTTATGTCAGCACTATAGCCAATAAAAATACACTTTACAACTTTGTTTTCCAACTTAGATATTTTTTCAAACAACACATATGCATATGCCTCACAGCCAAAGACACAAATATTTCTCAAAGAGGGATTCTTTCCGGACCATGCTTCCAAAGGAGTCTTCTCAACAAGATCAGAGTTAGGAGAATGATTTACCAAGTAACATGCTATAGAGACTGCTTCAGCCCAGAACTTCTCCTCAAAGCCAACACTGCTTAGCATACTTCATGCTCTTTCCATTACTGTCCTGTTGAACCTTTCAGCAACTCAATTTTGTTGTAGAGTGTAAGATGTAGTCTTATGTATTTTAATCCCATGATATTTAAAGTACTTTTCAAATTCATCTGAACAAAACTCACCACCATTGTCAGTCCTTAAACATTTTATTTTTCTACCAGTCTGATTTTCAACAAGGTTTTTAAATTCCTTAAACTGACTAAACACTTTTGATTTACTTTTTCAGAAAATATACAAATGTTCTTCTTGAATAATCATCAATAAATGACACATAGCATATTGATTTAGATAAAGAAGGAACATTCACTCGACCAAACACATCAGAATGTATATAATCAACCAAACCAGAAGATTTTTGAGGACTGGAATAAAATGAAACACGGTGTTGTTTACCATATATACAATGTTCATAAAACTTGAATTCGAGGTTACAATCTTCAAGCCCCTCAACCAGGTTTTTATTCTTCAAGGTTTTTAAACCTTTCTCACCAATGTGGCCTAGCCTATGATGCCAGAGCATAGTCTTTTCTACTGGAAGTTTAACCTCCATGGAGTTTACACCATCAGGAATGTTTCCCTCTTTTCCTCCATGAGTAGCTTTTGGTGACTTTGCAAAGACACTATTGCATTGAATACCTTGTGCATCAACTTATACAAGGTATGAATACGAGCACCTCTTGCTAGCACCATAGAGCCTCTAGTCATCTTGCAGCTATTTCCAGAGAACGTGACATGCACTCCAATATCATTCAGCTTACTTACAAAAAGTAAATTACGAGCCAGACCTGGTATATGCATCACATCATTTATTCCCTTCACTCTTCCATCATGGAATTGAATTCTAACTCTTCCATGACCAACTATTTCCAAATATGAATCACTTGCCAAATACACCTTTCCACCATCGTAGTTTTCATACTTCATGAACCAATCTCTATGAGATGTCATGTGGAAAGATGCTCTGGAATCAATCAGCCAGACATCATCAGATGCTCGCATAGCCAAGGCTGCAATGAATGTGTCTACATCACTCTAAGAAGAATCATTGTCAGAAGAATTCTTCTTCTTCTTCTTTTTATCCTCCTTGCAATCCTTTTAGACATGACTAGGTTGCCCACAACACCAACACTTCACCTTGGACTTCTTGCCAAGAGACTTTGATCTCCCTTCTGATTTTGATCTGGATTTCTTGTCCTTCTTCTTGCCTTTTTCTTTCGATCTGCCTCTAACAACCAGATCCTCCTTTTCCATCTCAAAATATTTCCTTCTCATCTCTTCTGACAAAAAAGAAGTAACAACATCTACCATCTTGAAAGTGGATGTCGTACTCCCAATAGCCATCACCAGGTGATCCCAAGAATTTGGAAAAGAACACAATAAGAGCATACATCGATCTTCATCTTCAATCTTCACACCAATAGATGTTAACTAAGCAATTAGCATGTTGAAAGCATTCAAATGATCAGCAATAGATCCTCCCTCCTACATTCTTAAAGAGTACAACTTCTTCCTCAAGAACAATTTGTTCACCAAGGACTTTCCCTGATAAATAGATGCCAATATTTTCCACAAGGAAGATGTAGTCTTTTCTTCATGAACATTTAGAAGAATAGAGTCTTCCAAACAGAGCCTTATCAGCCCCTTAGAATTTCTATCTACAAGGTCCCAATCCTCTTGCTTCATGTCTTGAGGTTTTGTTCCAGACACAACATTCCAGAGATCTTGGTCCACTAACAGATCTTCCATTTTGAATTTCCACAACTTAAAATTGCTACCATTGAATTTCTCTATTTCCATCTTTTTGGATGTGCTTGCCATCTTAATCTGTAATTAAATTATTAGACCTCTACCAAACTTCCACTGAAAAAGAATTGACACAAAAAACCCAACCCACTCACATGGATAACACAACTGGCCAGGCTCTAATACCACTTGTAAGGAAAGCAAATGTTTGGAAACATCTATCCTAACGTCAAAACCATAGGTAAGAATGCAGATAGTACTTTTAATTTCCAAATTACAATCCAAATAAGACACACATGAAAGATTTACAGAAAAAAAAGTACACAAAGACAAATGAACACCAGATTTACGTTGGAAACCCTTTTGGGAAAAAACCCACCACACCAAGCTGAATCTCTTTTGTATTTCAGTAATCAACAAATTACATACAAATGCAGAGACACAACTCTCTGGTATATGTTTTTATAGTTGCTTCAATCACTTTTCAACCTCTGTTATAGAAATGCTCTCTCAGATTTCAATGCCAATCCAACTCAAAATGGTTCACTTTAGATCTTATCACATCCTGATCTTATCCTCTGTTTATGCTTATCTGCAATTGCCTATCACATAAAGTTTCCATACCAGTGAATATTTTTCCTTGCAAGTAGTTCAGTTCCAGCGTTACAATTGTTGCAAAAATCCAACTGCCAACCATTTGAACTTCACTTCCTCTAATTGGTCCACGAGACACCACATAGGATAGTCATCAAATAGTCAAGGGCATTCAACCTATTTTGGGATGTCGGTGAGACACTAACCATGTCTCCCTGATGCCAACACAACCAACATTCAATATCGCCAAGAGTCCTTAATATCGGCAAGAGGTTACACTGAGTCCACCAGGCTATCGCTAAGACTTATCGCTATCGGTGAGACATCATATTGAATCTCCAAAGTCACATTGAAATTTCCTACCATCGGTAAGACTATCATCTTTCACTAAGACATCACACCAAGCCACCATGTTATTCCGAAGTCACACAGCCATCGGTGAGACCATCTGAGTTCACTAAGACTTCATATCGAAGTCTTCAAGTTATGCCGAAAAGAACACTCATCGGCAAGACTTACCACTTTTGCTAAGAGGTCATAGTGAACACATCATGTCACCCCGAGGACCATTTACTATCGGCAAGACTCTCCATCAGTCACTAAGACTTCATACCGAAGTCTTTGTGTCACCGCAAAGACTCCAAATGTATGCCCATCAGTGAGACCTTCATCAGTCGCTGAGAGTTCTTTTCAAGACCTTTGTGTTATGATGATGACCATATGCTATTGGTGAGACTCTCTTCAGTTGCTATGAATCTCCCCTACACCTGATAAGAACAATATGTCGGCTAGAGGTATCCACTCGGCAAAGGGTCACATCGAATGCTTCAAGTCATAGTGATAACTTTAGTTGGAAAGACAACAACATTGTCTCGATGACTTGAACATTTCAAAGGATTCAAAACAGCTAGTAGGCCAGACATTAATAATGTCACACAAACTTTTCCCTTCAGGAGTTACATACTAGTAAGAATTGAGGCACATATTCCAATAGTTTAGCAACAATTTCAAATTCATCTATCCTTTCACTGACACATCTAATACCACACACAAGCTCATTCACTCTTTGCATGAAATTATTAATGTTCTCATCATCACCCATTCTCAACCTTTCATATTTCCCTTTCAAACTCTGCAACTTAGCAATCTTCACATTAGCATCACCTTCATACAAGGTTTCCAACTTTTTCTAGATCTCATGAGTAGTCTTTAGATCCATAACATTTGTCATCTCAGAATTGGTCAAAGCACTCAACAAGCTTACTTAGCCCAAATATTATACTCATCATATGTAATATTTGGTGGAATGACATACCTATTACTTGTAATGCTCCAGTAGGGTTTACCAATGCATCTTAGATGGAACTCCATTTGATTCTTACACAAAGAATAATTAGTTCCATCAAATCTTAGACTATCCTTCTTGTAACTTGCCATCCAAGATCACCTTAAGTTGTTAAACTTCTTCCAAGGAACCTGCTCTGATACCAATTGTTTCCAATACAAGGGTAGACAACAGAGATGGGGGTGAATGAGTTGTCACAGAAATTCAAAACTTATTCAACTTATTAACCTTATTCTCTGATATGATTATTAACCATGAAAACATAAATCATCAACACATCATAAACACACATAACACCAATATTTTTTTGCGGAAACTCTGTTAGGGGGAAAACCATAGTGGAGGTCAGTCCACAAGTTTATACCTTGTTAAAAGTATAATTAAAATAAAACATGGGGAATGCACATGCATTCAAGAACACTACTTAGAGCTCACTTCTCAATTACAAAGGAAGATACACTATCTTACAAAGAGATTTGGATTACAACCATCCAAATTTTGAACTGAGAAAATAACATCTACTAATGCCTGATTACAATTCCAATTAAGTGCATAAACACTTCACTCTTCTTCACTCTTCTTCACACTTCTTGACACTCTTCTCTTCCTTCAAATTATTTAGAACATTATTCACGCACACACACATTTGGTATACTTTAAATGAAATGAAAAATCACTTAAATATATTCACAACAAGAAATTTCATTGCTACAAGTCAGCCACAAAGAAATAATAAAATGAATATAAAATGTTAGCCCAAAACATTAAATATTATCAATGTGAATCAACCAAGGTCAGCCATGACTCAGTGAGGACCAAAATCAACATCTCCAACATGAAAACACTTCAATTAATTTCTCCTCAAAGATTCCCAAAACACTACAAACACTATGTCGACCAAGAACATGAAAAACATGAACATGCAAGAGAAAATTGCCAACCATGAGTAGAAAAATCAATGTGGACATGCAAAAAAAATAGAGAATGATCTAGAAACATCCAAAAGTATCACGAATCATAAGAGAAGCATCCACAACAACTAAACTAACTGAAATAGTATCATCTTCAATTAGGAACAACGATTGAAGAAACAAAAAAATTATCAAAATGAAACTATCCATAACTCGATCAAATCTTTATGCGGATCTCTAAAACTTGATGTGGATAAACTAGATACACTCAGAAAAAAATCATTTAGTTCACAACCTATGATCAACAACATACAGATGTAACAACCAATATGTTGGCTATACTGAACTTTACTTCACCATAGACAACCTGCAAATAATTTATTACAATTTTTCCAGTATCCTCAACATTTATAGCTTCAAATACATTTATGATAATAGTGTTGACATCAATGACAACCACATATTATCAACACAACCACAATATCCAACAATTTTCAATTTTTAAAGTAAGATTATTGGTGGTGTTATAGCTACTTGGATGGGTTGTTTGAAAAAAATCCCCATCCTTGACTTTATCAAATGGTATCATAGTAGGAAGATTGGTTGGAATGTGTGTTCAGAAAAAAATTGAAGGATTGAAGTTTTTTGGAATGTGTGAGTGTGAGTTTTGTTGCAGGTATAAAAGAGGACTTGTGACTTTATCCTCTAGCAGAGGTTAAAGCTTGGTAGAAGGTGCACAAGAGAGAGGTGTGTCTTCTAGAAGCTATCTATTGGGTAGAGGATAAACAAGAGAGATATATTGTTGCAAGGAGGACTTGCAACTATAGAGGGACTTGTGAGTCTCTAAAAATGACCTATGAGAATATCATTTTGGGAAGAGTATTGGGAAAAAGTGAGAGACTTGTGAGAATATTATTTTAGGAAGAGTATTAGGAAAAAGTGAGAAAATAAATTGACTGTAGAGTTGAAGAAGATATAAGTAATGTTGGATTCCCTTGAGGAAAGCTTGGGAATAAAAAATAAAGCTATAGTTGAGGAAGATGAGAAAAAAGATGAAGTTAAAATACTTTGTTTCATAACACATTTTCAAGTAATAATTTGTGTGTAGGTAATGAAGAAGGAAAAGAAGCTGTAATAGAGGAAAATGAAGAGAAGAAATAGGAAAAAAAGAGGCTTGGAAAAGAGGAAAACGAAAAGAAGAATTTTGAAATGGGTATGTGTAGGATCATGATGGCCCAGAAAGTAGCAATATGATGGGTATGTGGCTGATGACTATTTTTTAACCAAAAAATGATGAAACAAAAAAGGGTTTTTAAAGGAGATTCTCAGCTTTCCACCGATATAAATTATGCTTTACTTTGAATTTAATAAGTAATTATTATTCATTTTCTATTCAAATTACAAGTAAAGTCCTGATTGATAGGTTGATTGAAAAACATCTATAGCTTTCAAATAGTATCACATTTTTTTAATCCAAAATATGTGTCACATTCTATGCTTTACATACTATAGGATTAAAAAAAAAAAAATTGAATTTCATGACATTTTGACCAAGTTAAGGTGGTTAGACATACAAGTTTTTTATATTTTTTAAAAATTTATAATAAAAAATTCATAATTAATTATTTACTTTTAAAAAAATTACAAAAAATATGCATCACATCAGGGAATTAGTCCTATACTTATATCTAAAATCTTATAAAAAAATATTATCATTTAATTGTGGTTAGGGTGGTCAGACAAACACCCACTTCTTATTTTTCCTTAAATTTAAGTACCACTGCATTGAAATTTTAAATTTTCACTAAATAGATTTTTTTTTTTAAAGAAACCTAGTAGTTTAGAACCTACATTCAATTTTCTATAGATTCTATTCTTACATAGTTTTTAAAAAATATAGATAACTTATTCAAATTTTTACTTCAAGTTGCCTAACTCTAATTTTTTTGAATTTTTTGCCACTTAAGGGCCTGCTTTTTCCATGATGATCCTGCACATACCCAAATGTAGTGTTTCACTCCTGTGGTGGAAAGAGTATGAAAATAAATTCATGTGGGAGCCCACATGAATGCAAATGAAAGCATGCACAAGAAAAGAGGTTGCAACAACAAAAATAGAGATATTATCTAATTTTTATGAGTTTTACAAAATAAATACTAATTTTTATGTACAAAAGATAAATGAATATTTTGAAGAAGGTGATTGTGATGTTGGGGTAGAGATTGGTCCATGGAAAGATATAGATATAATAAATAAAATGACATCTTTGAGTCCAAGGGAGGAGGTAGAAGAAGAGAACAACAAAATTGTAGTAGAAATTCAAGAAGAAAAAGTTGGGGCAGTAGTAGAGAAACAAGAAAACACATAGGTAAATAGTCATTTTTATGATATTTTTAAAAGAAAGTTGGTGTTAAAGAGATATATGAATTTTTGCATGTAAAAATGAATGAAAAAGAAAGTATTTTTGTAGTGAGTAACAATGAAGTTATAGAGGTAGAAAGAAGTGAAGTTGTAACAAAGCTTTGTCCAATGAAGGAAATTGATACACTAAAATGTTTGGGGTAGTAGTTTGAAGAAAATATAGAAAGGAAGACAAATGAGAAAATTGAAGGAGAAACAAAAAATGAAGAATAAGGTGACTTATTAATGTAGATTGCAGTAGTAGAGAAGGAGTGGCCTATGTTAACAAAAGGTGAAATACAAGTTGTAACGAACATTGAGGTAAAGTTGGAATTTTTAGAATTATTTGTTGATAAAGGAGAGTTTGATTTATATGAAAATGACAAGGTTTACAATAATGGACATGAGATTTATACACTAGTAGGGAAAGAGTAGAAGATTGAGATATTTGTTATTTTTGATAATTTGTTGAAGTTGATGTTAAAACTTATTTGTTTTTTGATGAGTTGGTGAAAGAAAGTGAAATGGGAAAGATGGTCATGGGCAACAATAATTGGTTACAAATAGAAAAATAGAAATGTATGATAAAAAATTTTGACATAGAAGAGAAGGATGAAGGAAGAAAAGGTGAGAAAGAAGTGCAAATGAAATTATTTGATTTCTATGAATTTGTTGTTGTTGATTTGTATGCAAGTGTTGAGAATGATGAAGGAGGGTGGAAAGAAGAAGTTTGGTATAGTAAAGTGAATTTAATGAAGGGAAAAAGGAGAGTGGGGATGAAGGAAGGAAGAGATAAGAAGTTTTAGATAAGTGTGAAGAAAAAGAAATAGGTAGATAAGGAGGAAAGATGGCTGAAGAACAAGCACCAAATCTTTAAATGTTCATTAGCTCCAACTCATGGAACATTTCTTCTTACCTTGGGTGTTTGATGCAGGAGCATCCAGGGGTACCAAGAGTTCTTGTATCCCAAAAAACATATTTAAATTTTGTCATTTTTATTGGTTTTTTGGTGGCATCTTGTAGGCAACAATTTCAATTATTTTAAAATCTCCTCAAACGTAAAAATCTTCTGGGTGAATTTGAATTTATTTCCAATTCAAATTGGAAGTGTTGCGAGGTATGAATTAATGAAAATATTGAGAGTTACAAAATCTCAGACCCAAGCATCAGGGAGCTATTATTGGGTGATGTAACTCCATAATAAATTTTAGAAAAAATTGCATTGAAACAATGATTAAGAGTTGCAATGCCAGAAAAAGAGGTAGTGGAGTAGGATTGTGGAGAAGAAAAATAGGTAAAATGAATGGATTTTTGCAGAAAAAATTGAATGAGGAAGGTTGTCCATTCCCAAGAAGGAATAAGGAACAATATAGAGGTTTGACTGGCATTTTTTGGGGAGAAAAAGATTGTTTGAATCATGACTGTGAGAATTAGTTTTAGTAAATTGGACATAAAATTCTCATATAGTAATGAAATTGAGAATTTCAAAATGGTCTTGAAAGTTGAGAATGAGGCACACCAAACCCAGAAGGCATTTTAAAATATTCATGATAATCAAGGTGTTGTAATGGACAAAAGTGGTGGGTTTGTGGAATTGTACTGATTCTTTCCTATAGAATTGATTTCAATTAGCTTATGGAATGCTAATAGCATATGTTGTTGTTGTGGCTACACATTGAATGTAATAATATAATTATTCAATTTGAATGAAGAAGATTTGGTTATATTTTCCATTAAAAATTTGTTGCAAATGTTTTCAATTTTTGAAGTAATATTTTTGGTAGTGTTATGGCTGCTTGGATGGGTTGTTTGAAAAAATGCCCCATCCTTGACTGCATCAGTGTAGGATCATGGGGGTCCAAACTAGGCCCTTAAGTGACAATGAAAATTCAAAAAATCAGAGTTAGGAAATGTGACATAAAAATCTGAATAGGTTACTAATATGATTTGGAAAATATTTAATATTTAAATTTGTAGCAAATTGAATGTAGTTTCTAAGATACTAGTCCTTTTTTGGAAAAAAATAAATCTATTTGGTGAAAATTTGAAATTTCAATATAGTAGTACCAAATTTTTAGGAAAAAAAATAAAAAAGCAAGTGTATGTTTGACCAACCTAAGTACAAGAAAAAGATAATATATTTTTTGGGAACTTTCAATATAAGAAGAGGACACATGCCCAGATGTGCCACAATTTTTTTTATAATTTTTTTGCAGGTAAATAATTAGTTATTATTTTTATGAGAAATTAAAAAAAATGTTAAAACTTGTTTGTCTGACCACCATAACTTGATCAAAAATTTATAAAAATAAAATTTTATTTATTTTATCATATAGCATGGGAAGCATAGAAAGTGTTGCATCTTTCAAATTCAAAAAAATGTGAAATTGTTTGAGAATTATAGATTTTTTTCAATTAGCCTAGGTATCAATCAATACTTTAGTTAAAATCCATGTAGAAAATAAATAATAATTATCTACTTAATTCCAAATAATTCATATCTTATACTGGTGGAAAGTTGGTAATTTTACCAATAAACCCTTTTCATTTCATTAAATTTGGATAAAAAATGTCATTAACCACTTTTCGGTCATATCGCCACTTTTGGGACCCCCATGATCCTACACTCACCCTAGTGCTAAAGAAGAATAGTTGATGTTGTCTTTCACTTTGATTTGTTCCATTATGTTGTCATGAGTTAAGCTATTTGTGTTAATCTCTATCACTAGTTTGATAAGATTCTTTCTATGGATTTGGTAGTGATGAAAATGTTGTGGATGTGTCTCTAGTGCTTGGTTTCAAGTCCTTTTGAGAAAAAATGATAAAAAAGAGGAAATAGTGCGTTGCAGTGTTGTTTTGGGTTATAGAGATAAGTTCTTGTTTTACTCTACATAAATCTTATTGGTTGAAGATCTACCTATGCAATTCAAATGTTTTGGTGAGAGGTATTCAAAAATGTTATATTGAAGAGATGGAATGTTAGATTGTCATACAGTAGAATTTGTGTTTACCAATGTGTGACTATGCATTATAGAGGTGTCTGGGGGAAATTTTTTTGCTCTTTGTTTCTCCACAGTTATGCTTCAAGTCCTACAATTTTGAAGGTGTGTTTATGGTGTTGGTAGTATACCTTAGTCAATATTATTTGAGGTTTGGTGCTTCAAAAGATAGTTTTTCAAATGACAATGTATGATAGAGTAGTTTGAGTGTATTGGGTTTGTACATTCTTTTGGTGGAAGTTGTTGTGAAGTATTTTGTTGGATTTCATGTTGTTTGAGGAATATTCTAGATCATGTTCAAGCATGGTGTGTGGTTCACAAGTCATCCTTGGTTTTATGGAAGCATGTACTTCAAAGTTTAATGGTGTTTGTTGGGGTAATGGTCAACCTGGTGTTTACACTACATACAAAGGATAAATATTTTTTTTGGTAGCATGTAGTTAAATGGTGTTGCTGATTTGGGTCCCAATTAAGTATTGATATGGTCTAAATTCACTTCTATCTACCATGGAAGTGTTTTGGCACCAACCTAATTTAAATTTGCATGTTTGAGGTGCATTGCTAACCTTGGAAAGGGTTTTTGTTTGAAGTATCAAAGTCTAGAATTGTTGATGCAACTTACAAACATGAGCATGAAGTGTACATACACTGGTTGGTTCAGTAGACCTAGTGATTTCATTGATTTCAACTTTGTGGGGAAGCATTTTTGGTGTCATTTGTATAGTACTAACTATGCTGGAAAGCTGATCTATCAAGAATTTTTCTAAATTCTCTATGTTGATGATGTTATGGTTTAGTGTGTTAGATTTTGGGTCTGCACTTCACCACAAGAAGAGGTATAACTCTTTTCTTTTAACCATAACATTATTATTGGATTATATAGCTATGTTCAAGATCTCCTAAAGTTTTTTGAAGTGTACTAGAAGATATCAATAGAAAAGTTCAACTCTATATATCATTGTCATCTCTTAATTCGATGTATAAGTGTGGGAGATTTTGCATTTCCTTGAGAATAATTTTTTGGTGTTTCATCTCTAAATTTAGTCTCACTGATGTTGGAAAAGTGTAAATTTAAAGAAAGATCAAATTTGGAAATTGCGTATATTAGGAAATGTATGTATGATTGGAATTTTTTGTGATTAGGTCCAATTCCTAGTCGACCTAATATAGGATGTGTGTTGAGAAGATTAAATATACATTGTAGATGGTAGTTTGAGATATTTTAGATCCATGTCAACCTAAATTAAGTATTGCATGTTTTCTTGGGCATGAAGATGATTTTGAATCATGTGAGATGTCAACAAAAGATATTTTTGATTTTTTTTGTTTACATCTAATTAGTTTGACCTAATTGAGGTGTGCGAATAAAATAGGGTATATATGAGATATTTGGAGCTGAAGAGATAGAGATAGAGAGCATAAATGATATATCAAGTGCGAGTGGTCTCATATGTTGTAGACATGAAAATTCACTGGTAAGAGTTCAAAATTAGAGCAGTGTTGTTGAGTGACTTCTAAGCAAAGTAGTACCACATATTCAATGCTGTAAAGAAACTAAAATACAACACAAGAGACGTGCACTTTATATTTGTTCAAACTTTGGCAGTGAGCTATTTTTGTATTGTAATTAACTCTAGTTGTTAGCCTTATAAGGAGAGTGTGTCTTGGTAGTGAGCCCTGTAATATACTATATCCAAATATAATATATTATGAGCTAATCGTCACCATGGTTTTTCCAATTTTTGGTTTTCCAAGTAAAAATGTTGGTGTTCATGTGTTTTGTGACTTTGTGGATGATTCATGCTTTCGTTCTTTATTTTAGTTAATATGTTTTGGTGATTGGATAAGTTGTGTTCAAAATTTTAATAGAATACTTATTCACCTTGTCCCATCTCAATATTATGAATGTTCAATAATTGGTATTAGAGATTGGTTCCTTTAGAAAAGCCTAACAACTTTAGGAAGATCTTGGAAGTTTGAACACATGGCAAACAAGAAGTTTCTTGTTCCTTTGGAATAACTTTTTGCAATTGAATATGTAGAAGATGACTTCATGTTTCACAAAGAAGAAATTAATCCTTCTCTTGAAGATCTTGAAAAAGTTTAAACTAAGAACAAAAGCTTGAAGGAAATCCTAGGAGAAGAAAATGAATGCATAAAAAATCTGAGAGAACAAATCAAGAAATTCAGAGAAAGACATAAGGAATTCAATGTTCAATTGAAGCAAGAAAATGAAGAGATCTATGAATTGAAAGTTAAAATGGAAGTAAAAGGAAGGTCTGAGAAAGTCCTGAATGCATTGGTACAAAGCAAGACTAAAGAATGCTCTAGACTTGAACAAGAAGTGGTAAATTTCAGATTTGATCTTGAAAGGAAAGAATACATGAGGAGAAATTCAAAAAAAGTACTAAAATGTTTGATGAGTTGATTCATTGCAAAAACCCCCTAAGGAAAAAAGTGGTCCGGGGCTTGAAGAAGAACAAAGTTTGAAAGAAAATCAGACACCTACTAAGGTTGAAAATCAAAAGAAGATTAAGGCAATAAGAAACAATTTAGAAACCAAAGAATCAATGCTAGAAGACCTTCTTTCGATAACCAAATGCTCAAAGGTACTCATCTCTCAATGGAATTTGTTTTTCATACAATAAATATGGGAATAATGGAAAAAAATGTAGGAGTAGAATGAATCAAAATGTTGGATTCTTCTTTGGAAAATATTTTGCATGCAATAAATTTTGACATAGAAGAACTGAGTGCAGAAGTCAAATGATGAATAGATATAATACTACAAGAATGTTTTAATCTTTTAATGGCTACTGCTATACATGCAATATATTTTGACATAAGGTTAACTAGTGAAAATAAAAAATGAGTAGAATTCAAAGAATTTTTGTGTGCTACTTTTACAACAAACCCAAACATGTTTCAAGGGTTTGTAGAAGAAAAAATAGAAGACAGTTTAATCTAGTGAAGAGTAATGAATCTGTGAAGAAATTTGATCCTATTGAGGTTAAGAACAAAATGAAAAAGATATGGAGAAAGAAATAAGAGTCTAAGAATACAGATGAATTAGGAACTTCAAATGCATTTGTGCCTACCTTTGGTTATACATATATTTCTTCTGAAGACTAAGCCCATGCTAAAGCATAGGGGGAGAAATAATAAAAAATTATATTAGCCCCCTAGAAATATGAGGTTCCAAGACTTGTCACGAAGATATATCTTGGAATCGAGGAATTTATGAAGCTATAGAAGAAAGATATAGAAGGAAATATTGTGATGTGGAAGTTTGTGGAGCTTTTGTAAATGAACTATGAATACACAATTTTAAAGTTTTGATAGCTTTTTTTGAAGAATTTATTGCTAACTCATTTGTTGATATGGGTCAAATCATGTAGTTAAAAATGTATTTAAGAAATCAAATTCAGTTGATGCAAAGAAGTAAATTGAAGAAGAGGAAGTGGATTTGAGGCATATCCACAAAGCAAAACAACAAAACCCTAATCTTGGCTAAAGAAATTCAACAAGTATTTTGCTCACTCAATTCTTCTATGGAATTTTTATTTTAAATGCAATGTAAGAGTTGAAGGTAGTAAATGTCTCAGAGAGGCTACAAGTTAATTTGAATAGGAATTCTTGGAAAGTTCTATCAAAAGATTCAACAATTGTATTTTTCTACACTTCCTTTGAAGTTTCACCTACTGAGGATATATGTGCATACATATATGGGAAAATAGAAGAAATTTCCTCTCTTAGATTAAGTGTTTTATGGAAAAGAAAATTGGAAGAAAATTATGATACATACAAAAACCTAGTTGAAAAGAAAATGGATGTGTGGCAGAAGTTTCCACTAGTTGAAGGTAGAAAGAGGTACATTACAGTTGTATTGAGTAGGATTCAAGAAAAATCTATTTGAAAAGACTAGCACAACTCTCTAAGGAAAGGAACTCACCTTGAATACATTTGGGAATCTGGCTAATCTAATATGTTGCGATGCTTGTTGGACATAAAATTTTCCTACCTAATGATGGCTATATAGTTTTGGCTACTACTACTCAATTTTCATTTGACATTATTGAGAATGGTGTTGATTATGATCTTTGTGAGTTGCTTTAGCAACACTTTATGAAAAACATGAAGGAAATCAACAAAAACAAAAAACATGCATTCAAGTACTATACTTTGATAATCTATTTACTTTTCTACTTCATGGAGATACTGGTAATCAAAAAAGTAGAATGGTCAAATATAGAACCAGTAGCACATCAGATAAGAAATATTATGATGAATCTTGGTGGGCTAAATGCTCAAGAGGATGCTCTTGCAACATTCTTTGAAAAGTTTCATATGAGAATGAATGGAAGAATAAGAATATTGAAGAGTGTGGTGGAAAGATACTATGGAGACATCAATTTCCTTATCTCTACTAACTTTTACTTCATGGAAGTAATTGAGCCTAGACTTGTTTAGATTTGTGAGTTGGATTATGAAGTGACTGAGGAGGAAGTTTTTCATTATGTAAAAGTACTTCTAGGAAGCCTAAAGGACCATAGTGATCATGTTTAGAAGACAAGTCTATAACTGAAGCCACCAAAAGTTCAAGAAGAATATGTAAGAAAAAGAAAATTATTTTTATTCATTTGGTTGAGATCAAGCAAGAGGTTATAGAACAAGAAGGAAGATTAAAAATAGATATGACCCAACATGAGCATGAATGCAGAAGTACACAAGAATTGGATGAAGTAATAAAATTTTTACAAGAGGTAATCCCCAATGCAAGCATTAATACATTAGTGTATACTATAGAAAATTTTAGAAGTATGGCTGATTCATTGAAAGCATTCATCTCCATACCAAAAGAACAAACTAGAAATGAATCAGAAGAAAGGAATGGAAAGGAGAATCTATAAGACATCATAAAGAAATGTGTAGATGCACATCACAAAACATTGAAGGGATTGAAGGATGCTCAAACTTGTGAAGAAGAAGCACAAAACTTAATATCATATTGTGTGAAGTAGTCTAACTGGACATAAAGTACAAAGGATGGAATGATTAGGACTGAAATTCAAATTAGCACTCAAGCATATGTTTATGATTTCACAAGTGACAGGAACAATCAAAAGTGGTCTTACATCATGCAACTGCAAGACTATTTCTTTTCCTTGCAAAATTAGAGGACATAAAAAATCAAGCAATATGTGGCACTAAGGGAATTAGTAAAGATAAAACACACTCCTATATCTAGTTCCCTTGCTAGTGTTGATAAACTATTAGAAATAAACCTCTGACCCAACACTATAGAAGAATGAATAGAGTCTCTAACGAAGCTTGAACTACTATACAAGACTCTTGAAGATTCAAAAATTTCTTGGGAAGAAGGAAAATCTACTCGGTAGGATATTGTGAAGAAACTCAAGGGATCTGCATCTTCAGGCTAATATGTCTTACCTTTATGATCAATTATCTTTTTATCTTTTGAATAAGATGCACAAAAACACATGCACATATCCAAGAGAAGTATATTGGGCCCCTACTTTACCCTTTCCATTGATGTCAAAGGGGGAGAGATAGTGGGAAGAAAAAAATTGGGTTAATACATTTTGGATGATTGGAAAACCTTTTTGGAAAGTCAAGGCTAATTATGAAAGGGGAAGTTAAGGTTAGGAAGAAATAATTTTTGATTCATGACATGGAAAATGTCTTTTATATGCATGTTACCATCAATGAAAAAGGGGGAGGCTATTAGAAGTACAAAAGATTGTTGTTATTGATGTAGCTTGACAACAAGAGCATGAAGTGTACATACACTGGTTGATCTGATTGACCCATTGTTTTCATTGATGTAAATATTGTGGGGGAGCATTTTTGGTGTCATTTGTATAGTACTAACTATACCAGAAGTTGATCTATCAGGAATTTAGCTATGTGCTATGTTGATGGGTATTTTTGCACCTTCTCAACATAGGTAGCAAACAAGTATGCTACCTCTCTTGAAAGGTAGAAATTTGCAAACAAGTTCTAGATTACAACCCCAAAGTCTCTCGGGTGTCAGGTCATACAATGCCTGGAATAATTCAATTGGTTGATGTGACTTGCTGGTAATCATAGGGTGGCCTTTATGGTTTACAAAGCATGGGAAGTTTGGTCTGGAAATTGAGTTTCAAGGTGTGGGGAATGAATGGATAGTGGTTTCTCACTCAAAACAACAAGCTAATACTCACCATGTTCATCAGATTTAGCTTGGTTGTGATGATTGGAATCCTACTCTAACAAGGATTTAAAAGAAATGGGAAATGAGGAAAGGGTAAGAGAAGCTATTCTAAATATAAGCTATGAATGAACAGTAACAATGGAGGATCCTATAGTAGAAAGACTCCCATAACTAAGTTTTTCTTCACCAAGAGAAGCCTAGAGCTACACAAAACTAATGCAATCTCCTAAGCTTTGCATATTTTCATATTGTGCATGCACTTCATTAATATAAAATTGAACTAAGTTGCAAAAATGGAATAAACAAGCCCAAACTAACTTTACATAGTATTTTTTCATCAACAAGTGCCAAGAGTATGGGCTAGAAGTTCATCAAATACTATAATAACAACCACCATTAAAGACATTCAAGAAAATACAAGTTAAATTTAGCATGGAAGTTAAATTATGCATGCATGACTAACAAACTCAAAAGAAACACCCAAATTCATGCAATGCTTCTTTCTATTGTTGTAAAATGCCTTTTGCACCAATTCACCAACAACTACAAATGAGGAACAAGCCCCTATTTATATTTTTCCAAAAGGGGAATGAATGGCCAATATTTAATCACAATGTGTGGCTCATATTCAATACAAGTTATGGTTTCACCTACCCCCAATATTGCACAATTTAAAATAGACTATTTTGTCCTTTTCTCTATTTTGTCTTCTAGCCTACTTTATCTTCTAGTGACCCCAACACTGTAGTATTTTTGTCTTGTAGTGGTTGTCATCCTTGCTGTGTCTAAAAACTATTAAAAGTTTCCTTCTATTTGTTGTATTTTCATCATTTCTTCATTGAATCTTGTTGCGGATTTGTATTGCTAAAGAGTAGACAAGCTGCCCCTAATCCTATGTGACAGCTCCAACAAATCATGATCATCATTTGGTGTAAAATAAAATAGCTCCCTCTTATTTCTTCAGCACTAACCTCCTTTGGCTTGCATTCATATGTTAGCTATTCCTTCTTCTAGTGCCAACTCTACTAATGGGTCCTAGGAGGAGAGGAAAGCACAAAACAAATGATGACTGGAGCAATGTGTTCTTTCCTTGTTCCACCCTCTTTTTGAATTGAAATATTTATCCTTGATGCGATCTCGCATGGGGGTCCTCCATAGACGTCCTCCCCTTATCAATATTTTCAATGAGCCTCCTTGATAGTCCCATCAGGAGATTCCATAAATCTTGCACACATGAAGTGCAATAAGTGTTTTCACATATAAAGAAGGAAACCATTTGTTAAATCCTACAAAAATGAGGGTTGGATCCATTCATACATCATTAAAGATCATAAAATTCATCATTATTCTCTATTTGAAGTGTAATTGGATCATTTAGGAGAATGTGGGACTAGGAAAGTGGGCTTCTCCAAGTTGAAAGCTGTTAGGGTGGAAGCAGTGAGAAAATGGCTTTGGGGCCACAGAGACCCACAAACAGTTGCTTGTAGCATAAATTCTACATTTGTTGTTTAAGAGGTAAATCCCTAAAGGAATGATTGAGCATGTGCAAAAATTGGTCCTAAGACACTTAGCATTGTTAGATCAAATTTTGGTGCTCTTGTGGGTTTGGAGGATGTGGGTGTAGGGAGGTCGAAGGACATTTGGAGCTCAACCATTAAGTAGTTCCCTTCTAGGGTTGATGACCCACATGTAGAGTTCCACATTATAGGACCAACAGGCAACTCAGATGGCTAGGGTGGTGTCCTAAAGTTTGATTATTCTGGGATGTGTAGATGGAAGCTATTAGACCACTATCAAATGCTTTCCATTAAGGAATGACCTTGGAGGGACGACGGTCTATAGGAAACTTCTACATAGGTAGGCCTACATTAAGCTCCTAGACTTAAGTTTTGGCATTTGTCAAAATTCAACAGAGCAAAGGAAAACCAATCCTACAGAATCCACCATACGGGAAGACGCAAGTTCTTGGATGATAGGGGATGATGATGGAGTAAGGGCTAGCTACAAGTGAAAGTTTGTAGAGGTTGGCCTGCATGCTACTTTTTGTATGATATGATCATAAGGTAAATGTGGGTCAAGGTCAGTTAGCATGTGTGAAAATTAGTGATGGAGCACCTTCAATTGTCTTTCCTTTATCAAAATGACCCTCTTTTTCTCATGCAACTACAAGGAGTCTAGGTGCATCCAATGGGAAGTGCATTGATGTTTGGCTGATAAGTAGTGGCTAAAGGTGGATGGCATCCCATAGATGGAATTTCACAAATGGAAACTCGTAGCCAGCAACCTGCACACGGAAACCCACAATGAAATTTCTGCAAAGTCACACAAATTAGTATATTTGAGATTTTCAATTTTAGCATGTGGGAAAAGGGGTAAAAAGAGTGCCAAGACATATTTCCTTAAGATTTGACTCCTTTTAAAAAATTTAGAAATTTGGAATACTGAAGCCGGACGGGGTATGTGCAGGATCATCATGGAAAAAATGAGCCCTTAAGTGGTGAAAAATTTAGAAAAATAAGAGTTAGGAAACTTGATGTAAAAAATTGAATAATTTATCTATATTATTTCAAAAATATGTAAGAATAGAATTTGTAGCAAATTGAATTTAGTTTTTAAACAACTAGGTTTATTTTAAAAAAAAAATCTATTTGGTGAAAAATTGAAATTTCAATGCAGAAGTACTTAAATTTTAGGGAAAAAATAAGTAGGTGTCTTTCTAACCACCCTAGACACAATAAAATGATAATATTTTTTTATAAGATTTTATATATAAGTAGAGGACTCATGTCTGGATGTGATGCATATTTTTGTAATTTTTTCCAAGTAAATAATTAATTATGAATTTTTATTACAACTTTCAAAAAATATAAAAACTTGTATGTTTGACAACCTTAACTTGGTCAAAACTTCATGAAATTCATTTATTTTTTAATCCTATAGTATGTGAAGCATAGAATGTGATGCATGTTTTGGATCCAAAAAATGTGATACTATTTGAAAGTTATAGATGTTTTTCAATTACCCTATCAATTAGGAATTTATTCGTAATTCAAATAGAAAATGAATAATACTTATTTATTAAATTCAAAGTAAAGCTTAATTTATATTGGTGGAAATTTGAGAATCCCTTTAAAAACCCTTTTCGTTTCATCAATTTTGGGTAAAAAAAAAGTCATTAGCCACATACCCTACACATACCCATCATATTGCCACTTTTTGGACCATCATGATCCTACACATACTCGAGGATCCATTGCCCTTTCCAACAACATTACTCAAATGGACTTCCAGAGTGAAATTTCTGCAATGTCTAAACACATGGGAAATTTGGTGCAAACCCCTTTAGGCATGTGAAGACACTCATTTTATGGGCTCTAGATGATGAAAACTCAAATTTTACACCCTTTTTTGGAAATGAAAAGATTTGGAAGGGGAAGCCAGAGGGTTCGCCACCCTAAAAAAAAAATCCACATAGAAACCTACACATGACAACCTGCAAAGAAATTCTCATGGATGGTAGTAGAGGGATGGTGACCTACAAAGAAATTCCCACAAACGGTGATGGAGGGACGACAACCCATAATGAAATTTTCATGGACAACAATGGAGGGACAATGAACAATAATGAAATTCCCACGAATGGTGATGGAGGTATGGTGACCCACAAATAAATTCCCATAGACAATAACAGAGGGACGACGACCCACAAAGAAATTCCCACAACTTCTTGAAACTCAACAAAACCTTGGGAGTTCACTTAGGCATCATAGAAGCATCCCAAATCCATAGGAAAAGTTTCCCCAAAGTCAAAAAATGAAGGCAAAAGTGAAGCAAGTGAGTAGGGACCAAGTCAATAGGAGCAAGGAAAAAGTGGAAAAAAAGGGGGTCCCTGGCTTTGATAGGGCGTGTGTGCAAAATATGTGCAATAAATGGAAACTTGGCTGGGGAAATGCTTCCAAACATTTCGATGAGAAATGGAATCAAGAACCCAAAATCTATGGTTCTGACCTTCAATCTAGGGCAAATAAACCAGATGCTCGACCAAAGGATCAAAACCACTAGTCAACCAAACCTTCAATATGCTAAAAATCCAACTGTGTGTAGATATGCATTCATTTCCATCCTTAAGTTACTACAAGAACCTAAGCTCCGTCAAGTTAAGCTATGTAATTGATTCTAACTTCAAAAGCATTTGATACATTTCCTCATTAGCAATTAGGCATCCATAGCCTCGACAAGGTTGTCACTATGATTCTCCCAAACATTGCTTTACTGTTTGTCAGGCATCCATAGCCCCAACAGAGTTGCTTGGATCCCCTTGAAAAATCTGAATTTTCTTTTCTTTTGATTTTCAATATTTTCTTCTTTTTTTCTTTTTCTTTTATTCCTTTTTATTTTTCTTTTCCTTCCTTCATTTCAACCTACAAGCAATGAAGCTCACACTGAGGGCTAAGAATCACAGTGGCACTGAAGCAGAATTTTATATTTTTCACTCAACCTGACTTCAAAAAGGACCCACAACGACCTCAAGATTCTTAAAGTGTGTGAGAGATATAATATTTTAGAATACATCTGAATCAAACCAACCAATGACTTATCCCCTTTGAATCAAACATCCAAGTCACATGACACAAATATAAGACCCTCTCCATCTACTCTAAAAAATTGATTGTGCTAGGAAATAAAAATAGGTTGTGCTAGAAAACATATGAAAGTTGATCTATTAGGAATTTGGCTATGTGCTTTGTTGATTGGTGTTTCTGCGCCTTCTCAATAAAGGTAGCACACAAGTATGCTACCTCTCTTGAAAAGTAGAAATCTGCAAACAAGTTCCAAATTACTACCCCAAGGTCTCTTGGGTGTCAGGTCATAACAATGCTTAGAATAGTTCAATTGGTTGATGTGATTTGATGGTAATCACAGGGTGACCTTTATGGTTTACAAAGCATGGGAAGTTGGGTCTGCAAATGGAGTTTCAAGGTGTTGGAAATGAATGCATAGTGGTTGCTCACTCAAAACAACAAGTTGAAACTCACTATGTTCATCAAATTTAGCTTTGTTGTGATACTTGGAATCCTACTCTAATAAGGATTTAAAAGAAATAGAAAAAGAGGAAAGGGTAAGAGAAGCTATTCTAAATCTAAGCTATGAATAAATAGTAACAATGGAGGATGCTATAGTAGTCAGACTCCCATAACTGAGTTTTTATTAACCAAGAGAAGCCTATAGCTACACAAAACCAATGCAATCTCCTAAGGTTTGTAGATATTTAGATTGTACATGCACTTCATGAATATACAATTGAACTAAGTTGCAACAATGAAATAAACAAGCCCAAGATAACTTTACACAGTTTTTTGTCATCAACAAGTGCCAAAAATATGGGCTAGAAGTCAATCAAATAGTATAACAACAACCACCATTAAAAACATTCAAGAAACTACAAGCTAAATTTAACATGGAAGTTGAATTATGCATGCATGATGAACAAACTCAAAAGAAACACCCAAATTAATGAAATGCTTCTTTCTATTGCTGCTAAATAATAAAAATAGGTTGTGCCAAAAAAAAATGCCCAATAGAGGACAAGGGAACCCCAGGCAAAGTAGCAAGGCAGAAGTAAAATGAAATAAAATGGAAAGAAAACACCTACACTAACCAAAGCAGTAAAGTGAAAGAAAACAGAAAGGAAACTACCCTAAAGCAAGCTAACCTATGGAAAACAAACCTAATATAGTGAAAATGAGAAAGCGAAGTATGTACACAAAACCTACACTACCCAAAATGAACTATGTAAAAAGATATTTTTAAAGAGCGACGTTCATTCCAGGAAAACTAACATTTACGCCCATTAGGATTCGTAATGTATGTACAAGCAGAAGGGAAATCATCACAATTCTAAGCTATGAAAACTCATCCTTATATTCAAAAAAAAAGAAGTTCAATGTTGTAGCATTCAAATCCAATAACACATTTAGGAAGAATTAGTAGTTGAGGTGATTCATGAAACCCATGGTTGACCCACAAAAAATTCTATCTCCCCTCATTCCCATATGCAAAATGATAAGTGTAGTTGTAAGTATCCATAGGAGCAAGGAAGGATAGAACCTGGATGTCACCATGTGAAGGTGGCAATTTTTGACAGTCGAGAGTGAGCACTGCATCATTGGTTGTTGTGTTGGTAGCCTCAGGTGGATGCAATGGATAGTGAAACATCCCTCTTGCATTACAAATATGTAGACCACAATCAAATTGATTAGGAAATACACATTATGAAGGAAAATTTTTAAATGCAAGGAACCTTGTACCTAATATCGAGCTTGCATAAGGTTGGGAGATCGAGGTAGAAAACACCTCTTCCATTCCACCATTGGGACCCAAAGCCTCCATTGGCTATTCTTCAAGGAATTACACTTCATCTCATCAATCCTTTGTAGTCCATGTTTCACTTGATTTTTGTCCTCATAAGGAAGTATGTTGTCCCATCTCATTTTCCTATTGTTGATTTCAGTTTGTTTGTAATTCATGTCATAAAAACATGACATGGATGAATCTATCCTATTGCAGCTCTCTAAATGTGTAGGAGGATCAACAATGGTCAAGGAGGAAAGACTCAGTTGCATCTTGTAGTTGGCTAGGAATATCATCTTTTTGGGAAATTGCCATGACATTCGCACCTTAGTATTCTTTTCCTTGTAGATCATGTAGCTCATCAAGATGTTTACCTATTTCTTCTTGTTCATCATCGTTGTAGATAGAAAAGGAGTTCCTCTCCCAATCCAGGAGCTCTAATGCTTTTCTGTCTAGAGGTTTGGGTGATATTTCTTCATCACCAACATCTTCTAAAATGTACTCTTCCTTTGTGTCACTATACCTCTATGGCACAATTCCAAGTGGGAAGAAATTAGCAAGGGATACCAGCTCATCAAGGGGGATGAAGTATGACATTTGGATTCCCTCCAAAATTCCTCTATAAAGTCTATCATCCATCACATAGAAATGCTCTACAAGAGGGGAAGACTCTTGGTGTCAAATGGATATCATCCCCCTTTGATCTACTTCATTATATGGAGGTTTGGGACTATATTGTTCTTCTTCTTTCATTGTCCCAACACCTTCTTGAGGGCTACCTTCAGAAAATTTGTCACTTAGATCCAGCTCTTGGTCCTCTAATTCAACTCTTGAGGTAGTTGCAGGAGGTGGTGCACTTGGTTGCTCCACTTGTTCTTTAACTTGCATGATGGCATCTTGAAATAACCCACATGTGAACTCTGAATGTGCAACATCATGGAGCCTACACCACCTGGGTAGTAGAAACACCTCCAAATCTACTTGGTATCTTAGCTCTGACCAATCCCTTGTGAATCTTGACACAAGCTCGTTATATCTTTCCACTACCGGATCTTCATCTGCACTTAGGAAGGAAGTGTGAGAGTGAATTGCCTCAACTTGTAGTTGTTCCCACTCCTCTACATCTTCATTTTTAGATGTCTAATTTCCCTTATCAACTGAGAATGAGTCTTTGAATTCCATTTCACTTGAAATTTCATCATTATTTTCTACTTCCCTAATGCTTTGAGCCTCTTCTTCTTTCTGATCTTCATAATTTGTGTTGGTTGTCCTAGCATATCCTATTGCAAATTCTTTTGATTCATCTTGTATGTATAGCCTTTTAATTGGAAACTGCTCTACTTCTTGAGTAGAGGATTTCACTTTTCCCATGGAGAAAAGATCTTCTAATCCCTTTCTAGCTAACCCTTCATCAAGGCTCTTTGTTGTCCCAAGAAAATTAGCTCCTTCCTCTTGGTTCTCAACCTTAGTGTTTGATGTACCAGCACTTGCTTCTATATAATTTCTTGGCCCGATATCATTGTGTTGTCCTCTAAAGGTTGACTACTCTCCTACCTCAATAAATGACCTTTCCTCATTGAGACCTATTTGTTCTAGCTTGTCCAAACTACTCCAAACTTGGGCAATGATGCTTGCACATGAAGGACAAGTGAATTTTGAGTGAGGTGCATTATGGAATCTGCACCGACTGGACATTAGTACCTCCTCTATTCTTAGTCCATCCTTAGCTTAGTTGTTCTTGAATAAATATATTAAAGGAAGCAGCTGCCATGTTAACCAATTCTTCCTCTTGGTCAAGCGGAGCTAAGGGTTGGTATATTTCCCAAAAGAGAATTTCTCCTTGCAAAACCATTTCAATCCTACCCAAGAATGTTAAGCATTCAAATTCATTGTGTCTGCTAGTGTCATGGATTCTACAATTGTATGCCAATACAAATTGCTACAATGGCTTTCTCAATATCCTATTTAAATCTTCTTGCAGCTGAGTGATATTAACTTGTAGTTGCTGCTCCATTTCAACTCAACTCTTTTTTCTTTCAAATTTTCTAATTTTAAAATTCTAACATATGATGATATCTCACTATCTCATCTTTTTCTTGAAGGTGTATTCAACTTCCAACTTCCAACTTTGTAGCCTTGAGCTTAGCCATGACCCCCTTCTAGCACCAGTTTTGTTGACGATTTTTTTGTGCCTTCTCAACATAGGAAACACACAAGTATTCTACCTCTCTTGAAAGGTAGAAATATGTTAACAAGTTCCAAATTACTACCCCAAGGTCTCTCACATGTTAAGTCATGATAATACTTGGAATAGTTCAATTGGTTGATGTGATTTGTTGGTAATCACAGGGTGGCCTTTATGGTTTACAAAGCATGGGAACTTGGGATAGAAAATGGAGTTTCAAGGTGTTGGAAATGAATGGAAATTGGTTGCTCACTCAAAACGGCAAGCTAAAACTTAGTATGTTCATTCAAATTAGCTTTGTTGTGATGCTTGCAATCCTACTCTAATGAGGATTTAAAAAAGAAATAGCAAAAGAGGAAAGGGTAAGAGAAGCAATTTTAAATCTAAGCTATGTATGAATAGTAACAATGGAGGATGCTATAGTAGAAAGACTCCCATAATTGAGTTTTTCTTGACCAATAGAAGCCTATAGCTACTCAAAACCAATGTAATCTCCTAATGTCTATAGATTTTTAGATTATACATGCACTTCATGAATATACAATTGAACTAAGTTACATTGATGAAATAAAAAAGCCTAGGCTAACTTTACATAGCAATTTGTCATCAACAAGTGCCAAAAGTATGGGCTAGAAGTCCATCAAATACTATAACAACAACCACCATTAAATACATTCAAGAAACTACAAGCTAAATCTAACATAGAAGTTGAATTATGAATGCATGATGAACAAACTCAAAAGAAACACCCAAATTCATGCAATGCTTCTTTCTATTGCTGCAAAATTCCTTTTCCACTAATTCACCAACTACAAATGAGGATCAAGCCCCTATTTATAGTTTTCCAAAAGGAGAATGAATGGATAGGATTTAATCACAATGTGTGGCTTAGATTCAATACAAGTTAGGATTTCACTTACCCCCAATATTGCACAATTTAAAACAGACTATTTTTTCGTCTTCTCTATTTTGTCTTCTAGTGACCTTGGCACTGTATTAGTTTTGTCCTATAGAGGTTGACATCCTTGTTGTGGCTACAAACTATTAAAAGCTGCCTTCTGTCTTTTGTATTTGCAACATTTCTTCATCGAATCTTATTGCAGATTTGTATTGCCGAAGAGCAGACATGTTGCCCCTAATCTTGTGGAACAACTCTTGAAAAATCATGATCATCATTTGGTGGAAAATAAAACATCTCCCTCTTGTTTCTTCAGCATTGACCTTCTTTAGTGTGCATTGTTATGTTAGGTATTCCTTCTTCTAGTGCCAACTTTATTGATGGGTACTAGGAGGAGAGGAAAGCACAAAAAAAATGATGTCTAAAGCAATGTGTTCTTTCCTTGTTCAACCCTCTTTTTGAGTTGAAATCTCTATCCTTGATGCAATCTCACATAGGGGTCCTCTGTGGACATCCTCCCCTTGTCAATGTTTTCAACGGGCCTCCTTGATGTTCCCCTCAGGAAATTCCATATATCTTGCACACATGGAGTGCAGTAAGTGTTTTGACATATAAAGGATGCAAACATCAATTAAATCCTACAAAAATGAGTGTTGGATCCATTCATACATCATTAAAGATCATAAAATTTATCTTAATTATCTGTTTGAAGTGTATTTGGATCATTTAGGTGAATGCGGGCCCAAGAATGTGGGCTTCTCCAAGTTGAAATTCGTTAGGGTGGAAGTAGTGAGAAAATGGCTTTGGGGCCATGGAGACCTGTAGACAACCACCCACAACAAAAATTTTGCATTGGTTGTTTGAGAGGTAAATCCTTGAAGCAATGATTGAGCTCTTGCAAAAATAGGCCATACGACACTTAGCATTGTTAGATCAAATTCTGGTGCTCTTGCAAGTTTGGAGTATGCAGGTGTAGGGAGGTCAAAGGACATTTGGAGCTTAGTCATTAAGTAGCAGCCTTCAGGGAACAGTGACCTGCATGCAGAGTTCTGCATTGTGGGACCCGTAGGAACCTTAGATGGCTAGGGTGGTGTCTTAAAGTTTTATCTTTTTGGGATGTACGGATGGAAGCTATTAGGCCGCCATTGAATGTTCACCATTAAGGAACAACCTTGGAGGGATGACCATCTATAGGAAGTGGTCCACATAGGCAGACCTACATCAAGCTCCTAGAATTAAGTTTTGGTGTTTTTCAAACTTCAATAGAGCGAAGGGAAACCAATCCTATGGAACTTGCCATACGGGAAGACGCGAGTGCTTCAATGTTAGGGGACGAAAAGGGAGTAAGGACTACCTGCAAATGGAAATCTACATAGATCAACCTACATGCTACTTTTTGCATGGTATGATCACAAGGTAAATCTGGGTTGAGGTTTCTTAGCATGTGTGAAAATAAGTGATGGAACACCTTCAATTGTCTTCCCTTTATCAAAACAACCCTATTTTTCTCATGTGAGTGCAAGGAGTGTGGATGCAACCAATGGGAAGGGTGTTGATGTTTAACTATTAATTAGTGGCTAGAAGTAGACAACGTCCTGCCAATGGAAACCCACAAATGGAATTTCTTAGATGGAAACTTGTAGCAAAATTTCTGCAAAGTCACAAAAGTTAGTAGATTTGACATTTTCAATTTTAGCATGTGGGAAAAGGAGTAGAAAGAGTGCCAAGACATATTTCCTTAATAGTTGACTCCTTTTTAAAATTTTGGAAATTTGGAATGCAGAAGCTGGAGGATCTATCCCCCTTTACAATGACATTGCTCAAATGGACTTCCACAGATAAACTTCCATGAGTGGACTTCTACAGTGAAATTTCCACAATGTCCAAACACATGGAAATTTTGATGCAAACCCCTTTAGGCATGTGAAGAAACTCATTTTATGGGGTCTAGATGATGAAAATTTGAAGTTTGCACCCCTTATTGGAAATGCAGAGATTTAGAAGGGGGAAGCCAGAGGGTCCACTGCCCTAAAAATGGAAATCCAGACATAGAAACCCACACATGACTACCCGCAAATAAATTCCTATGAACAACGATGGAGGGATGACAATCTACAATGAAATTCTTGTGGATGACGATGGAGGGACGATGACCCACAATGAAATTCCCGTGGATAGCATTGGAGGGATGGAAACCCATAAAGAAATTCCTATGGACAAAAACAGAGGACAATGACCTGCAAAGAAATTCCTACAACTTCTCAAAACTCAGCAAAACCTTGGCAGCTCACTTAGGCATCACAGAAACATCCAAAATCCATAGGAAAATTGTCCCCAAAGTCCAAAAATGAAGGAAAAAGTGAAGCAAGCGAGTAGGGACCAAGTTAGCAAGAGCAAGGAAAAAGAAAAAAAAATGGGGGTACCCACCTTTGGTAGGGAATGTGTGCAAAATATGCACAACATGCTCTCTATTGAAAATGTTGTGGTTTAGTGTGTCATTTTTTGAGTATGTACTTAACTGCAAGAAGAGGTAAAACTCTGTGCTTTTAACCATAGCATTATTACTAGCTTATACAACTATGTTCAAGATATTGTGAAGTTTTGTGAATCGTATTGGAAGATAACAATGACAAAGTTCAACTCTATATATCATTGTCATCTCTATGTTTAGTTTATAAGTGTGGGAGATTTTGTATTTCCTTGAGAAGAATGTTTAGGTGCTACACATCTAAAGTTAGTCTCATTGTTGTAAGAAAAGTGTGAATTTGAAGAAAGATCGAATCTAGAAGATGTGTGTATGGGAAACATATGTATGATTGGAAGTTTTTGTGATTAGGTACAATTCCTAGTTGACCTAATATATGATAAAGATTAAATTTACATTTTGAATGTTAGTTAGATCTATTTTAGATCCATGCTGACCTACATTAAGTATTGCATGTTTTTCTTGGGCGTGAAGATGATTTTGAATCATGCAGTTTCAAAAAAAGCTATTTTGGATTTTTTTATTTACATATAATTAGGTCAATGTAATTGAGGTGTGTGAATGAAATCAAGTATATATATGAGATATTTTAGAGTTGAAGAGATAGATATGAGCAAGCATAAATGATATATCAGGTGCAAGTGGTCTCATATCATGTGGAAACTTGAATTAAGTGGTAAGAGTTTAGAATCAAAGAAGATTTGTTGAACAACTACTAAGTAGAGTAGTACCACATATTTAGAGTTTCAAAGGAACTCAAATATAGCACAAGGAAGGTGCACTTTGTATCAATTCATACTTTAGCAATGAGCTATTTTTGTAATGGAATTAACTTTGGTTGTGAGCCTTATAAGGATAGTGTGCCCTGGCAATGAGCTCTTGTAATATACTATATTTGGATATAATATATTGTAAGTGAATCCTCATTGTGTTTCTTCTCATTTTAGGTTTTCCACGTAAAAATCCTAGTGTTCATATGTGTTTCGTGACTTTGTGGATGATTTATGCTTTCATTTTTTATTTTAGTTAATATTTTTTGGTGATTGGATAAGCTATGTTCAAAAGTTTAATAGAATACTTATTCACACCCATCCCTCTCAGTATTCTAAGTGTTCAACAGTTTCAAGGTTGAGTATAGTATAATTATGAGTTGAATTATTGAAGCAGATAAAGATAGATGAAAGTACAAAATTTAAATGTTGGATTACCAGATGCAGTGAGTAGATGTATGCAATTATTCAAATAGACTATGAAGTTTTTGGAGCTATTGTGGTGGATTTTCTATTGCATTAAGATCATGTTCTCTGTGTAACATTATTCTCTATCTTCTTTTTATATTTCAGTAGTGAGCCTTTCTAGACAATGTATCCTATTCTAGCAATGATCACTTGTAAATTTTTTTTCAATTACTTATATTGTGAGCTAATCCTCACTATGGTTTTTCCCTCCTTGGTTTTTCCACATAAATCTGACATTCTCTTGTGCATGGTGTTGAATTGTTTAAGTTTATGTTATATTATTTTCATGTTAAAACTTCATAAAAGATTAAGTGTTTAATGAATGCATGTGGATCTAAATGTTAATGAGGGTTTTGATGTTTTGATAAGATACAATTGATTCACCCCTTCCCCCTCTCAGATTTCTTGTTTATTCAAAAATGGTTTGACTGGAATGCAAGTTGTGTTATGCTAGGTTTCCATGTTGAAAATGATCTAAACTCATAGACCAAAAAACTCCATTATGTTAGCGCTATGTAAACCATGCTTCAGGGAGCACATAAAAAGAACCTTAGGGGGTGCACAAAGTTTACCATCATAGGGGATGAAAAAATATTTAGATCGTCATAGGGGAAAATTGGTAACCATGCCTTAGGAAGAACTATAACAACACCAACACCAAGGGGGTATGGAAGTAAGTCAACTCTCACAAGATGTCTATGAAATGGCTAGAGGATATACCTCTCCTTAAAATGCCAACATACTTTCTATATTGGTATTTTAAGGAAGAAGAGGGGAAGAGAGGATCCTTGAGGAGAGTGCACATCTCTTAAAACTAGTTATCCTTTCCCCCCAAGTGTAAAGGAAAGAATAACCATACAAGAGACTATATTGTTGCTATCATGAATGAATATGGTTGCACCTCATCTTGTACCACCATGAATAGTGATGAAAAAACACGATGAAGCCACAAATTCCACATAGTAAGTAGAAACACCATAGAATAAAGATCATTATTTCTTAGAACGATTACGTGCATCCACACATGAGAGAGCACCACCATCACTAAGTTTTTTTATTTTATTACTTAATTCCTAATAGTCATTAGTAGAATGACCATGCACTAGATTATATGCACAAAATGAGTTATTATTATAAAATTTCTTTCATATTTTTTGGACGAATAGTAATCTAGTGAGCTTTGAGAAGCATCGACAATATATGCCCTTTTTCAATAGTAAGAGATATTCCTTTCTCTTGTGAAGAAAAGCTTGTCTTCTTATGACAAGATGTCATAAATAGAGTAGATGAACATGAGATGAAGATAGAGATGAGGGTTTGAAACCTAAACCCTTTTTATAAAAGTACGATATAAACTTCACTTGATATTTATTATTTTGTTCTATATTTTCATTATATCCAGTTTTAGAAATAATTTTGTATGCAATCCCATAACATTCTTCCAACTTGGATGAAGAAGTATTATCTTAATGTTCATGAGAAGAATTCATTCTCTCATGGGAATGCAAATCCTTTTTAAGTGTTTTCAAGTTAGGCATATTCCACACATGAGGGATGAAAGTTAAAGAGCCCCATTGCTACCATTAGATGATGTCTTTGGATCTATTGATGTAGAACAAGATTGAGCAAATGAAGCACAAGACTCTTTAAGTTTAGACTATGATATTTTGTACTCTCCCATAAAGGAGGGTGTAAAATATAATGAACCCCAATTATCATCTAATATTTTTATTATTGGTGAGATACCATCATGATTATCTTCAACATGTATGGGTTCTATCTTTGAAGTTGTGATCAAAGTATTAATAGATCTAGAAGTATTATAATCATCTTAGACTAGTGAATTATATAATTTCTCATTTTCTTTAACTGTATATATCTTGTTATTATATTCATACTTCATCTCATGATGAAGAGTAGATGGGATTCCCTTCATGGCATGAATGCATGGTCTACCTAGGAGAAAATTGTATGAAAGAGGTCTTGGCATGATATGGGAAAGGGTAGGTAAAACCATAGGCCCTACCTTAATGGGTAGCACAATGATACCCAATGGTTGCTTACTAACATTGTTAAAGCCACAAATAGAAAGATCATTAGGTTCTTTAAGGTTCTTATCCATACTAACTTTATCTAGAAGATCAATGCTAAAAGCATTAAGACCTGATCCATTATCTATGAGGGCACACCCAACTCAAGTTTTATTAATGACCACCATTATCATTAAGAATTTGTGTTTATTTTGGATCTCAAGTGAGGGTAATTCATGTTGAGGGAATATAACAACCAACTTTTTCACTTGAATACAATAAAAAAAGGTCAATACATCATTTGGTTTAATAGAATTTTAGACATCATTCTTCTACAAAGACTCTTGGAGCATCTTGTGATATGTAGGTGATGTTTGAATCAAGTCCCAAAGGAAAATCTTGGTTGGAGTATTACAAAGTTGCTCAACAAGATCATATTACTTACAACTACATTAAGGAAGATTAGGTGGGGATGGAAAATATGGTTAAGGTAATGGAATGGATGTTAGTTTTTGTCTCGATTTTTTGGTTATTTATAGTGTTATAGGTTTGAGCAACTACATGATAACTTTGTTTTTGCAACACATCTTGCACATGATTACTAGTGAGTTGTTTTGCAAAGTTTAAGATATGGCCATGAGATTTTAGAGGGCCTATAATGAGAGGTGATTTAGGAAGTCCAATAATTAGACAAATTTTAGGAGGTCCAATAATTAAAGGAGTGTAGACGTACCAAAAAATGTTAAAGGAGATTTAATAGCCAATTATGTGTTTATAGCCTCAACTAAGTTAAATACTTGTTGATGATCTTCTATTGATGGAGGATTTAATGTCACCTTAGAATATTCATCTATGCAATCCATCTTATGGTATTTTGAGAGAAATGTATCACTAATTTCATCTTTTTGTGCTACAATATCTTCCCAATTAGGATTGGTATTGGGAGAGAAATAAATAAGATTCTCATAATGCTCAATGATTGGATCCTCTTGCACCAAGATACCTTGTTCACAAGTAGGTTAAATATCAAAAGATAAAAAGAAAATGATTTTCATGATTGTTACTGATTACATCCTCTTGCACCAAAACACTCTCACAAGTAGGGGAGATGTTGGGAGAAGAATGAAGATTAAGTGATGTTAATAAATGTGTCTAATTTTTTTTGTTGCATATTTTTCTATATGAAAACTAGACTTTTGAAAATAAAAAGTATTTTTATTATCTTTTTTAGGGGGTATTGCACTAAATTATGTGAATTAGGAAAAATTGGAAATGCATAGAAAAATATAAAAGTTTAGGACAAACTTCTAGAAAGAAGAACCAAATCTGCACATAAACAATAGACAAGATTTCATAAATGAAATTTTAGGCCAAATTGATTAGACAAGGGTGCCTAGAGTTTCCTAGAGAAATATATTTAAAAAAAATAAAAATATGGAAACCACATGTAGTGTTTGAGGGTCCTATGTCTCAGAGGATCAAGTTTCAAATTGAATAGATTTCTAGAAATGTAACAAAACATATTTTTTTCTATATGAATCACATACATGCTATAAATTTGGATATTTTTGGGACAATTGAATATGTTTAAATGATAATTTTCAAAAACTAAATGATTTAATTGATTTATTTTTCCAAAAATATAGAAAAGAAATTCTTTTTGATCTTTTGAAATAAAAATGTTATGCAATTTTGTCACTTTTTCAATGTTTTTACTGATATATGTATGTATAAATGATAAAGTAATTTTGTAATTAATTTTCTCAATGAAAATAACTCAGATATAAGCCCTAGACATTGAAAATTAGATCTTTTTTTTTTAGTTATTGCCAAATGATTTTTCAATTTAATTGATGAAAAACTAATGAAAATGGATAGTTTTTAAAAATAAATATAAATTATCACTGGTATTTTCAAGTAACCTAGGTTTAAATTCTATTTTAATAATTTATGCAATGAAAAAATTAGAAAATTGCAAGTATAAGATATTTTAGTTTCACCAAAATGTTATGTAGGAAAAGCAAACTTAGGGTTTAACTAGGATTAGTCACTTTCCACTTACATAACATTAGAATTTAGATTAGCAATGGTATGATACTAACTTAAACCTAAAAGGTGATTCAATCAACCTTGGATCTAAATTATTTGAGGGCCCTGAAATGGAATTTTTATGAAAAGGCAATGATGCAACTAGTTAACTATGAAAATGTATTGTTCTAATGTGAATATAGATGATTTGGAAACTGATAATAAAATTTTATGACCAAAAATGGATAGAGCGGATATGTGTGCACACGTTATTTGAAATTGAGCTTAATTTGATAAGACAATGGCACCTAGGGCACCCTAGACTAGGGATTTGAAACCAAAAATTTATTTACAACCTCAGGTCTCTTGTATGTGGCTTCTTCCTTTTGGATCTTGTTGTTGGAACTTCGTGTGATACTAAGATATCTAATTTTTTGTATCTTTTCAAGCAATAAGGCTTGAATACATCAATGAGAAAATAGTCTTCAATATTCTTCCAATCTCTGACAAAGCTATAACCTACACATTCAAATAGAGATGGATAGTTATA
Organism: Sequoia sempervirens; assembly: GCA_007258455.2. Lineage (NCBI taxonomy): Eukaryota > Viridiplantae > Streptophyta > Pinopsida > Cupressales > Cupressaceae > Sequoia > Sequoia sempervirens. The sequence continues at coordinate 336,228,099 of VDFB02105785.1, forward strand.
CCATATAGGGGCTTGCCTTGGTCAAACCTCGTGTTAGTATTTCTACCTCCACAAAGGAAAAATTTATGATAAAGAGATCTTATCTATTCTATGTTCTCACAACACACCCCATTTTTCTCTTTAGAAAAATTTTGACGCCCTCTTTTCTGCTACTTTTTTTCCTTCCTTTGATTTCACTTGCTTTGGTGTGCTACTTTTGGAGGAAATGGTAAAATGGTGAGTTTTAATCCAACTTTCTTGGCCCTTGCTTAAGTTCTCACTTTGCCTAACTAGGAGTGTTTGCAAAATATTTTCCCCAACCTTATTGATTTTCCTAAACCCCAAGTCCAAGGTATCGATGTTTTTTCCCTAAGGATGTTGTATCTTTGGAAATTTTATCTTTCTATCGAGTTGATAGTCATTCCTAGTAGGTCATCACCCAGATAAAATACTCTCGATGTGTGTATTTCCCCTCCTTTTTGGTTAGCCTATTAGTGGCTTTTCTTTTCTTTAGAAATAGAGATTAATTTGTTTTTGAAAATATTGTTTTAAACCAATTTGGTCCCACTTGCAGTTGGTCCTAAGTTTCCCTTTTCCACCCAGTTCTCATGAACCCAATAGGTAAAAGTCTAGACTCCTGATAATATTTTCAAATTCTTGTGTCAAATAATTCAAACCTCGATTGATTGTGAATTTTTAAGTATCCAAGGGTGGCATTTCCTATAAAGCCTATGCCTCATCAAAATTAATGTGACATGTAAGTGTGCCATGCTAGCTGCCTACTTCACTTTCTTCTCTAATGGTGGGCCCATACACTAAAACCAAAGAGTTCATAGTTTGAACCCTAATCCACCATGATTACGCCTTTATTCATGGTAATTGATTTATTGTAAAAAAAATTAATGAAGGTGTAAAATAATGCATGTACTTGGCACCACCTCGAGCATGCATTTTCTTTCATAACACACTACCTTGCAATAGATTACTCACCTATAAGGAAACTAAAGAATTAAAACCAAGATTGTGGTGTGCAAAGAAAGGTAAGTCTTGAGAAGCTAAAGAACAAAAATACCAAGGGTTTTGAGTTCATGTTCAGAAAATCGTATAATCAACAAAACTAGGTATGCTTCAAATAACTAAAATTTCATTTATTCATTCATGCATGCATGGCTCGAGTTAAGTGACATTACAAGTAGTTATGTCACTGAAATGTTGAAAATTTTGAAAGTAATTTAACCTAATTGGATACTATAAATCTCATAAGTAAGGATATTTTATGAATTATTGTAAATGAATGGCTAAATTTCACACTAACTGACACACAAAGTACATATCTACTAATAATGTAGGAAATCCAAAGAAATATGGGCACTTCCAGAAAGAAGCCGACAGATGAGGAATTTGAGTCCCATGTTTCATAGGTTGTATAAATTGGTGGGACAATTATAGAAACCCATCTAGGAGGGTTTACTAATAATGAATTTTCTATGCAAATTTGACAAGAGGGTGCCTCCCAATGCACAAAGAACATCATTGCAAGTGGACAATATTTGGTAGGAGAGTTTCCACCAGCAATGGAAGCTCCTAAAATAGTAATGGAATTTATGAATTGGTATGAACCAAATAAGAGGGTCATTGAGAAAGAAGGAAGGGTCTATTTAGACCTCTCTATAAAAAGCATTGTATACACATTTGGGCTCCCATCATTTAGACAGATGAATCGATTGAATATGAAAGTCTTGGCTACAACGTACCTAAATGCAAAAGAATAAAACAAGAAATTTATGAACGTGACATGGTGTTGGGAGGATATTACAATGAAAATGAAACAAATCCCAAGGTATGTGTTTATTCAAAATGTTCAAGAAATAATAATCCTAGTGAGTAGGATAGATGGACTCAAGGATTCCAACAATTTTGACCCCTAGATGTTCAATATTTTAGTGAAAATAAAAGAAGGCCCTGTGTAAATTCATTTGGGGAGTTTCATCAATAAAAAGTTGCATGAAAAAATAATAATTTTCTTGAACACCTAATGGTTTTATATTTCCTTCACCCTGAGTGTAAATATGCAATGATTATATAGAGTTGGTGCGCTAGGCAGAGAACTAGGGAATAATTTTAGTTATGGTAATATGCCTAAGATTACTAACCAATACTAGGAACATTACTAGAGGTTTAATGATGTATTTTATATGAGTTTGGTAGGATTAGTAGAAGGCGACAAAGCCAAAATATTGTGCCTAGAAGCATAAAGTGTTATCTAGTCGGTTGGAGGTTGGTATATTCAATTTCCTACTTTAAGTTACATCAGGGTGGAAGGATTCAAAGGACACTCTTCATGATATCTAGCAATGCAATATAAAATATGTTCAAACTAGAACTAGTGAGATAGATGCAACCATCTCATTTTTTTTCATGTAAGCATGCAATAAATGTTTAGTCAAATTCCCCATCACAATTGGGACTTACAAATGTGTTGTAGCTAAAAGTGTCGATGTGTGTGAAGAGGAGTTGAAGCTTTGAAAGTTGGATTTCTTTGCACTTAGGAAAAAGAATTATGATCTGAAAGGAAACCTTTCCATGTTAATAAGTGAGAAGTATGCTCTTGTCCATGATCTCAAGGATTGTTGGCATAATTGTGATGATGAACATGAGTTAAGGACATGGTTATACCAAAGGTTTCCATTACAATTAGCAAGGCTTCTTAGACTCCATGATATTCCAGAGCAATTGGATATAGATAATATAGAGGTATTGAATACAACTTATTATAGAGAAAATATTTTTGATGAACCTATCCCAGACCTAGATTATACAACAGAGATAGTAACCATTAAAAATATTTCTAACCAAGTGTTGACATACACTCAACAATGGGTCAATTTTTATAGTGATGCATTAAAAGAAGCTATGGTAAAGCTCACATCCCTACCTAATGTAAAGAGAAAGAAATAGTTAGAAGATGAGTCAAGGTATGTAGAGACTTCTAAAAAGAAAAGAAAGGTTGGAAAAGTAGAGGCAACTAGGCATAGTGAGGAAGGAATTCCTACTACCTCAAGCTAAAGAGTTCCAATGATTCCAACTACCCAACAAAAAGAGACTATGGCCAATTTGGCCAATATTACAGTGACTTCAAAGGTGATGTTTTCTTCCATAGTAATGTGAAGATCTCATCCTATAAATAGCAAGGAGGTGGGAATGAAAACACAAACATGAGCTAAGAGAAGGCCTACATTGTAGAAGGTAGCAGATATATTTACTTCTCCACCTTCGACTAATATGGAAAAATTGAGATAAACCTTGGGAGGGACCCCTATAATTCAAGAGGAAGGTCCTGAACAAACTGAGGAAGATGTTAGAAAATAGTAGGATTAGCTGACTACCATAATGAAACAATTTGAAGAAAAATGATCTAAAGAAAACCCATGATGTAGCTAGTAATGAAAGAAGTGTTGGATATAGGGTCAAATCCTATGGATAAAGAAGAATATTTTATAAGAGGTTCACTCTCTCTAGAAGTGGGAAACCTTGAAGAAATTAATGAAATAATAGGGGATACTATAGGTCAAAAATCCATTGATAATATTCATAATGTTGATACAATTGATGATCAGCTAGTGCAAAGGAAGAAATAAAGAAAATGTTGAGCAACCATAGACTTCTAAGAAATTAGGCAAAGGCTTGGATAAGAATGAAAATTTAGAGTCCTCATAGACCTTGGGTTGTGAACCAAGAAATGATGAGAATCCTAATGTTTTAGGATAATAGGGAAATAATGCCCCAAGGACTAATGATTGTTGGTGTGAATAAATGTCTTGCACTTAGTTATTTCTCTTACTAGTTAATTAGGGGACATATTCATATGTTAAGTTTGCTTAGATTGTAAGATTCTTTCTAGAAGGTGTTAGTTGTCATTAGTTGTTATCTTATCTTTTGAAAACTACTACATGTGACCTAGGTAGTTGTGATAAGTTGTCTCATGTCATAATATTAAGACACTTGTCATAATCCTATGAAATATTATATCTCACCTTGGCTATGTAACCAAGGGGTCTCTACTATTTTCTACATTGACTCTTTTTGCATTCATTGAGAGGAATACAGTTTATTCTTGTCACATTAAACTTCTTTGTATTTTATGCTTTTCATAGGCCTTTACATCTTTGGTGGCTATTTCCAAAGCCAAATCTTACATGGAATTAGAGCAAGTTAAGTTCCTTTGGTTAGTATTTTAGGAGATCTTGAGTGCAATATTTTATTTTATTGAACCATTGAGTACACTCTTCTCTTGCATCTTTGGATGATCTAGAGAATAAAAAAGGTGTGGTAGAAATACTAGATTCTGGGGGGTTCCTTCTTTAGCTTTGTATTGCAGGTGCATTTTGGGAGCTTGTTGCATCAAATATGAGCTCACCATTATGTCTAGAGTGTCTAAGAAAGTTAGATTCTCCTTTTGTTTCATACCAGTTGGACATTAGAGGCCAAATCTACAAGGGTTTGAAGATTGAAGGTGGTTGCCAGATCTAGGAGGTAGCCATATTTTACAAGCATTTCAGCCAAAAAAACATCACCATCGTGTCCAGAAGGGTCAAAAACCACTAAATAGACTACCAAATCATCAAATTTGGGAAAAAATTTCAACTAAGAAAAAAGAAATTGTTGGTTGAGCCGTACGACCTAGCCATTATGACAATAAGTATGATTTTTTTTTTTAAATATATATATATATTTTATATTTCTATGAAAATATTTGGAAAGAAAAATTTATATATATATATATATATATATATATATATTTGCAAATTTTTGAAAAGTATTATAAAGTTTAAAAATAAAATAAAAAAGGACTCTATACTTTTTTTTTTAAAATGTAGGGTACATTGCTAGAAGAGTACTAGGTGGCTTGTACTAGCCACGCAACACAACCCTCTTACCTGTCACGACCCAAAGTGTGGCCCCCACCATGACCGACACTCATTTTAACTGTGCCAATAAATAAAATCAAGTGAACTTTATTTAAATTGGCAAGAAAATAAAAAAATAGTGAAAAATTAAATATTCCTAGAATATTCCGACCAACGATCCATTGGTAGCAAAATAAATGGTGGTAGAATATTTCATTCACCAAAAGGAATACTCTAGAAAAAAAATAGTGGAGGAATAACGACTTTGATAGGCCATAGGCCATCAAATTTAATTATTAGGTTTTTTTATGTCATCATGGCATGAGTAATGATGTTAGTGTTCCTTTAGAAATTTCTACCCCCCTCTCATTTGAGTTTTTAGTTTTGAAGCTAATTTTCAAAAACTAATATCTTGAGCTTACGACCTCCTTTATCTGAGCATTTTTTTTATTTAGGCTAATTTTTCATGCTCTACGTGTTGGTGCATTTAGATTTTGATTTTGATGCATTTATTTTTTAGAAAATTTAATTATTCACAAGTGTTGCTAAGCTATCACCATTTTTAGAACTTGTGGGGCTCCGTTTAGGTTCATACAGACTCCTTTTTAGGTGATATTCTTTTGAAGTGTATATTTTTTTAGAACTTCATAGTGGTGCTACTAATTTGTATTCATTGTGATCAAAAAATGTACTTTTAGCACATATCCTTATTTGACTCATTTTGGAAATTGTATTGCATAGATCATAGTTTTATCTTTTGCATGTTGATCATAGTTTGATCAGGCCTTATTATGGAAATCATAAGCATTGAAATCAAAATTCTACTTAGCTATTTCTTGCAAGTGGCAATTGTAACCGCACTAAGTATAAAGTTCCAAATCATTTGCTTGAGGGGGAGTTCTTTGATTGAGTGCATTTGGGGAGTTGTGTTGTGTGATTGTGCTTTGAGTTCTTTATTGTTCTCTTCATATTTCAGACATGGGTTATCCTAAGTTTCCTCTTTTAACTCCACATAACTATGCAACATGGAAAATAAATGCATGGAGCAAAATAATGGAAAATGGATTAATTCACTAAATTGATGGATCCATTCTAGAACCAACTGATCCAAACTTAAAAAGTGAATGGCTCATTGAAATTACTATTGATCTTGGAATACTTAGGAAATATGTATCTCCTCATCTTATATTTAACATTGATAAGTGTAAATCAGCTAAAGAAGCTTGGGTTAAACTTGCTCAATTGTATGGAAAAATTGATGATATTAGGAGATACAAACTTGATAATGGTATCACTAATCTAGATCCAAATAATTTTGACATAATCCAAGTATATGTCACTAAGGATAATGAGATAAGAGAACAACTCAAAGATTATGGTATTGATAAGAAGGATTCACAATTGGTCTTCAATTTGTTGGAAAAGCTTCCTTTAAAATATGCAGCTTTTGTTTCTAGTTTTTAGACTCATCGGTTGACTATGGTAAGTGCCTATACTACACCTTCATTTGATTCATTCATAGAGATGTTGATTCTTGAACAATAAAAGTTGATCACTATGGGTATTCTCAAGTCATCCAAGTCACAATATTTGATGGTAAGACATGGGTTAGGATCTAGCAAGAAACAAAAGTAATCATAGAATAAGCCACGTAAAGATCAAGCACAATCCTCTTCTCCTTAGCAAGGAAAATCTTCACCATCTTACAAGAAGGGGAATTCACAAAAGAAGGAGAAACCAACTTGTGCATATTACAAAAAGGTTGGTCATGATTAGTATCGTTGTCATGCTAAGCAAGTTGATGAATTGACTAATCTCCTCAAGAAGAACAACATCAATTTTCCATCTTCCTACAAAAAGGAAGCATCTTCTTCCACTTCTTCACAATAAAAGAAAGGAAAAGGATAGGAACTTTTTGTAGCCACAAGATTGTCACATCAATGGATACTTGACTCGGGTGCTACAAATCACATGGGTTCTAACAGAGAACATTTTTCTTCATTGGAGACTTGTGCAGTACCACACATTCTTACATGTCATGATACTCAAATGGAAGTTGTTGGAAAAGGTTTGGTTGACATGGATGATGGATCATTTGAGAATTTTCTTTGTGTTCCTAACTTGTGTGCCAACCTTATTTCAATCTACCAAATCACTCATTTAGGGAATGGGAAGAAAGTTGAGTTTTCTCCAGACATAGTTGTGGTAAAATATCTTGAGGATAATGCCTTGGTTGTAGTGGGAAAGGCCAATTGTGAGTCTCAGCTATATCAATTTTTTCACTTTGGGCCACATTCTCCTACAACATTTCTTACTCATTCAGATTCAATAAGTTATGGCATGAGCGATGTAGACATATTAACTACTGCTATCTTTAGTAGCTTAGCTCACATGATATGGTCATAGGTCTCCATTGCATCAAATTTTTAGATGGTGTATGTATAGGTTATGCTATGGGTAATCATCCAGAAGAGAATTTTGATAAAGGGAATTCTTGGAGGGCTTTAGAAGTTCTTCAATTGGTTCATAGTGATCTAGTAGGCCCATTTCTAGTTTTGTCCTTTATTAAGGCTTGCTATGCACTCACCTTCATTGATGACTACTCCAGATTCACTTGGGTCTAGAATGAATTATTTGACAAGTTTCAAACCTTCAAGGATCATGTTGAGAAGCAATCTGGAATGTATATCAAGATTCTTCATACTAACAATGGTCAAGAATATGTGAACCACAAACTTGTGCAATTTTGTACTCTTGAAGGAATTGATCATTCAATTTCATAAACACCACAACATAATGGTGTTGCTAAAAGGAAAATAGGACCCTCAAGAAAATGGCTAGCTGCATGATTCATGCTCATTCTCTTGGTCCTAAATTTTAGGCTGAAGCCATTAATTATGCTACACATATTCAAAATCAGGTTCCCCATAAGGCATTGAAATGCATGACTCCTTTTGAGGCTTGGTGAGATAGAAAACTGATTGTGCGACATTTTCAAGTTTTTGGTTCTCTAGCTTGGGAACACATACCTCTAGAGAAGCACAAGGATTTGGAACCTCAAAGAAATCCTTGCATCTTTGTTGAATATCCAAATGGTTTCAAAGGGTATAGACTCTTGGATCTAGAGACATGATCTCTTCATTGAGAGGAGTGTTTACTTTGAGGAAGGCTATCCAATTTTGACCTTGGATCCTCCTCATCTTTCTTCCATAGTGGACTCAGATGATAGTGACGCAGATGATTCTCCCTCATCTCTAACTCATAGGATTTCACCTTTGTAAGGTTCTCATTCTGAGCTTTAGGATTCTTGTCCTCCATCCCCATCATCTTTACAACCTTGTTGGGCTTGAAAAACTCTTGATTCAACAAGAAATCTTGTTGGGGATCCTACAAACACTCAAAGGACTTGGTCACAACATCAACATCTTCCACATTTCTGCATTGCTACTAATTCTAATCCACAATCCTTTAAGGAGGCATTAGGAATTCCTCAATGGGATATAACAATGGAGGAAGAGTGTAGTTCCTCGATGAGTGTTGGAATTGTTGCCTTAATCTCATAGGCTGGAACCTCTCGAAGAGAAAAGTTGGTGTGACATTTCTTTGGTCTGGTTGACTGGCAGTTTGGGAACTTTGTGAAATATTTTGGTCACTATGACATTGCAGAAGTCTTGCCGAACGCTTTCACTTTGGAGTCTATCATTGTGACATAAAGTAGTCATTGTAACCTCTTATCACGTGGATTTCTTTGGCCGACATGCCATTCAATCGTGTATCAGGGAGACTCATGGCGACCACGAGCTTTGGGATAACCTTTAGCGGCTCAGTGAGAAGTCTTACTGAAAGTAACATGTCTCGGCGACAGTGTTGGAGCTTTTGGGGAAACCCTTGGGTGATCGGTAAGAAGTCTTACCTATAGTGATATGTCTCACTGATGGGTGTACATTTGGAGACTTCAGTGTAACACAAAAGGATTTGATATGAAGTCTTGGCAAATGTGGAAAGTCTCACTGATAGTGTGTGGGGTCATCAGTTTAGTATGACTCTTGGCGAACAGTGAGGTTGGGATAACTTGGAAGCCTCAGTAAGAAGTCTTGCTAAAGGATGATTCTCTCATCGACAGTGTGGGATGTGTTTGGCATGACTCTTTGCAAACGGTGGGCTCGAGGTAACCTAGAGACTTTGGCGTGAAGTCTTGGTGAATGTTAAATGTCTTTCCAATTCGGTAAGACATGAGCGCTCGGTGAAAGGTCTCGGCGAAAGAAAAAAGTCTTGCCGACTATTATTTGGAACTTGGTATGACTTGAGACCTTGGTGTGATGTCTCAAAAAAAGTGATAAGTCTCACTGACTGTCGAATGCTTCGGTATAACACATGAATGCTCGGTGGGATGTCTTGGTGAAAGATGATTGTCTCAGCAAATGGAATTCTCACGTCAGTATGACTTGAAGACTTCGGTATGAGGTCTTGGCAATCTGCAATAGTCTTGTCGATGGAAATATTGAGATCAATGTGACTTGAAGACCTCAGTGAAACCTCTTGGCAACAGTTGAATGTCTTAGCGATAGAGTTGGCGAATGAGTTCAATTGGAGGTCGGTGAGAGGTCTCTCTGATCATGCCATTGAGGAGACTCTTGCTGACAGATGGATGCCAATAGGAATACAATGGGTTTCGGTATGACTTATAAGCTTAATGGAACCTCTTGCCGATGGAGATGACTCTTGGTGACAATGTGTATTCTAGTCTTGTGGCATTGGGGAGACACTTCTAGTGTCTCACCAACATGCGACACAAGTTGATTGTTGTTGACCAAGTGAAGACTGTCCGACGTGGTATGATGTGGACCGATTCGAGAAAGAAGAATGTGAACCATTTGTTGAACTGTTTCTGTGAGGAAGTTGGAAAACAAAATCATGAGGAAGTGGAAACATCGAATGATGATGGGTTGGATGATTCATAAGATTTGATCTGACAGTTGGAAAATAATGATTTTTCATAGAGCCTGCAGAGAACGAATGTATATATGTATGCATTGGACATTCTATATAGTGAGATAGTGCTGGTAAGAGTACAAAGAGAGCCATAGAGTTAACGATAGAGAGATGACTGAGTGGCTGGCTGAAAGGCTGAAGTGATGAGGTCGAAGTAGAAGAGAGAAGCAAGTTTTTTTGTTGGAATCTCTCCTGACCATGAGTGCCATGGTTGATCTCTCATGTTGAGTTTGCTACCAGTTGTTTCCAGAATGAACAAGTTGAATCTTGGAAGAGGCTATGAGCCTGAATTTGTATTGTAACCATTATGTTGCTGAATAATACAATGGCTCAATCTTTGGAGTGTAGGGTTTTTTATCTGAAAGGATTTTCCCCATGTAAATCTTTGTGTTCTGGTTTTCTGTTTCATCTTTCATGTCTGTTGGTTCGTGTAGTAGAATCTGTTAATGCTTGTTGTTGAATTTACATGTGTTTCTCTCAGATGGATCAATGTAGGAAATAAATTGTGTCTGTTTCCACATTAGGACATAGTTTTACTTGTCTTTGAGGCAACCTAATTGAAATGAAAGTTACCAAAGGCACTACTGTTATGGAGTTTTGAATAGATGCGCTCCTAGATTTCCTTACAATGAGGAATCACACATGGGAGTTAGTTCCTCTTCCTAAGGGGAGGAAAATAGTTTGATGTAAGTGGATCTATCATACCATATGCAACAAATGGAATTGTGGACAAGTTCAAATCATGACTTGTGGCTAAAGGTTCTCACATGTTCTTGGTATTGATTACATAGGAACCTTTTCCCCTGTTGCTAAGATGAAATCCATTCACTTGACTCTTTCCATTACAGCAGCCCATGAATGAGCTATCCATTAGATGGATGTGAAGAGTGAATTTATTCACAAAGATCTTGTTGAGGATATTTACATGGAGTAGCCATGGGAATTTTTCTAGTATTCTTCTTTGGTTTGAAAATTGAGGAAGTCTCTCTATGGCCTCAAGTAGGCCCCTCAAGCTTGGTATGCCAAGATGAACTCCTTTCTTTTATCAATAGGATTCTCTAAGTTCCACTTGGATTCAAATGTCTATATTTTATGATAGGATGACTCCTAGTTGCTTCTTTTTATGTATGTTGATGACTTGATCATTTTAGGAAGTTCATCATCCATAATTGATAAAGTCAAATCTTCTCAACATGACAGGTTTTCTATCAATGACTTGGGCCTCTTGCACTACTTTTTAAGATTGAGATCACATAGTCCTCTTCCAAGATCACTCTTGCTCAGACCAAGTGTTCTCTTGACCTTCTAGCTTGGTTCCACATGTCTAATTATAAGGCTGCACCTACTCCCTTTCTTTCAAGAGTCAAACTTGAGGCCAAGTGTTCCACTCCACTAGTTGATGTTGCTTGGTATAATCAACTTGTTGGTAGCCTCATCTACTTGACTCACACATTCCCTAATATTTCCTTTGTGGTTGGCATGGTTTCACACTTTATGTAGGAGCCATATGAGATTCATTGGAAATCTTTCAAACACATCTTGCATTACATACAAGGTACACCACATTTTGGGATTCACTATACAATAGGTACAAGACTCAACTTGGTTAGATATACAGATTCTGATTGGGCTGGAAATCTTGATGATTGTAAGTCCATTTTAAGCTACAACTTTCACCTTGTTTCTAGCCCCATTTGTTGGCAGAGTAAGAAGCAGTATTCTATTTCTCTCTCTTCAACTAAGATTGAGTATTGAGGAGCTATTAATGCTAGTACTGCTCAACTATTTGGCTCCAAAATATTCTAATAGAGTTTAGCTTCACCATTCCATGTTCTATGGTCCTCCATTGTGACAATTAAAATTCCATTCAGATCTCAAAGAACTTAGTTCAACATCAGTAGACCAAACACATTGAGATCGATATGCACCACATTAGGGAGCTGATGCAAGAGTAGGTCATTGATTTGTCATATTGTCCTACAATAGAGAAAGTTGCAGATATCTTCACCAAACTACTCACTGAGAATACATATCACCATCTGTGATATCTCTTGGGGGTGAAGGGAATTTCTTCAGGGAGGGGGGGCTCACTTGACCTTCTTCATTATCTCTTATGGGGGGAATTTTTCCTCACTTGAGGTTTTTTCCTTCTCATCTTTTTTGACAACAATTTCTTGTTTTGTTTCTCTCTTTTGGGGAGGATATTTTTCCTAGAAGGTTTTCTCTTTTTCCCTATTTGTGAGGGATTGCATTTGCATATGTACATGGGCACCTAACATGGCCTCGTAGCAAGGACCCATCTTTGAGTCATTTACATAATAATCTTCCTCCTATGTTGCACTTAAGGGGGGGTGTTGATGTGAATAAATGTCTTGTACCTAGTTATTCAACTTACTAGGTAATTAGGGTACATATTCAAATATTAAGCTCACTTAGGTTGTCATATTCTTTCTAGAAGGTGTTAGTTGTCATTAGTTGTTATCTTTTGACAACTACTACATGTGACCTAGGTAGTTGTGATAATTTTTCTTGTGTCATAAGATTAAGACACTTGTCATAATCTTATGGAATCTTGTATCTCACCTTGGCTATATAACCAAGGGGTTTCTACTACATTGTACATTAACTCTTTTTGCATTCATTGATAGGAATATAGTTTATTATATTCACATTGATCTTCTAAGTATTTTGTACTTTCCATAGGAATTTAGATCTTGGGTGGGTATTTACATAGCCAAATTTTACAATTATGAACACATGGAAGGATAGGAAAATATAATTCTCGAAAAGGAAGAGACTATGATAAACCAAGGTAATTTGGAATCTATGCCAATAAGGATGAAAAGTGTTCAAGTTTCAAAGGTTGTGACAAGTAATGTTGATATTTCAAGAGGAGAAGTACCTAAACATGTAGATCATTAAAAGAATATTGAAGAACTTGAATGGCTAGTCAAGAAAATGGCTCTATCATTGGAGGTTGAACTAGTGCCTCTAGGTCTCATAAGTTTAATACAAGAAGTAGAGACCCCTAAACCTAGAGGTAGAGTAAAGACAAGAAATTCTATAAAGAGGAATGGAGATAGATAGAGGAATCTCGAAATAGCTACTCTAGTGGGAGATAAGAGTAAGCATGAAATAACACCTAGGGATTATGGGGTAACAACAATTGATGTCAAGTATTCATCATGTGGATAGGGATTAGAAGAAATGAAAGTAAACTTAGAGACAACTTTCACCAGAGTACAAAAGAGTAAGCAAAAGAAAAGAGAGCTAAAGCAATGGATAACTTTCCTAGAAGGTTTTATCAAGTAACTAGCCCAATCTAGTAAAATGCAAACTAGATTAGCCTAGATTCTAGTACACATTTCTGAGTAAGTACATGCCATTACATCACTTCATCATAAGATAAGATTATTTGAATAATGGATGGATAACTATTAAGGAAATGAGAAGAGTTATAAAGGATGCAATTGGGAAGCATAAGGAAGCATACCGTTGGTGCAACATGTCTAAAAGACTTAAAGGAGAATGTCAATTTTTCCAAGAATAGACTAGTGTAGAAAGGTGAAAGCTAAAAGCTCTTCTTCAGACAGATGTCCAAGAGTTGGTGAATGAAAAGATAACCATGGAACAAGAAGTTTTGATATTTTTGCAGTTGAGAAAACAACTCAATTGAAAAAGTGACACTTTACTACAATGTGTAGAAGGATTTGAAAATGTCACTGAGATATGCAAGAAGCTATCTAATAGAGACAAGAGCTTTATTGAAATGCTAGCTCAACAATGTTATGATCCCCAAAATTTAGGATAAGATGATAAAGAGATAAAATATTTCAAGGAATGAATTGTAAAGGTGAATACAGATCTTGTTCACTTATTAAGTCTGGAGGTTATAGATGAAATTATAAAGTGCATGAATGCTATGACTAAATATGAGGCAAAAATAATGTAGAGAAAATAAAACATCATTCAAATATCAGAATATTATGCTAGGCATAAATATAGTTGGAAAGTGATTCAAGAAGTTCCAAAGGAACATATGCATCAAGTATTGATCTCTTTCTGGGAATATCAATAGAGGAAAGGTAAAGATGAGTCTTCAAACCTAGAGTTCAATGAAGAAGAATAGATAGTTGGATGCGAGGTGCTAAATTTTTTGTGCATGGATATAGTTTTGAAGTGAATTTTGTAGGTTTGTTCCTAGTCCTGGTAAAGGAATTTTATTTCGAAGGTTTTGAAAAGTGTTGAAAATCTTTTTTTTATGCGAAGTATTCACAACCTGGAGCCTAAATTTGATGATTACTACTGATGAAGAAGTCAAACTATATTTTAATTTTCCTAGAAAGTTTTGAGGACAACTATCCCCTACCACGTGCATAATTTTAATTTGTTTCTTTGATTCTCTTTAATTGGACTAAAGTTTAAACTCTTTGAGGCCTTGTTTCTATAAAAATCCATTTACTTAATTTTATTTTAAGTTCAAACTTTTTGGATGTTGGAGATCCAATTTTTTTCAAGTTTTTTTCTTTTTACTATTTTTTGTTCCATTCTAGATTAAAAATTTATATGTTTCATTAGAAGTTAACTAATATCAAAGATAATTTCAAAGCTATTTCCTTATATGAAATCTTACATAGCTATTTTTTTTGTTCCTATTAGACAAGATTGTGTCTTGCACTATTTAAGGGTGCATACTGATACTATTTGGTGGCAAATAATCTCGCTTTTCTTTAAACTATTTCATCATTCTATGCCTAGATGTCAAGCAATCTGATGACGTATTGATTGGTTTTCTTTGGTTTGGTTATTTCTTGAGGTATGCATGGATAATACTTCAGAGAAATTTTACTTTTCAATAATTTTTTATGCTTTATTTTAGAGTAGATGTTTTATAATTCAAAAAATATTCCAAAAAAGTGATAAATGCATGGAGTTTTCTTCAAATATTTTGATTCCATGAAATACTATTGCAAATTCATTGATTTCATGAAGTTATTGAAAGATCGAACTAAGATTACATTCATATCTATATGATACTAGCCAATTATTTAATGACCATTTACCCCTCATGCTTAACAACAATATCACAGCGAACCTTGAGCGAACCTAGTGCAGCAAGACCTAACATAAATTAGCCTTAGGATCAAGCTGAGTTTTCCTTAGATTTAGGTTTTTTCCTAGTAGTCTTTCAAGAAAGATAGGTTCTTCCAATATATTTATGATAATTTATCTATCTAGTAGTGTGTGACCAACATCTACATCAATAGGATTTGTGCTAGAAGGAGGACCTCCCTTTCTCATTAGGAAGGAAGCTACAGTCTTATAGAGTCACTAGGTCCCATTCTAATGATCCCCATGTGACATTAGTCAAACTCAGTGGTTGTGGGTATGTGTAGGATCATAATGGAAAAAATAGGCCCTTAAGTGGTGAAAAATTTCATAAAATCAGAGTTGGGAAACTTGACATAAAAATTTGAATAAGTTATCTATATTATTTCAAAAATATGTAAGAATATAATTTGTAGCAAATTGAATGTAGTTTCTAAACTACTAGGTTTTTTTTAAATCTATTTGGTGAAAATTTGAAATTTCAGTAGTAGCACTTAAATTTCAAGGAAAAAATAAGAAGTAGGTGTCTGTCTAACCACCCTAACCACCACAAAATGATAATATTTTTTTATAATATTTTATATATAAGTAGAGGACTCATGTCTCAATTTGATACAGATTTTTTTGTAATTATTTTCCAAGTAAATAATTAATTATGATTTTTTTATTACAACTTTTAAAAAATATAAAAATTCATATGTCTAACCACCTTAACGTGGTCAAAAATTCATGAAATTCATTTTTTTTAATCCTATAGTATGCAATGCATAAAATGTGACACATGTTTCAAATTCAAAAAAAGTGATACCATTTGAAAGATATAGATGTTTTTCAATCAACCTATCAATCAAGACTTTAGTCATAATTCAAATAGAAAATGAATAATAATAATTTATTAAATTCAAAGTAAAGAATAATTTATATTGGTGGAAAGCTAAGAATCTCCTTCAAAAACCCTTTTGTTTTATCAATTTTGCATAAAAAAAAAGTCGTCAGCCACATACCCTACACATACCCATCATATTGCCACTTTTTGGCCCATCATGATCTTGCACATACCCTTGTATGTCATCTAGGCCCCAAGGGTCAAGAATCACAAGTGCAATATAGAAAAATCCAAGTTTTGTTATACCACCCCCACCCACAATGATAGATTTCTTCAATGTAGAGTCACCAATTTAGTTCATTGTGTATAATGATCTTCCAAAAAAATAGAAATATTATGTCCTAAATATTATCTTTACAAATATGCAAAAGAGAATATTAGTATCTTTAAGGATACATTATTTAGAGCAAGGATATAACATGAATATGTTGTATGTAAGTTATTTCCTTACACCTTGAGTGATGAAGTTTACTAGTGGTACATCAACTTACCCCATAATTATATTAGGACATGGAAAGACATGGAGAGTCAATTCTTGGCTAGGTTTAGAATATTGCTTGATCTTGCCTTGTTGTATCATTAGTTCAATCAAATAAAAATTTTTGATGGTGAACCTATAACTACTTTTAATGACATATTTCAAAAAGCTTACTCTAGACTACAAGCACCCTATATGGTAGAAATTTTTTTCTATTATCACCATTTATTATATGGCAGTTGATCCTTTAACTGTGATGTTTGAAAAATAGAGGGAAAATCCCCATACTACCTTAACCAAAGCCTATGCTGAAGATGCAAGTGTAAACCTAGAAATGAAACACCTCAGAAGTGGATCATGTGTAAATAGTGGAATTTGATTGAATAACTATCCTATGCCAAGTGTGAATGGAGTTCCATTAAATAATACAATAGCTCCTAATTGTTTTCCTTCAGTGGCCCAAAATGGGACATTCCTCAAAATATTTTCTTTCAACTAGGAAATAGTCAAGCTTTGGTCTCGCACCCTAGTCCATCTTTTACAAAATTTCATCCCAATGGAAATTATTTCTTTTCACAGACTCAAGAGATTTAAAGAGTGAAAACTTTGGAAGACAGAGAAGAGATTAAGGAAATCACATCTCAACTTAAATGATTAACAAAAAAATTTACTCTTAAAGTAATAATTAAAATTTGCAAGGTCGAGCATATAATTCTCCTAGACCACCTAGACCTTGGAACAAATGACCAAATAATGGAGGAGTATCCATACCTTTAGATAAAGCTAATCCCTCCAATGATAGGTCTATATTAAAGATAAATTTAGCTGACCTCACTATGAATAATTGGTATAGAATCCTTAATACAAATGCTCATTTAGAAGTGTATTTTCCATAGTTTAAGACTACATTAGATATTTTTCTGGCTGCCACACATTATAATGATTAGCGTGACTCCCAACCACCCTAAGGGAATGAGTTAGTTTTGGTCAAATATGACTCTACTTCAGTCCTTGATAGTTACAAGTGTTTTGAGTCACATGTTGTTGCTAAAAGTCATACTTATGAGCAAGAAGACAATTTAGCCATGACGTTGGAAACCTATAAGTTTCCTTATCAAGATGAGAATAAACCTCAGGATGATGTCAACGAAATCCATGCTTTTGAACGATATCTAAAAGGACATAGCTACAACCTAGGAAGTAATACCAATAGTGGAAGTAGATTCAAAGGGCCTTTGACCATGTCAATTCCACCTAATAAATTTAACACTCCACTCAATGAAAATCAAGTAACACTTTGAGGTTACCCAAGGTGACCTCTCAATACAACTCTCTGAATATTTCATAGAATGGAGAAAATAGAATCCATTGATCAAAATAATATAATAATTATTTAGTTGAATAATCAAAAAGGTAAAAATCAGCCTCTCTCTATCAGAATTGCTCAAAATGCCTATAACTAGGAAAGCTTTCTTGAATACATTGGAAGAATTTCCTAAAAAAAGTATACTCAATAAAGAGACATAGGCAAAGAAAAAATATATTAAGGAAAAAGATAAAAACATAGTTCCTATGGAAGATGTGCAAGTAGCCTTTTATAAAGGGAAGATAGAATCCTCACCATTTTTGTTGACACTGAGAATATTTGGTAAAAATCTTCATCAACTTAGTAGATTCTAAAGGATCTACCAACATTATGCCTTTATCCATATGTCAAACTCTAGGCTTAACCCCTAGTGAATTCCCTGAAGAAAGTTACTCAACTCAAAAAAACCAAGGTAAACGTAGTCAAGGAGTTAGCCAACATCCATATGAAATTAGTGTTAGACCTTAGGATTCAATATTATATTGATATCCAACTGGTCATGATACCAAACACTTATGGGATTATATTGAGTAGAGATTGGTCAAAGACTTTGAATGGATATATGGCCACTAAATTGTCACATATGTGGTTACCTTGGAAAGAAATCCATAATTAGATTAGGATTGAGAGAGAGTCACACATGAAATATATGATACAAATTACAATCAAAAAAAAAAAAAAAAAAAAAGTTCTATGCATATTGAGTAGAGATTGGTCGAAGACATTGAATGGATATATGGCCACTAACTTGTCACATATGTGGTTACCTTGGAAAGAAATCCCTAATTAGATTAGGATTGAGAGAGAGTAACACATGAAATATATGATACAAATTATAATCAGAAAAAAAAAAATTCTATGTAGAACCAGGAGTATATGGAATTAGAAGTTTCAAAGTTAAGATAGAGGAAGTTTTCATGTGTAATGTTGAAAAGAATAATCAAATAACTCGTAGAATGGGTACGTTAGTCAAATCAAATTATGATTCTTCCAAAGGAGAAGATAGTCATTTAGACAAATTCTAGAAGAATATTGCTAAAGAAGCTCAAAAGAGTAGGAAAACTAAAGATTCACTAAAAAAATTCCTCTACAAGGTTGGTGTAGGTTACAAAACTATGCAAATTCAGAAGATAGTTACATGATGTTATTAGAGATCATTCATAGAGTTGGAAATTTACACAATTAGGAAATAAAAATCTTAATAGGACAGGGCCTAAAACACTCAAAGATAAAACACAAGCAAGGTAAACTGAAAAATATTAATTTATCAGCTCTTAAGAATGTTAATCTCAAAGTTGTTGAGGATCAAACTTGGACCCTTAGGTTCGATGGGTCAAAATTAAAACAAGGAATTATATTTGGGGTTGAGCTTATCACTCTCCAAGGTAAGCATTTTCTTTCTACCTATAGATTACAAATTTAATTTACTAATAATGTGGCAGAATATGAGGCTCTCATCTGTGGTTTGATGCTCATGATCATGAAGAAAGTTAAGATTCTTAAGGTTTTTAGTGACTTAGAGCTAGTCGTCAAGCAATTCTAGAAATAATACATTTCTCATTATAAATGCTTATCAAGTTATCGACACTGAGCGTAGGACCTAATAGAAGATTTTAATTCCTTTAATATCACTCATATCATATGAAGATTCAATTAGAGATAAAATTCTCTAGCTATTGCTGCCAATGCTCTAGAACCATTAGATGCTTCCAATTTGAGAAGGTTTATTATTGAGTTGGAGTAATTTCCCTCAGTTCCTGATAATGTTACTAATTTACAGGTGTTAGAAGATGACTATCACATGTTGGAATTTATCACCAATACTGGCATCTTTGAGCCATAGATAATTGAATAAATAGATCACCTGAATGGTGAAGTTAAAGATGAAGGATAAGTTCAAGTGAAAGATAATAATATCCCCAAAGGAATAATTGAGCTAGAAAGATTATTTGATGTGGATCAAATAGTTCAACAAAAAGACCACCTAAAAAAAATGGAGGATAGTTCAAATTAAATAATCTAAATACTGAAGAAGATCCAAAGAATGTGTTTATAGGGAAGGTATGTACCTAGGAAGAATGAAGAAACATTACTTAGGAACTCAGGGACTATTGGAATGTTATAGCATGGACATATGAATATTTGATGACTTGTGAAACTCCCATCATTATTGATACAATTCTATTAAATCCTGACACAAAACCTTTCTAGCAAAAAAAATCTTAATAAGGCATCTAAAAGAGATAATTATCCCTTGCCTTCATTGGATGAAGTGTATAAAAATTTTAATGGATTGCAGATGATGTCTTTATTGGATGTATTCTCTAGGTATAACTAGGTAATGGTCACAAAGGAGGATCAGATGAAGACAATTTTCACCATAAAGTGGGGAAATTTTTATTACAGAAGGATTTCATTTGGACTAATAAATGTTAGAAAAATATTCCAAAGAGCTATGGATTATGCCTTTTGAGATTTGTTAGGAAAGTGTGTTATTCTATACATGGATGACCTCATAGTATTTCATAAGAATAGAGGAGATAATGTTCGTGATCTAAGAGAAATAATACATAAGTGTGAAACCTATAAAGTTTCACTAAATCCTAAGAAATGCATTTTTAAGGTGATTGAAGGAATATTGTTAGGCCACATTATTTATGAAAGAGGTATTTCAATAGACCTAGAAGTGAGTGCCTTACTCAAGTTACAACCCCCCGAGAAGTAAGAAAGACTTAAAGTCATACTTTGGCAAGATCAATTTCATCTAAAAATTTATCATAAGATTTTCCAAAATAGTGAAACCAATCAATGATATTTAAAAGAAAGATGTAAAAATTGAGTGGATGAATGAGACTAAGCTTGCCTTCAAAAATATGAAAGCTACAATTACAGAAGCATTAATGCTAGTAAGTCCAAATTACATTAAATTGTTTTATATTTACTCTTTTACTTTTGGTCACACATGTGCAACTTCATTGACACAAAGGGGTGAAAATAAATAAGAAAATCTAGTTTCTTTCATGAGTGCTCCATTTAAGGAGGCAGAGTTAAGATATATGTGTTTTGAGAAACAATCTTTTGCTTTGGTCAAGGTAGCAAGAAAATTCTAGCACTACATTCTTAGAAGTATAGTCAAGGTGATTGTGCTTGATGTCGTAGTAAAGATGCTACTAACATAGAGTGAGCTAAGAGAAAAAAGATCTAAATGGGTTATGATATTGCAAGAATTCAACTTGGAAATCATACCCATGAATTTGGTTTGTGGGCAAGCCTTAGTTAAATCCATTTCTAAGATTTATCCATAAATTTTTAGCTAGCAATACACCCTAGATGTAGAAGACAAATATGATTGTTATTTAGATATATGGTACTATCTCGTTAGCAACAATTTCCCAGACCATATGCAAAGGAATCAAAGAAGAGCCCTAAAGATTAAAGCCCAAAGTTACATGATTAAAGGAGGGATTATGTTAAAGATAAATCATGAAGTAATTTATTTGAGTGAATTTTTTCAGGAACTACATGACAAATTTGGCAGAGCTCACAAAGTACCTTTTGCTACTACACACCTCATCCTAAGAGCTAGCTACTATTGGCTAACTATTTTCAAAGATATATTTGAGCATGTAAAGAACTATTGCAGTTGTCAAAATGTTGTGGATAAAGGAAATTTTAATGCAAAACCATTATAACCTATGATGGAGATGCACCCTTTCTCATAATGGGAGCTAGACTTCATCGATACAATTAACCCTCTATCATCCATAGTTCACAAGTTTGTGCTAACCACCATTGATTACTGCACTAGGTGGATTGAACCATGCCATATTATGCAATGGAGCTTAGAGGCGGTAATTAAATTCTTGGAGGAAAACATTATTACCAAGCTTGGGGTACCATATTCCTTGGTATGTGATAACATCCCTGCTTTTTGCTCATTGAAAATTTCTAATCAGGAATTTGAATAGGTATAACATTGAAATCCTCATCTAATTATTAGCTATAGGGAAATGGATTAGTAGAATCATCAATCAAGAACCTATTGGCTATAATTATAAGGTTAATTGAAAATAATTCTAGGGAATGGAATTCCCTATGGAAATTCACCCTTTGGGAAGATCATACCAAGATGAAATCTACATTGGGGAATTCCCCTTAGCACTTAGTCTATGAAATAGATCCTATATTGACTATAAATTTAGAAATTCCTACTTGGAAATTTTCTCAAGAATATATTGGATTAGATGATTAGAGTAAAGCTTAGTTGCTACAACTGATGCATTTAGATGAAAAACATACTAGAGCTATACATCATTTTTCTAAGTACCAATCTATGGTAAAATGGTAGTTCGACAAAAGGGCTAGATAGAAAAAATTTAGAATATCTGATTTAATGCTATATTGGGACAAAGTCCATGAGTGTAAGGGGGAGCATGGTAAGTTTGAAAAGTTGTGGATTGGTCCTTACCAAGTATCTGAAATCTTAGGTGACAACAATTACATGCTCAAAAATTTAACTACTTGGATGTTTCATTGTATGCCAATGGATAGTTCCTGAAGCATTACTTTCAAGCCTAGTGTTGGTTTCCCATTCTTGTTGCTAATATGTAAATTATAGTTTTGATTTTTTGCCATCTTTGGGGTTTTTCTTCTCTCTAATTTTGTTTTCTTTTTCAGGGTTTTTCTTTGCAAAGATATATAGTAGTTAGTAACCTTTGAAGGTGGTCAAAATAATAGAATTCCAATTCTAGAAATGTGATTCATTCCTAGATAAAAAATAGTCCTTTAATTATAGAAGATTGAAGAATTGTTCAGAATCATTCACTTTAATTTGCATAAATTATTTATTTGATGTTGAGCTACAAATTCCTATACCTAAATCATTCTACTGAATTAGGGATATCAAGTTTGGAATTGACTTTCTATTGTTTTTTTTGTTTTTTTCTATTGCTAGTTGTTGTGTGTTCTCACAACACACCCTATTTTTCTCTTCAACAAAATGTGGAACCCTTCTTTTCTACTACTTGTTTTTTTCATTCTTTTACTTTTTCTTGCTTTGGTGTGCTACTTTTGGGGGAAATAGTAAAATTGTGAGTTTTAGTCCAACTTTCCTAGCCGTCGCTTAAGTTATCGCTTTTTCGGATAGGGAATGCTTGCAAAATGTTTTCCACAACCTTATTGATTTATTAGACCCTTGCATCCCAGGTATAATTTTTTTTTCTCTAAGGATGTTGTATTTGACAATTATTGCTTTCTGCCTAGCCAATATTCATGCCTAGTAGGCCGTCACCTAGATAAAATTATCTAGGTGTGTGTGTTTCCCTTCTTTGCTAGTTAGCCTAGTAGTGGTTTTTCTTTTCTTTAGAGCTCGAGACTAGAAGTGTTTTAAAAATATTGTTTTGAACCAATTTGGTCTCACTTGCACTTAGTCCGAGGTTTCCCTTTGTGCTCGATTCTCATGAACTTGGTGGGTAAAAGTCCCAACTCCCAGTAATATTTTCAAATTCCAATGTTAGATGATTCAAACCTCATTTGATTATGAAATGTTAAGTATACAAGGGTGAAATTTCCTCTAAATCCTTTTCCTTGTAAGAATTAATATGCAACATAAGTGTGCCACATCAACTACTTGTGCCACTTTCTTCTCTAATGGTAGGTCCCTACACCAAAACCAAAGAGCTCATAATTTGAACCCTAATCCTCCATGATTGCACCTTTATTTAGGGTAATTAATACATTGCAAAAGAAATTAATGAAGGTTGAAAATAATACACATACTTAGCACCACCTTGAGCATGTAGTTCCTTTCATAACACTCTACCTTGCACAAGATTATTCACCTATAAGGAAATTAAAGAATTAAAACCAAGATTGTGATGCACAAAAAAAGGTAAGTCTCAAGAAGCTAAAGAACATAGTTTCCAAGGGTTTTGAGGCCATGTTCAAAAAACCATATCATCAGTAAAACTAGGTATGCTTTAAATAACTGAAATTTGGTTAATTCCTTAATGCATGCATGGATCAAGTTAAATGGAATTCCCATTGGTTAGGTCACTAAAATGTTGAAAATTTTGAAAGGAATTTAGCATAATTGTAGACTATAAATGTCATAAGAAAGGAACTTTTATGAATTATTGAAAATGGATGGATAAATTTAACCCTAACTTGCACATAAGGCACATATTTGGTAATAATGCAAGAAATCTAGAGAAATATGAGAACTTATAGGAAGAAGTTGATAGATGAGGAATTTGATTCCCCTATTCTGTAGGCTATATCAATCAATGGGACAATTACAAACACCCATCCAAGAGTGTTTACTAATAATGAATTTGCTACATGGATTCAAAAAAAAGGGTGCCTCCCAATGTGCAAAGAACATCATTGCAAGTGGATTGCATTTGGTATGAGGGTTTCCACCGATAATGGAAGCTCCTGAATTGGAAATAGAATGTATGAATTGGTATGACCCAAACATGAGGGCCATTGAGAAAGAAGGAAGAGTTTATGTAGAACTCTTTGTAAAAGGAATTGTATGTACACATTTGGGCTCCCCACATTGAAATAGATGAATCCATTGAATATGAAAGTCCTAGCTAGGGTGTCCTAAATGAAGAAGAAAGAAACAAGAAATTTATGAATGTGATATGGTGTTGGGAGGAGATTACAAACAAAATGAGACAAATCCTAAGGTCTATGTTTATTCAAGATGTTCAAGACATAATAACCCAATTTAGGAAGATAGCTGGACTAAGGGATGCTAGGAAATTCAAACCCTAGATGTTTAGGCTTATAGTGAAAATAATGGAAGGCCTTGTGCAAATTCACTAGGGAAGTTTCATCAATGACAAGCTTTGAGAATGGATAATAACATTCATGGACAACCAATGGTTTTCTATGTCTTCATATGTTGTTTATTCCTACACCCTAAGGGAAATATTCAAGGATTAGACAAAGTTGGAACCGTGGGTAGAGAACCAGGTAATAATTTGATTTATGCTCATATTCCCTAAATTACTATTCACAAATATTGGGAGCATTATTGGAGGGTTAATGATGTGTTTTCAATGAGACTAGTTGTTAGGACTTAGGGAAATTAGAGCAATAAGCATTAACAATTATATACATATTTAATAACCTAGAAATAACAATAAAGAATAACATAAAAGAGATCAACACAAAAATTTAACGTGATTCACCCAATATGGGCTACATCCATAGAAAATTATCCACCCAATGATTTTATTATCCACTACAAAACATATTACAATCTCACAAATTACACACACTACAACTTACATCCCAACTACTTATAAAAAGTTTTTTGGAAGCTTCCAAAATAAGGGTTTTACAAAATTGTTTTCATTTTATGTGTCAACAGAAAAAAGAAAAATTGGGGGTTGCACCCCCAAACCCCTGCTATCAGGGGCTACTACCCTTGAACCTCTGCTAGCAGGGGCTACCACCCATGAAACTTGATGAGGATACATTATGAGTGTATAGTATTTGCATGATTAGTCACCACATATCAACAATCTCCCACTTGGAGACTGATCAATCTCCACACCAAACAATCTCCCACTTAGAGATTGATCCTAGAGGACAATGCTACACTTGTAGCTCTCACTAGATTACAACTCTGGCTACTTTCTTATATCCACCATCATAAGTCATGAAGGCCAATAGAAACTAATGAGGAAATCAATTTCTCCTATTTAACTACCTTTTTGAACATATCTATAGGATTCTTACTAATGTGAATTTTCTCCAACTTTAACTTTCCATCCTCCAAAATTGAATAGATGAAGTAGTATCTAAGTTGTATATGCTTAGTTTTTAAATGCAAAGATGAATTCTTAGAAAGATGAGTGGCACTTTGGCTATCAGTGTATAGAGGGCTATTGTCTTGTCATTGTCCCAATTCCTCCATAAAATGTTGTACCCAAATCATCTCCTTGCTAGCTTCCATAGTAGCAACATACTCAACTTTGGTGGTTGAAAACGCAATAGCATTTTACAGCCTTGAAATCCAACTAATTGAAATACCTCCTATAGTAAAAACATACCCTATAGTAATCCTCTTGATATAAATATCACTCGCTAGATTAGAGTCAACACACCATTCTAGAGCTGAATTTAGTTTCAAAACATAGTTTCTTTGAAGTAGTACCTCTCAAATATTAGAGAATTCATTTTACCACATTCCAATGTTCTATTCCTAGATTGCTCATATACCTACTCACAAAACCCATTGCATGTGCAATATCTAGCCTTGTGCATACCATTACATACACAAAGCTACCAACTATTAATGCATATGGTATCTTAGATGTTTTTTCTTCCTCCTCTAGTGTCTTTGGACACATCTCCTTAGTCAACTTAAAATGACTAGGCAAAGGTGTACTAACTGGTTTTTCATTTTGTATGTTAAACCTTTTCAACACCTTCTCTACATACTCACTTTGAGACAAAAATAATTTTTTGTTTGTCTTGTCCCATGTGATCCTCATACCAAGGATTTGTTTTGTTGCACCCAAATCCTTCATAGTAAATGAATTTTCTATTTTTTTCTTAAGTTCATTAATATGTTGCATGTTAAAATTGAAAACAAGCATATCATCAACATAAAGCAATAGGACCAAAGCTTGGAATCAGAACTTGGATGCAAGCTCTTATGACAACTCTAGATACCTAGCTAGAAGAGACACTAAATGGAAGCCTCTGGGTAGTGGTTGGTATAAAATTAATTTCAATGGGGCTGCACAAGGCAACCTAGGTAGAGCTAGCATAGGAGGTATTATCAGAGATTGCAATGGAAATTTTGCAATTGGTTACTTTGGGGGGATTTGTATACATTCGTCTATGATTGTAGAAGCTAGAGAACTACTTAAGGGATTATAGTTGGTTATTTCTATGGGTTTGAAAACATTCATATCAAAGGTGATTCTAAGTCTATTATTGATTTTGTTAACTTTGGAAGATTATTAGGGTGGAGTACTAAAGATATTCTATTAGGCATAAGGCTCTTCATGTCTAAGTTGAATTTAAATATTTCTACCCACATTTATTGAGAGGTAAATTAAATGGCTAATGCCTTAGCCAACTTTGGCATACATTGAAAATTCTCTAAATGTTGGTGTGTTTTGGGGAACCTTCCTCTAGACATCCAAGATCTAACCCTAAAGGAGCAAAGCCCTTATTTCATCCATGATGATAACTAATCAAGTGGTTTTTTGGGTTTTATGAGGGGTCCACATGATTTTCTTATGGGCTATGTGGATAGGAGTGTATGATGAGGTGGCCTACAAGTGGCATAATTAGAATGTGGAGATGGAGTCCATTTTTAAAGGGGACATCATGAAGAATTATGGTGGGTACTTGGTGATTAAGGAAAAGTTGGGTTGTACCTTACATAATCACCTTTTGGGGATTGTGCTAAGCCATCATATTTTTCAAATATTTTTATTTTAATATTAATGTGACTAATAATTATGAGATCAAGCTCCTTATTGGTTCTATTCCTTCCACTATTTTTTCTCCACTTCTAAAATCTAGCTCCTTAGGTTTTTCTAAATTTGGCCTTGTGATGATCTTGCCTTGGTTTCTATGCAAAAATAACATGGAAGAAAAACCTTCCATTCCTATCATGTCCTGCTTACCTAGCCACAAGTTCTTGGAGATCCTCATTTATAAATTCATAAAGATTGCTTCTAGGGAATTATTTCCTCATACGTGCAACCTAAGCATTGCATTGATTACCCAGGGCTACTTCATTTGGCTTAAAATCCTAAGAGTACGAGTGAAATCTTACCTTACCATTGTCTCTAACCTTTTGCTTTTTATGGTTTTCTAGTTATTCGGTGTGTAGAGTGAAATTATGGGTTGTGATAGGGTGTGAATGGAGCTCGACAACTAAGGTGAATTTTACAAAGATCCCTTGGTGTGGCACATATGTATTGAGGGTGGTCTTGCACCTTTGATAGAGATTTTGGTGGGCCACGACCCTAAATTTCTGCATAATTCATTAACTCTTGGAAAGATTGTCACATGACTCTAAGCAGTATCTCCTTTGAAGTGAATGATGATGTGATTGTTTAGGTGATGGGGCTTATGTGTTCTAGTATGAAGCATCTGATGAATACAAAATCCTAGGACAATGAAAGTATGAGTGCATTATTTGTGGAGAATGAAAAACTGGTTTGTAACTAGTCGAGGTTTGATAGAGAGGATCTTCCACGGCCTTCGAACCAAGTCTGCCTCACCCTTATGAAGTACATGACCTTATGAAGAACGTGACTCTAGATGGTAGATACAAAACCTACTACTTCTACCATTTCCCTCTTTTAAATCACCTCAAGCATACGATTTTGTTAAGCTTTCCTTTCTTTTGATGGATTTAGAGAGTTCTATTGAAAAGTGCATTGAGGCTGCTAGCCTAAATCCTGATGATACTCCTCCCTTGCCACTTGACCAAGGCCTCATTTTGAGGCTATACCACTTCCATCTTGCATTATGCTTGAAAAAACCCATTTTTGTCATATGTATTGAGGAAATTGAGCCTCCTGCTGTGACCATCATTTCTTGAGCTTAGTCTAAACGTCCCATTAGAAATCCCATCCGTTCTTTGCACCTAAACCCACTACCAAAAAGATTAATGGAAATGTGGGTGTTGTTATGCCTTGCATAACCACCCCATTTTATTTTATTTTGGAACAAAATGGGTCCCCCTTTTCTTTTGTTTCCATTGCCTTTGGTTGTTTGGTTGGGTCTTAGGAGTTCTTTTGTTTTCCTCCTAAGTCTGTCTTTTGTTCTATCAGAGCCGGGTCCGGAGCTAAATCTAAACATTGAACTCTTTCAAGGTTTCTGGTTTTGTTTCCATCCCGACTCCGACTTAGCCTTTTTTTTTTGTTTCTTCTTCATTGGTTATTTTCCACTAACATTTGGGTTGGTCATTTTCTCCTGTTTGTTGGTCATTTTCCTTTGGTTTTGTGTTCTATGCCTTAGGAGTTTTACTTTCTTCCTTGGGCCTTTTTCTTTTTGTTCTAGCAGATGCAGAACCGGGACCAAAATTGAACTTGGGAATGTCTTCCAAGTTCTAGTTTCCATTCTGTTCCTAGTTCTGGTTCTGTGCTCTTTTTCTTTTTCCTTGGGCGTTTTTGGTGTTGTTCTGGTGGATGAGGAACCGGGACTGAAACTGAACTTTGGAACTTTTCTAAGTTCCAAGTTCCAGTTCCGATCTGGTTCTAGTTCCACCAATTCCCTTTGCGTTTGTTCCTTTTGTTCTAGCAGACGTGGGACGTGGAATGAAACTGAACTTTGGAACTTTTATAAGTTCCAAGTTCTGGTTCTATTCCGGTCCTAGTTCTGCCAAAATTTCTCATTTGTTTTTCCTTTTTGTCCTGATTGTTTGGTTGTGGGATGTTTTTCTTCCCTTCCCTTTTTTCTTTTTTCATCCTTTTTTGTCATCTCTTTGTATGTCATCAAAGGCAGGATCGGGATGGAATCTAAACCTAGAATTTGGAGAATGTTCAGGGTCGAGGTTTTGATCCGCTTCCGCCCCCATTGTGGTTCAACTGGGATTGGTTTTTGTCCTGATCCTACTTGTGTTTGTTCCTAGGTTATGTTACCTTTTGCAGACGTGAAGCTGAAATGTGGTATGGACTTGGAAATGATGGTTATTTCCATGTTTGGTTCTTGTTTCGACTCTATTTCCAGTTCTGGTTTCATCTTGGCTCTACACCCATTGGTATTAAGGGGAGTGTGTTTCTGGTTCAGATTTGGTTCCACCTCCACCAGAGTTGGGTTTCTTTTTGCTAAGGATATATGAAAGTTAGGATGAAGAATGATGTATTTTCTATGCTTTAGAGGACTAATGAAGGCATTGTCTTGTAGGATTAAAACATGTCAGGAACATCTGATACTATTTCTTAGGGGAGTCTATTGGAAAGCATGCCTCAGTCAAATCTGGCATAAAAATCTTGAAGGTATAAAGTTGGTGAGACCTTATGGAAGTCTTGTCAACTGGTAGTTGTGTTGTATTCAATTGAAATGTTCAAATCACCAAGACATTTTGATCGTTGTGAGTTTTCTATCTCTCTCCACTTGGGGAAAACTCTCGCCGATAGTTGTTCACAAGGTTGTCATCGGGGAGATTCTTGGCCGAATGGTTTACACTCACTATAATGTCTTTCCAATGGTTGTAGTCTCGTCGATGGATATATGTCTTCGATCAGACTCCTGGTGACAACTAGCATCGGAGAGAGGTGTGACCTTTGGAGAGTCTTGCCGACTGAGGAAGTTTCACCAATGGTGTGACCTTCAGTGTGACATAGAGGCTCGCTAAGACCTTGTTCCAACTTGTTGGTCTTGCTGATGGATGTGTTTGTGCTATGCATCACCGAGACTCTTGTTGATGGTATGGTTGGAGTAGTATTTCTTGTCGGGTGCTTTCGGTATGATCTCTTGACGATGACTGTTGGTCTCACTGATAGGTGTTTTGACATCGGTAAGACTTAAGGGCTCTATATGACTCATAGCAAATGTGATAGTCTTGTTGATGAGTTTACTGTGGACTTTGGTGAAAGGTCTTTCCAATCTTGCCAATAGCGATAGTCTATGTGATGGTCTTGGATATCGATATGACTCCCACAACTCGCTATGAACTCTTGCCGATAGTTGTAAGTTATGTCGATAGCGCCAGTGGAGCATTGTAGCATTGGGGAGACATGGCTAGTGTCTCACCAACATGCGATTCTGCTAGAATGACTTTTGACCTTCTAAAAATCCTACGTGGTATCTATTAGACCAATTAGAGGTAGTTGAAGGTGATCCATTGGTAGTTGGACTATTGTGACCATTCCTGTGAAGAAGATCAACAAACTATGAGTGGTATGAATCTACTCTATGATTGAAGATAATGATCAGTTCGGTGAACAGTGGTGTCCATCTGTAAAGATCTAGACAGGAAAGTCGGATGCTGCTTCTCAAAGGGGTTCAACTTGCAGAAATATCTAGAATGAGAGGAAAGCAGAAAGGAAGAATTCATGAGTCTTGATGACAGCTAGGATGTCTACTAGAAAAAGTAGATTGACATTAATGACAATGCTTTAGAACATTCAAAGAAGCTTTGCAAAGAAGTCTCGAGGTCGGACACAAGGGCTATGAGTTAATGCAATGGTTGCAAAAGATCTGAAGGCCATGCTTGAGGGAGATCTTTCGCCAACATGAAAAGGGTATGCACATTTAATGTATCATTGAATTTATTCCAAAACTCTTCTAGGGCTAACCCTTCTGTAACTGACTTATTTTGTAAACCCTAAAGTAGGGGCCAACTCTTTTTCTTTTACATGTTTGTATATACGACACTTTTTCCTCTTTGTAAAGGAGGAAAATACAAATAGAATTACGCATCTCTTTTCTTTGTAATAGGATCTTCTTTTTCATCTTCTTTTGGGTTAGGGATAGCAAGTTAGGGTTAGAAAGTAGAGAAACTTGAGAGTAGAAGTAGAGCAGAAGTTAAGTTTAGCAGAAGGAAGTGATGTATCTTCTAGTTTTCTTAGTATATATGGAGATAATTCAAAGACATGGATTTTCTGTAAAGTGGTGATCTTGCCAGATTTGTAAATGTTGTTTATCTATTTCACCAACAGTAGAAGTTGCTAGATTTAAATCTACTTCATATTGCGCTCCAGAATCGTATTTATCTTGGGTTAGTTATTTGATTTGGAAAGCTTTCAAGGAATGAAATTTTATCTTATGTTTTATTTAAATGGTGATTTGCAATCTACTATTAAATTTTGCACTGTGAATGAATGAAACTATGTATTAATTACAAGTTGATTTTATTCTACAGTTTTAGTTTAGGAATTCCTTGGAAGGTAACAAGTCTGATTAAGTTGGATGAATTAACATTCTCTTCAATATTAAAAGATTTGATCTATATTTTTCTATTTCTTTAAAACCACTGGTTAAAGTAGGTTTAAATATATGTTTGATCTTATAACAATCTAGAAGCTTAACACCAACAGGCCCCTTGAACATTATAGTTACATCAACCATTGAGTGAAATCAGCATAGTCAAGAACCAATTACCAGGACCTTGGGAGTTAGATATCCATGTGTTGTCTTTCTCTTTCAGGAGAAACAAAATAGTAATATTATGTTAAATTTTTTTGTTTTTTTTTGACCATCAATAGAACTAGCGCTAGAAGGAGGGCCAAAAGAGAAAACTTAATAATATTGAGTTTTCTCACCAAAAAGGTCCCAAAGAGTTCTTCGATCAACTGAAAACCCACCCCCTTTGATAGAACTCAATATTGGGGCAACCATTATACCACCCTTGTTAGCTCCACTCACTCCACCAGGATTTTAACCAATACCCCAGTGGATACCTGCCAATCTACTACCAAATCCATCTCAAATTCCATTAAAACTAGTTCAGCCCATCCAACAGCTGGCTCAACCACCACCACCACCACCAATGGCATTTTTTTTTAATAATCCCTCTCCATTAGGGACTATTCCTAGAGGTTTTCATGATATGCCTAAGAATCCTGAGAAATTTTGTCCCAAATGCATTCATGGCGAATCAAGGAGTGCTGAAGAGAACATACAAGCTTTTAAGGATGCTTGTACCAGAGCCCAGATAGTTCACCATGATGTAGTTTGTAGGTTGTTCCCTTATTCCTTAAGGGATATGTTGTACAAATAGTACCTAAATCTTCTACAAGGTTTTATTCTGAGCTGGACAGACCTGAAGAATGCTTTCATCAATCAGTTCAGAGTTTATGTGGATCTAGCCATTTTGTTCCACCAATTTTCTACCATTAGGAAAGAGCCATGTGAATCCCTGCCCTTGTTTAATACTAGGTTTCAACGAATGTATACGAGACTACAAGACCCCTATCTAGTTACTAAGAATAGTGCCATTCAAGCATATTTTAGAGTTATAGACCCTTTTCTTGGCCTATTCCTAGAAAGGACTTATCAACCAACATATATTGATTCTCTGTCTAAGGTTTATCATCTAGCCATCAAGCTGCAACAACAAACTAGCTATCAACAAGGAAGCTTGGGAGGAGGTTTTCCTTC
The DNA here is from genome assembly GCA_007258455.2 of Sequoia sempervirens. Classification (NCBI taxonomy): domain Eukaryota; kingdom Viridiplantae; phylum Streptophyta; class Pinopsida; order Cupressales; family Cupressaceae; genus Sequoia; species Sequoia sempervirens. The sequence continues at coordinate 336,260,906 of VDFB02105785.1, forward strand.
AATGTGGTATCAAATGCCTAATCCAACCCCTTTATTCAATACTGTCCTAGGGATGTCTTCTTCCCATTATGGACCTATATCTGAGTTACAGAATCAATCTCCTATTCCATTCTTTTCCAATGGAATCCTTGACTTCTTTCAACAACCACAAGCTCATCACGGTCCACATGGTCATCATAACCAAGCTGGAATACCAAATCTTGTCGATCAACCACCTATTGTGAAGAATGTAGAAAATGAAAAGACTCTCCAGCTGACCAACAAGGTGGAGGCCTTAAAGAAAACTATGTCTCAAGTCACAAATGATATGGCTCATCTTAAATTGAACCCCTCTCAAAACCAAGGTAATTACCCTAATCAGAGTAATAACAATCAGGGTAATTATTTGAATAATTACAATCACAACCAGAGAAATTATCAAGGCCAAAAATCCCCTAACCAAGGCTATCAAAATCAAAATAGAGGATCTAACCAGAGGCCAACTAACAACAAACAATAGAATACATGGCTAAAGAAAGATGGTGTTCCTCATAATTATCAAGATAATGAGGATAGGCCACATGTTGCAAATGTGGCTGACCTCAATTTTATGACTAACTGGTGCAGGTTGCATGATACTGCAACTCATTCTGAGGTAAACTGCCCTAAAATGGAGAATTTCATGAAGATGGCACATGAAGATGCCCAAATGTTCCAAGGGAGTTTAGATAAAGGAGGTGGCTCAGTGGATACAACAATGACTTATGACCTCTTTGAGGAAGAACCTTCATTCCCAATGTAAAATGAGAATAAACGAGAGGAAGATGCGTATGATGCCCAATCCTTTCAGACAAAGGGAGGACACTTCCTATGAAATCATAATAAGGGTCTATTCACTAGATCAACACCACCTAACCATATGGTGCCTCAGAATCAAAGTGCTGATAACAACCCTCCTCCACCAAAAGGTCCACCTGAAACCCATAACAAAGGTAATTCATCTAGTGTTTTCAAATGTAATCCAAGTTGTTGATGATGTTTTCTGCATAGCAACAACTCAAACAGAATATAATATCCTATCTCTCTTGAAAGGTAAATCTTTATCAGCAAGCCTCAAGAGATAACCCCAAGGACTCTAATGTCAGGTCTTGACAATTCATAAACAACTTAGTGATAAATGTGAAAATGTTGGTAATCACAATGGGACCTTAGTACAGGAAAAATACTAAATCTCAATTTATCAGATCTAGCAATATGACGATACTTCAATCCTAAATTTAATCCAATAATCAAAGAAATAACAAAAGGTAAGGGTTTCAAAGAGATTTCTAGATTAATACTAGTCCTAAGATTAACAATGCAAATGATGAAATATTTGGAATGGACCAATCCCCCAAAACTGATTTCTACTTGACCCAAATGAATCTACAATCTTATAGAAATAGTGCAATCTTCTAAGGTGTTAAGATCTTTATATCATGAACATTCATTAAAACAAACCTATTGCAATTGAAATGAATAAACCATCACAATTGAACTAAGCATAATGAATATAAAGTCTAGGCTAACTTTGCAAAGAAACTAACAATCAGTTGGTTGCCAAAAGTATGGACTAGGGATTGCTGCAACACTTCAAATATTAAACCATAAACATCATTGAACCAAATCTAACTCTAATTATCAATTTTCCTCAAAGAAATTCCAAAGATATAATAACAAGAACCATGCAAGATAAGAAGAAACACAAGTATGGCATCAAATCACAATGTCATTACTTGCATCAAATTATCCACTATAGCAACAATTTCAGCTTTTTGTTACAATATTTGCTTGAGAACAACTACTTGATAACTCTTGCTCTACTTAATTCACTCTAACTATCTCTCTTTTTTTCTATATCTATATTTATGTCTAGCCCTTACAAATGAGGCAAAATGCCATATTTATAGAACCCCCCAAAACATGTCGGCCAAGATAGGGTTTTACAATGATAATTAGGCACAACAAGTCAGCCAAGAGAAATTCAAAATGAGATAAAAATGTGCATTAAATGCATGAAATTTATCCAGGTCAGCTTGGGATCTCTAATGCAACTCGGACCAATGCATGCCAAAATAATAGGGAAGCACAAATCTTGATGTAGCCCATCATTAACTACCTTCCCCTTTTTCTTATTCGGATCCAAATTTCATGCACCTTCAAAAGCACCTTATCTAAGTCGGTCATAGGTGGTAAAGGAAAAACCATAAGTCGCCTCTCAATTGATGCAATATCCTCCCTTGATTGTATCACCAACTTATCCCACTCAATCTTATATGTTAGATATTTATCAATAACAACAATGTAGGTGGCTGCATCATTTAGCTAGTGTTCAAAAATAGAATCATCACTAATTGGAGCATAAACATCATCCCACCACCTTCTCAACTATTCTAAACTCAAATATTTAGGGGCAATCTTACTTCTCCCTATCATAATCTCAAAGAAAGCAATGTAGCCATGATAAACACCAGCTAGGGTATCATCAATTTGTCTCCTCTATTTGTATATCTTCTTCAGAACCTTTTGCTGGATCTACAATGCTTCAAACCCCTCCCAAGGTTTGGCAGCTTTGGAGGAAGGGAGAATTTTATCATTTACTAGCTTATCATTGGTATACTCCATGATGGTTTTAGTTTTCTATAGTAGGAGATCTATATCTTCTTTGTCCTGAGCTAACACCTCCTTCAACCAATTAGTTTCCCTCATAGCATCCTTTCCAGATGACATAATGTCCCTGATAGCATCATTTCCTTTTTTTTGCACCCCTTGTAGCCAATTTGTTGTAGCAAGAGTGGAGGCCTTCATTCTCTCAAGTTCAGTGATAGTTTCCTATGGTAAGGGATTTGCAACAGAAGTTGAGGGGTTAATGGATTGCAAGGGTTTCATCAGATCCTCCAAGCATTTCCTAAGTTTTTCATTTTCCTTCTTCATCTCCTGCTTATTTTGAACTTCCTTCCTTAATCTCCCCAGGATAACTATGCTAGAACCCTAATAATCTTCAATGTCTTGCTCAACAGAATTGGGCCCTAAATTGAAAGCTTGCACATTATAATCTTTTGTAGTTACCTCCTCCCTATTCTTATCTAGAGCAGGGGTTGCAATGTGGACAACTCTATTACTCTCCTCATCTCTTTCAATCCTTGAGATGACCTTGGCCTTATTCTTACACATCCTTTCCAATCTTGGCCAACAACTCATCCTAGTTAGGTGGAGTATCTTCCACAACAACCTACTTTCTCCTTATCTCCTTGTTCAACTACTCTGGAATAGTGGATTCTAACTGCACCTCACATTTTGTTTGCTCCTCTTGTTGATCTTTAGGTGCTACCTCATTCAAACCTTGCTTCTCAGGAAATTTTTTGGCCTTACTCTCCTTTTCTTCATCATGTTCCTCCTTATGCTCAGGTGATGGAATATTTTCAGCTTCTTCTCTTTGGGGAGATTTAACCTCTTTAGTTCCAATAGGTGACTTTGCATATGCAACCAAGGGAGACTACATTACCTTTTCAACTTCAGCCTCTACACTAAAAAGGTCACCCTCATGAAATTCCTCTCCATCAGTGTCTGGATGATCTTTAGTTTTCTTAGATTCACCTATTTTGCTTTGAGCTTCATAGGAAGAAGGAACATCATCATGCTACTCCTCATAAGAAGTAACTGGAGGAGGATCTTCTTTGGGTACACTATCCTTAGGGGAAGGAGTCCTAGACCTCCTTGTTTATACTTGTGTCTTTTCCCCTAAACTCTCTACATCTACCATGGGTGGACCCACTTCAACTCCATCCTCGGAGCCTGCCTTTTGGGATAATATTACAATTCTCCTTCTTTTGGGCACAAGAACATCAACTTCAGGAATCTTCTTTTCAGTTTCCTCCCTACTAGACTTCTTAGTCCTTGATCTTTACTGAGCAATTAGCTTTCTCTATTTTTCTGTTTCTTGAGATTCCTTTCCTTGAACACTTTTAATCTTAATCTTGAAAGGAGAATCCATCTTACCTTTTCCCTTAGGATCCTGCTTAGTTGATTCCTCAGAAGTGGAGTGAGGGCCTAAATCTCCCATTAAATCAAAGATGCGCTATACACCTTCATTTTCCAACTCCCATAGTTTATGATTTAGCCACATTCTGGTGAACTTGGTGACTAGATCCATTAACTGCTTTAGTTTTGTCTTTTCTTCCTCTAACCAATCCACATCACCAATCGCCCTATCCTTCACTGCCTCATAAGCATGACCTTGAATCAGGTCCCTATCATCTTCAAGTTGATCAGGGACTGCCTTCACATTATATAGTTAGACTGATTCAAATAGAATTTGGGAAAAATTCTTCTTCCTAACCTCATATTCATCACTACAATTGGCCCAGTAGTCTTCCAGATCAACCTTATGGCTATACTCTCTACCAACCTTCTTTTGGGCTTCACCTAGGATATCAAAACTAGACCTCTTGGAATGGAAAGATAATCCAAGAGTACTCATCTCCTCCTCTGAAGCTTGGGTAGAAATAATAGAAGAACATGCCTCTCCAGTGCCAATCCTCAAAGGGAAGTCTCCACCAAAACCAGTCTTATGTTTGTCCCTTTTGACAATAGCATCAAAGTCACATATCTGCCGAGTGACTTCCAGAAGTATGATATGATCAGTGGGATACCTTGGAAGCCTATATGGAGCCTTTTGATAGCCATGATATCCATCAACCAAAATTTATGATAAGGTTGGGAATTGAATGAACCAAGCACCATATTTCTTAATTAGCTCCTTAGCTTGGTCTGAAATCCTCACATGCTCTTCTCCTTGAAGCACCCTAGTGATATGCATGGTGAATGCATCATTCACCCTCTTGTAACTCAAACTTCCCAAGTGAAATTGAGGGTATGCCTCATAGATAATATCCTATCCAAAGGTGCCCCTAGTACTCAATCCCTTGTATGGATGAAATCTTGCAAGCGCATAGAATAAGTACGAGGTCATTGTGAAGGTCTTCGTTTGTAGCACATTGGACAGTTACTCATGGATCACTCTACTTATGACACCTGCCTAATGATAGTAGGTCTTTTCCTATTCCATCCTCACAATCACATGGCACATCCAATTCTCAAACATACCAGCATTCTTCAATCTAGCCACCCTACTAAGAAGAGTGATGGCATCATAATACTCCTTTTTGAACTTTGCCCTAAATAGTTGTTTAGGCAGTTTGGAATAATGAGACTTGGGCTTCTCTAGCTAGGAATTGATAATCTATTGAGATTTGACAGTCTATTCTTCATAGTACTCCTTGGCTACTTCCATGTTGAATGCCACCACATGAGATCTATCTGGCATATCAAAAGTCTGAGAAATGGAAATAGGGTTCAAATTTTCCACAATCCTCCCTTGAGGACCAATTATCCTCTGTGTATCACTGTCGTAGTGCCTGGAACACTCAAGGACCAACTCATAACACTATACCATGGAAGGGAAACCAACTACATGTGCCAATCCCGATTCTAACATCCTCTTAGCCACAAGAGGAAGATCTTGTGCCACCATTCTACATTTGAACTCCTCATAGTCCCATAATCCAACATTGGTATTTGTTACCTCTGACCAGATGGAAGTGATCTTAATCTCTGGGATTTACTCTTGATGTCCATCTTGATTCTTTCTGCTTCAAACACTGAAGATCCCTCCATGTCACCCTTAGTCTTTCCAGCTGTTACCTTGCTAGATTTAGCCTGCACTTGACAATGGAAACATAATAAAGATCACACCAACAAAGGTTAACTAATCAAAATCATCATTAAATCATATTAAACCTCATATAGAATGATTATGTTAAACTGCGGGTTTTAGGACCATCTGTGGAATCCAAGCCAGGGAGGAATTTCAAAAGAAATTGGGCTTGACGGATTCCAATGGAATAATCATGAAAACACCTATTAACAATTCTATCCAACCATTATTAATCAACAAACAGCATGTGAGATCTCAAAATAGCATAAATTAATCATAAAATGCATAGTAATTCATTAACACATCATGTTATTTCATATTCCTTCATATTTCATCAAATTCTAGGAAAATCCGCAAGAGACAGATTTTCACAAATGAGGAGACACTTTGAAAATTTTGAAAAAAATAGGGAGCCAAGGATTTTAGGAATATTTAGATTCGAAGGAAATCTGCGGATAAGGTAAAACTCCGAAAGTGTGTGAATTCTGGGAGAATGAAGGAGATTGGGAAAATCCACCGAAGACAAAAAATCTCGGATTGAGGACAAAACCCAAACTTCGACACTAAATCACGATTTCACCTAAATGGACGAATCGATTAAAAATTTTCAAGAATCTAGGCTTGAGACAAGTTTGGTATGGGCCTTCTATAGATTTTCTTAGAATTCTAGGCCAATTGGGAAGCATACTAGGGTTAAATGGTGAGGCCCTAGGTATCAAACTCCACCGATCCGCCATTAACGAACAGGTAATCTCAAGATTCAGGTATTTCAACTGCTATTTCTTTACTAGGGTTTACTCACAACTTCTCAAGCAAGACTCCTCATAATGCAAAGAAACAAACAAGCTCATAAATCACTTGGAAGACTATAAATCAAACAATATTATGCAACCCTAGCCATGAAATGATCAAACATTCAAGAATTCAGACCCCAATAAACTCTATAACATCAAAATGTTATCCATAATTATCAATTAAAAGTAAGCCAATCAAATACATACCATTTGACGTAGCAAAAATTTGAATGAGGCAACAAATACCAGTTTAAATGCTCCCAACGAAGACAATAACAACAATGCTCAAGAAATCACCACTCAAATCAAACAATTCACCAACTCAGTGCCCTAAATCAAATTGAACACTTCCAAGGATGCACTCCTCAGCTCAATCGATGACAAACAATAAAGCATAATGGTGCAAAAGTTATCGGAGATCAGTTAAATACATCTTTCAAAGCTCGTACGAAAACATTAAATGCAGTCGACAAGACAACTAGGAAAATCTAGGAACCTGACGATAGGATAGAATTCAGAAAAATTCAACACATGCAAAATTCTGCAAAGGATGAAAATCTCTGAACCAAAGTGCTCAGCTAGAGTTCGAGCAGGATCCGGGAAAATCTGGCTGGGGTGGAAAGTCCCAAACTTCAGTGAAACCTGAACTTACCTCAAAACTAAAGATCTTCAATGAATAACTTAGGGGAACCACTTAGGCAATCAAAATAAACATTTAAGCACATTCCAAAGTAAGATAAAACCTCAAAATGAAAGGGCCAAGACACCAAAACCTAAGCAAAAGAGGGTCCCTACCTTCAGCGGGGTGTGTGCATGAAAACTACACAACAAATGGAAAATCTACTGGGAAATGCTCCAAAGCATTTGATGATGGATAGAAGTCAAGAACCTAGAATCTCTAGTTTCAATCTCACTATCAGACAAACAAATCAAAATGCAAAGATTAAAGAATCAGAACCAAAGGGTAGAATGAACCTTCCATAAACTAAAAATCCAAGTGTGTGCATATGAGTTCATTTCCCTCCTTGAGCTACTACAATTAAACCAAGCTTAGTCAAGTCAATCTATGTAAAATTCTAACTCCAAAATCAACCTGGATAGAGCCTTGCTACCAATCAGGCATATATAGCCCCGATGAGGTTATCATTGTGACTCTCCTGAACATAGCTCTACTGCTAGTTAGGCGTCTATAGCCCCGATAGAGATATTCAAATACTCTTGATAGATTGAATTCATTCTTTTTATTTTCAATATTTCACTTTTCCTTCTTTTGATATTCTTTGCTATGTCACTTTTTTTATTTCAACTTGTGAAAAATGAAGTTCACACTCAAGGCTGAGAACCACAGTGGCGCTAAAGTAGAAATAGGATTTCTCACTTGACAAAACTTCATAAGGATCCTACGATAATGTTTGGATTCTTAAGATGTATGAAAAATATAAGATTTCAGAATACTTCAAATTCAAATCAGGACTAGTGACCCATCTTCTATAAATCAAACATTTGGACTATTTGGTAATAACAAAGACTTCACCCATCCTTTCAAGGTACAAGACTAGAGTCCACCAATAAAATACTTAGAATAGTCCCAGATAATGATATATTTTCCACGTAGGTGCAAAACATCCAGAAGAAAATAGGAAAACCTCCAAAGCAAGAGAAAAGCAAAAACAAACCAAACCAAAAGAAAACCTACACTAACCAAAATAAACAAAAGGAAAGGAGAAAGGGAAACCTAATCTAACTATACATAGGAAAAGAGCTGAAAATAGATCAAGACTGGAAATAATGCTTCAAATACTACCCATTGATAGGCAGTGGGATATCCTCTCCAGTGATAGTTTTCAAATGAAAAGCATTATCTCCCAAGATTTATGAAATCTGATAAGGGCCAAGCCAAAGTTTATCAAATTTTCCATGCTCTCCCTTATGGTCATGAGCTTTATCCCAGTAAAGAACCAAGTCAAAAATCCTAAAATATTTTACCTTGGCTCTTTTATCAAACCATCTCTTGACTACCCCCTCATGTTTGGAAATTTTTTCCAAGGCTTCATCTCTTTTTTCCTCAAGGTGTAATAATTTAGCAAGTCTTTCCTCACGTTTATCTCCCTCATCATAATATTCATTAATGAACTACAAGGTAGGGATCTTTAACTGAATAGGAAACACATACTCTAATCCATAAACCAGGTGGTAAGGTGACATTCCTATGGAAGTCTTATGTCTTGTACGATCTTCCCAAAGAGAAAATCTAAGTTGGGTATGCCAATCCTTCAGATTTCTTTATAACAGTTTGCAAATAATAGTCAAGAGATTTTTGTTGGAAGATTTAGCCAAAGCATTACCCTGAGGATAATAGTTGGATGCAAACTTAATGATAATCCCATGATCAAAATCCCAATTAGAAAACTTCAACAATGAAAATGAAGGACCATTATCACAAACCAAAGACATAGGACATCTGAAACAGTTAATGATACCTGATTCGATGAAATTAATTACCACCTCTGAAGTACATTACTTGCGAGTGAGGGCCTCAGTCCATCTTGTAAAATAATTAGTGACTGTAAGGATATACCTATGTCTTGTAGAGGAAGGAAGATTGATTGGACCTATGAAGTCCATCCCCCACTGTGCGAAAGGTTTTACCTCAAAGACTGGTTGGAGTGGGAGTGTTGCATACTTCTCTCTAGTCATCGCAGTTTGACACACATGACAAGTTCTAACATGGTTGTGTGTATCCTTGAACAGTGCAGGCCAATAGTAACCAACTCTCAGAATCTAGTTTCCTATAGAAGGGGCTGATCAATGGCCTGTACCATATCTGTCATGAAATTCCAACATCACTCTTTCAGACTCTGCCTTTCCTAGGCACCTTAAGAAAACACCCTCATGGTTTTTCTTATATATAACAACTCCCTTTAGCATAAAACTATCACTCTTTAAGTGCAATTCCCTTCTTTGTACTACATTAAGATGATCGGGGCATCTCTGGGTCAGGAGATAATGAATGATGTCATCATACCATTCACCAAGGGAAACATCTTCTAAATTGTAATGTTGAGCCACAAGATTAGGGCCTATCTCTTCCATTGTCTTTGTAAGCCCTTGCCCTCTTACCAGTTTCATGGGTTGAATCTCCATATCATACTCTTGTAACATAGTTACCCACTTGGCTCTGTGTTCTCCAAGCTCATTCTGCATCAACAACAGCTTGACTGTAGGATCAAGAACTATTGCAAAGATTTTGTTTTTGAGGATATAATGCCTAAATTTATTTATAGCTCTAACTAAGGCATAGGCCTACCTTTCCACACTTGGGTATCTCAGCTCTGAATCCTTAAATGGTGCACTCATGAATGCTATGGGATATTCATTTCCTTGATCATACTTTTGAGTTAACATAGCAGCACATGAGTGGTTAGAAGCAAACAAATATATATATATATATAATGGCTTAGTATATTCTAGACTCACCAAACCTACAGCTTCAACAATAGCCCTTTTTATCTCTACAAATGCTTTCTTTTCTTCTACATTCCATTCAACTTTAGCCTCCTGCTTCAACATTGCATTCAGTGGTTTAACTATTTCTGCGAACCCAGTGATGAACTTCCTCACAAAGTTGATCTTGCCAAAGAATGATTTCATTTCTTTCTTGCTAGTAGGTGGTGGGATCTTGAGTATAGCTTCTATTAATTATGGATCAATTGCTATTCCTTTCTCAGAGAGAACATGCCACAACAATTTACCCTCTGTGACTCCAAAGATGCATTTCTTTGGATTGAAAGATATCCCAAACTCTCTGCATTTCTGAAAAACCTTGCACAAATATGTGATATGATCATCTCTCTTCTTGGAGAAGACTATCAGATCATCCATATAAATGATTATGCACTTACCAATTATGTATTTAAAGGCAATTTCCATGGCTCTTTGGAATGTGGCTCCTGCATTGATCAAGCCAAAGGGAATCCTCCTATATGCAAAAGTGCCCCACTTGGTGGTGAAAGAAGTCTTGTGCCTGTCCTCATACTGCACCATGACCTAGTTGTATCCTGAATAACCATCCAAGAAATACATTATTTGAGATCCATTGACAATCTAGAGCACTTCATCTTGTGAGGGTACTGGATAATTATCTTTTTCTGATGCTCTATTTAGGTTCCTAAAATCTACACATAGCCTGATTTCACCATTTTTCTTTTGCACTGGAACTAGGTTTGCAACCCAAGTGGAGTGTCTGACTGGAAATATTATTCTTGCTGATAGTAGTTTCTATACTTCCTTCTATATTATGGGTTCTAATAAGGTATTGATGGGCCTCTACATATGTCTAAAAGGTTTCACTCCAGGATTGAGAGGGATAGTATGGGTTATGATTGATGTATCATAAGTCTTTAAGTCTTCATAACTCCAGGCTATCACATCTGGATATCTATGTAGTGCATCGATGATTCATTTTATTTCTTCTAGAGTGCACACTTTACCAATAAAGACATTTTTGGCATCATCCTGAGTTCCCATATTATATTTGTCACACTGTCCACTGATGGACTCCTTCTTGGCATCTTGTTCTTGCTCCCTAACCTTGTCTAGATCAAAAATCCTTTCTAATTGCACCATTCCTCTGGGGATAGTGTTGGTCTTCAAATTAATTACACCTTCCAAGTCCATCTCTGCTTCTTGGAGTTCAGTTTTGTCAATGATTTGAGAAGCAAAGACATCTATACTAGTAATGAAATCTAAGATATGCTTGTCATCTTCAAACACCTAGAAGTTGGTGATATTGTCAGGTACTAAGGGTACTAGGGTCAGCTCCACAATAAATTTCTTTAGTCCAAAAAGAGATAGAGGTTGTAATGTACTAGCTTCCTAGGAAAGAGAGTCAGTTGTTTGATTTTTACATCGTGGAATCAGCTCAATATTAAAGGCATCAAATCCTTCAATAAGATCCCACACTTTGTGTCTATAGTTGGTCATTCTTCTATCATTAAAAGATTATTGTCTCCTAACTTGCTTGACTACTAACTCAGAATCTCCAAAAACTTGCAAGATCTTAACCTTTTTCTTCAATTCCATTAATAGTCCATGAACCAAAGCCTCATATTTTGCTACATTATTCACACAATGAAATTGAAGTCTGTGAGCAGCAAAAAATGTCTTACCTCTTGGATTGATTAGTTCAAAACCTGCCCCAACTCCTTGCTTCTATTTGGATCCATCAAATTTTAGAGTCCAACAGCCAGCAACTGTAGACTCCCTCGTAGTATCTCTTGCACTGTTTTTGTTGGATGGTCTTTCAGAAGGCATTACTCTTTTTCCTTTGGGATCCTCTTTGACATTTTGGATATCAATTTTGACTACTGTAGTGGGGTTGATACATTTTTTTATTTTTTCCACTGTAGCCGGACATAAGCAATAGTCCAATTCTGAATGAGAGGCATTATGCACTCTGCACCAATTAGGCAAGAGTAGCTCCTCAAAGTTCATTCCTCTTCCCAACTGAACCTGATCTTCAATGCACTTCTAAATGAACTCTTGAAAACTATCTAGCAAATCCAACTGATTATCTTGGGGATCATCATCATTTTCAACTGGTTCGACTAAGGCTTCAGTACTACTTGATTCTGTTGTAGGGTCAACAGGTGTTGTGTGGAACATAAAAACTTCCTCTACATCTGACTCCTCAAGAGGGGCTGCGAGCACGTAGTTACCCATACTTACTTCTGATATCAGAATTTTAGTAGAGGTTTCCTGATATTCTATGATCATGTATTTCATTTTGGGTTCTCTTTCAATTCTAATCTGGTTTGGCACTCATTTCCAGGGGAAGCCACATATGAGAGTGATTAGTCGAGACATATCCATTCAAAGCCCTGGTAAAGTCTCTTCCCAAAATTAGGCCATAGGCATTAGGTATATCAGCCACCTGTATATTGATAACCTATTGAATTCTAGGATCATAAGCAATCTGCATATGAATCATATTCAACTCCCCTACAACATTGACTTTAGTCCTATCTAATTGTCTAACTTTCTTCTGCGAGTCAGTAGGGATAATACCCATAGCTCTATAGACACCAAAAGGAATAACATTGGTTGAAGCACCAGAATCTAGCAAACAATTATACAAATTCTTACCAAATATGTGAACAGAAATCAGGAATGGAGGTGTATCTGTTTTTCCTTGAAATAGAGTTAAGGGAGTATCCACTTGAGCAACTTGAGTCTTTTCCTTCTCCTTTTCCTTATCCCTAGGAGGCACGTGGACCTGATTATGAGTCTGATTTTTCCTTCCTACTGATTGAGAACTAGATGATCTATTGAAACTTTCATTAACTGATTTATCTTGTGACATGGAATTCGAATTATAAGCTCCTAGAACTACATTCTCAATGGTTGGAATTCTTAATAACTCAAATGAAGATAGAATTACCTTTAATTTTCTAAGTTCTTTAGCAACATACATGGCCAATTGTTCCTCATGTAGATCAGTAGGGGTCTCCTTTGGGTATTCCATCACTTTGTCCTTGTTTGCATCAGCATTTCTCCCTTTTGGAACATCAGCATGCACTGGATCTTGAGATAAATATTTCCTAGACACCTGAGGCAGTGATGGATTATTGCTAGCATTAGGATCTGGAGGCATGTTGAAATTGTTCAGTGGAATGGAAGTAGTGAAGGGGCCTCCAACCTATGGATGTCTATGTGGAAATTCCCTCAAGTCATACTTCTTGGCAGGTCTCTGGAAGGTCTATACTTCTTCAACATAAGCCTCTTCTTCATCTGTGGGACCATTATCATTCACTAGACTCTCATCAAATAACTGTGTCATTTCATCCCCATTTCATACTTGGTCTGCCTCTTCCTTCAACTGGTCAAATTCTTCTTTAGGTACATTCTCCTTACTTTGAGGAAAAGCAGCATGATTCAGTACCAACACCGGTGAATCATAAGGAGTAGATGGCACTATTTTCTGACTACCTGCATTGTTCTCCACTTCATAATGAAAAATTGAAGCCGTTGTTTGGAATTATTGACAATCTAACTCAGAATGTTGACTCGTTTTATGGAGGCTACACCATCCTGATAAAGCAACCTTAGCTAGATATACACCACTAGGAGGATTCTCTTGATTAATTGGCTAATTGAAAGACTAATTGATAGGTTGATTAACTGGTTGATCCAATGGGGTGGGGACTCCTCCATTGTTAGGCCCTATGTTCCAAGTCCTATTCTGTCCTAGTGGCTACCTCCTATCAAACCCTTGTCCACCACCTTGCCCTCTGTCAAAGTTCTGGCCTGAGGATTGTCCTTTATCATAGTTTTGTATTCTATAATTATTATACCCTCTATCATTATTAAATCCTCGATCATTGTTATACCCTCTTTCATTGTTGTAAACTTTGTCCTAGTTATATCCTCACGATGCCCTCTATCAAAGTGTTGTCCTTGTGGATTTTATCTATTCTGATTGGACTACATATTTCTCTGAGTAGCTTGCAACTGATTGTTCTGGTTCCTCAAGTAAGTCACCTCCATATTCAGCTTCTTTACTTGTTCAGACAATTCATCCAATCTCTCCTTGTCAGGATTACTATATGGAGGCTGATTCACATTATTCTGGTAATACCCTACTACAACATTGGCATTCAGTGATTGGTTCAAGACTTCAAAATTCTACAGGTATGGGGGATAGCTAGTCTGAGGCTATATATGCAGAGGTTGATTCACATTTTTCTAAGGGTAACTAATTGTGGGTGAAACTTGTCTCACAAGAGGTCTTGGGTGAGGGACCAGAGGCAACTGAGGTATTGGATTCATAATAGGAGTATGGTTGGCAAGAGCCTAGTTGAGAGATGGAACTTGTCTAGGGTGAGCAGCGAGTCCTAATGAGGGTAAAGGCCCAGAAAAATGTTTCCTTAAAGAAGTGCTAACCTTTACAACCTTTGCATATGCATCAAGTAGATTAGTAGGAGGGTTATTGCATAAAGGTAGTTGTCAGACTGTCAGGTCCCTCATAATAGATTTCCAAAGCAGTAGGCTCATCAACAACATAAGGGGCTTGTAGTCTAGTATAGGCAAGATGAAACCTATTGTTGAAGGATGCTATAGGCTCATTGACCTCTCTCTTAACATTAGTGAAATGGAGATAGAGTTCATTAGGGCTGATGGGAATCTCAAACTTCTACAAGAATGCAGTCTCTAGCTCAGTCCAATGTTGGATAGACCCAGTAGGTAAATGATTATACCAATAGAATGCATCCTCCCCCAATGAATAAGGAAAGAATCTACATGCTACATCCTTATGGTTTATCCCTCTATCCTTAAGGCCAGTCTAAAAGATCCTATTGTGTTCCTCAGTGGTTCTATTGGGATCATTAACATGGAATTTTGAACAAAAGTGTTCAGGGTTTTTGGGCATGACATTGTAATTAGCAAAACTCAATGGAGATGGGTTGTTCACTAGGAAAGCCATTGGTGGAGGTAGGGGTGGTAATGGTTGATTTACGACTGGTTGAGGTTGTGGAATGGGAATTCTCTCAGACTCGGACTTGGATGAACCTGATGAGGATAGGGATGATGGAGATGATGAAGGTGGATGGGATGATGATGATTCTCCCCTTTTGTTGGTCCATCTAGACCTAGTAGCATCTAGTAATTCCTAAAATTCCTCCTCTCTTGGTGTAGATCTAGATCTTCTTCTGAATCTTTCAGGAGAGATAGCATTCAAAAATTGATCCATCTTGCTTATTCAGGCCCTCCTTCTAGCGCCAATCTGTTGATGATGTTTTCTGCACAACAAATCAGACAGAATATAATATCCTATATCTCTTGAAAAGTAAATATTTATCAGTAAGCCTCAAGAGATAACCCCAAGGTCTCTAATGTCAGGTCTTGACAATGCATAAACAACTCAGTGATAAATGTGAAAATGCTGGTAATCTAGTTCCAGTGCATAAGAAAAATGGGGAGATCAGGTTGTGTGTCGACTTTAGAAACCTAAACAAATCCTTAGAGAAGGATAACTATCCACTTCCTTCTCTTGATGAGCTGTTACAAATTGTTAATGGATCCCAGATGATGTCATTTTTAGATGGCTATTCTGGGTATAACCAAGTGATGGTCAGCCATGAAGATAGGATGCAGTTTGCCTTCACTACAAAATGGGGGACATTTTCCTATTGATGCATGCTATTTGGCCTCATTAACGCTGGAGCTACCTTTCAATGTGCAATGGATGTGGCTTTTAAGGATTTGATAGGTAAGTGTATTATTATATATGTGGATGACTTGACAATTTTTTCCAAGAAGAGAAAGGATCATGCTACTTATTTAGCCAAGGTTCTTAAAAGGTGTATCACCTATGGAGTATCTATGAATCCCAAGAAGTGTGTCTTTATAGTTTCTAAAGGGAACATTTTAGGGCATGTGATATTAGAAAAGGAAATATCCATAGATCCCGATAGAGTTTTGGCTATTTTTAAATTGACAATGCCAAGTAGTAAAAAGGAGATAAGGTCCTTCTTTGGGAGGATTAATTTCATAAGGAAGTTCATAACAGGGTTTGCAGAAATTGTTAAGCCCCTCAATGAGATGATGAAGAAAGATGCTAAAATTGAATGGAGCAATGAGGCTAGATCTACATTTCTGTAGATTAAGCAATCAATATCTGAGGCACTAGCCTTGACTAGCCTATATTACCTAAAGACCTTTTATATTTATTCATTTACATCTAATCATTCATGTGCATTAGTCCTAACATAATGCAGAGGTGAAGGAGATGAAAGGCCAATTGCCTTCATGAGCTCACCATTCAAGAATGTAGAATTCAGGTACCCACCCTTGGGAAAATAGGCCTTTGCATTAGTACAAGCAGTAAAAAATTTTAGGCATTACATTTTGAGAAGCCAAGTTATTGCTATAGTGCCTAATCCATCAATTACGTCTCTCCTTATGCAAAGAAAATTAGGGAAAAGGAGAGGAAAATGGATGGCTATCTTACAAGAGTATGATTTAGAAATCCATCCAATGAAACTTGTTCGAGGACAAGGTTTATCAAAGGTCATGGAAAATGTTGACAAGAATATCACCTGTCAGCAATATAATGTGCACTCATTTACCAAGGACACATGGTATACTGACTTGATCTTCTTCCTTCTCAATAACAGATGCCCAAATGGGATGAATGCTACCCAAAGAAGGGCACTAAGGATGAAGAATGCTCATTACATGCTCAAAGGGGGGGCTCTATACCGAAGAAATTATGAGGGGGTGTACCTACGATGTCTAGATTAGTGAGAAGCCAAACATGCCATGGCTGAATTTCATGGTAGGCATGACACAAGACATGGATCAACAGATTCTTTGGCCCATCAAATCCTCAGGTCAGTATATTATTGGCCCCATGTGTTTAGGGATGCACATCAACACGTCCAGACATGTCATACATGTCAAAATTCTACATCGAAGGAGAGTAATTCAGCAATGCCTCTACAACCAGTATATGAGGTAAGACCATTTTCCCAATGGGCACTGGATTTTGTTGGGGTTATTAATCCTAATTCTTCTCCAGGGCACAAGTTCATCCTAACTGCTTTAGACTATTGCACCTATTGGACTGAGGCACAACCATGCAAGAATAGCACCATTGAGGTGGTTGTCAAATTTCTCATTGAAAATATTGTTACGAGGTTTGGAGTGCCATTTGCCCTGGTATGTGACAATGGCCCTGCGTTTTCATTTGCTGAATTTATACAATGGGCTTACAAACATAAAATTATCTTGAAGTATTCCTCTAATTACTATCCTTGGGGAAATGGTGTGGTGGAATCTACTAACAAGAATTTGTTAGAAGTGATAAAGA
Source organism: Sequoia sempervirens (assembly GCA_007258455.2). NCBI lineage: Eukaryota > Viridiplantae > Streptophyta > Pinopsida > Cupressales > Cupressaceae > Sequoia > Sequoia sempervirens. The sequence continues at coordinate 336,278,304 of VDFB02105785.1, forward strand.
GGTTACTTGAAAGTAATCCTAGGGACTAGCATACCCAGTTAAGATTTTCCTTATGGGCAGATCGAACCCATATTGAGGTTTCCCTAGGAAATTCCCCTTTCAAATTATTCTATGGATAGGATTCAGTTTTCCCCATACACTTACAGATACCTTTTCTTAAGTTCATGAAAGAGTTTTATACAAGGGATGACTAGATTGAGGTAAGAATAAATAATCTTTTAAATATGGAAGAACAGAGAGACATTTCTCTACAATAGTTTTTCGAACATCAGGTTGTTGCCAAACGTTGGCTTGACAACAGAGCTAAGATTAAGGCATTCAGAATCTCAGATCTGGTGTTGTTGTGGGACAAGGCTAAGGAGAAAAAGGGTGATCATCAAAAATTTGATAGGCTTTGGCTAGGTCCATATCAAGTGGCCAAGATCTTGGGGGAGAATGCTTTTCATTTGAGCACCTTGACAGGAGAACCTATTCCATTGCTAGTCAATGGGCAGTTTCTCAAGCATTACTTCAGCTCGTAAAGGTTTGAGTTTCTGAATTTACTGTATATATGTATTTTGTGTAATTATTGGTTCTTTGCTTTTGTTAATGTTTTGTTTGTTGTTTCTTTCTTTCTTTTCATTCCCTTTGTTGTTTTGTGTCTGTTTTGTTTTCTTCTTTGGGATTTCTCTTTTCTTTCCATCTTAAAACATTGGGGTTGTTATTCAAAGAATACTTTGGTTACTACGAGAGAAGTTGGTTTAGATATTTCTAGGTTTTTTGATTGGATGATTTTGTCCTAGATTCATTGTTTTATGTCCATTATCAATAAATTTTTTGGAAAGTCTTGAAAACAAGGTGCAAATTAAACAATATTCATTAACTATGGCTGGATCTGTCATAAATCAATGAAACATCTCCTTTTGTAATGGTGTATTTGTCTTAGGGTGATGGTCTTGTAAGATTTGAGTGAAAAATATGATTCCCCAGATGTTGTTATGAGGTCCATGGTAGTTTTCAACCTAGAATTGATGTCAAACATCTAACATATTTAGAAAAAAATTGAATGAAATATCTGAAACTCCAAGAGAAAAAAAAAAAAAGAGAACTATCTAAGAAAATAAAACTCAATATGAATGGGTGATTCCAGTATCTCTACCAGGGCTATGGACGCCTGACTGGTAGTAGAGCAATGTTGTGAGAAAACTAGAAGTATCTCCATCAGAGCTATAGACGCTTGACTGGTAGCGGAGCTATGCCTAGGATATCATTGCACAATAGCTAAAGGGAATCAACTCATGTAGTTCAAATATTGCACATTATTGTTCAAAAGATGATGAAAACTTTGTAAAAGGGTGATGCACCATCAAGCACACACATAGATTCAGGGGTAGGGTATGTGCAGGATCATCATGGAAAAAAGAGGCCCTTAAGTGGCAAAAAATTTAGAAAAATCAATGTTAGGTAACTTGATGTAAAAATTTGAATAAGTTATCTATATTAATTCAAAAATATGTAAGAATAGAATCTGTAGAAAATTGAATGTAGTTTCTAAACTACTAGGTTCATTTAAAAAAATAAAATCTATTTGGTGAAAATTTGAAATTTCAATGCAGTAGTACTTAAATTTCAGGGAAAAAATAAGAAGTAGGTGTTTGTCTGACCACCCTAACCATAATAAAATGATAATATTTTTTATAATATTTTATATATAAGTAAAGGACTCATGTCCGGATGTGATACATATTTTTGTAATTTTTTCCAAGTAAATAATTAATTATGAATTTTTTATTACAAATTTTACAAAATATAAAACTCATATGTCGGACCACCTTAACTTAGTCAAAACTTCATGAAATTTATTTTTTTTTTTTAATCCTATAGTATGTGAAACATAGAATGTGATGCATGTTTTGATTGAAAAATGTGATACCATTTGAAAGTTATAGATGTTTCTCAATCAGCCTATCAATCAGACTTTAGTCGTAATTCTAATAGAAAATAAATAATTATTTATTTAAAATTCAAATTAAAGAATAATTTATATTGGTGGAAATCTGAGAATCTCCTCTAAAAACCCTTTTGTTTCATAAATTTTGGGTAAAAAAATTCACCACATACCCTACAAATACCCATAATATTGCCACTTTTTGGCCCACCATGATCCTGCATACCCAAGAGTGTTGATTTACATTTGAGATTCTAACTCAACCTTGGTTGTTAAAACTAACATAACTGGAGTTGTGATGTCCATAAACTAGGAGTTCGGGTAGTTCAATCCTTTGGTTTCTTGAAAATGGTTAAACCATTTTCCCAATCGAGTTGCCATTTGTTATGCCTTGAAACCACCCCATTTTATTTTATTTTGGAACAAAATAGGTCCCCCTTTTCTTTTGTTTTCATCGCCTTTATTGTTTGGTTGGGTTTTAGGAGTTCTTTTTTTTTTCTCCTAAGTCTTTCTTTTGTTCTATCAGAGCCGGGTCAGGAGCTAAATCTGAGCATTGATCTCTTTCAAGGTTTCTGATTTGGTTTCCATCCCGACTCTGACTCCGCCTTTTCTTTTTGTTTCTTCTTCGTTGGTTGTTTTCAACTAATGTTTGGGTTGGTCCTTTTCTCCTGTTTGTTAGTCATTTTCCTTTGGTTTTGTGTTTTGTGCCTTAGGAGTTTTCCATTCTTCCTTGGGCCTTTTCTCTTTTGTTCTAGCAGAAGTGGAATCGGGACCGAAACCGAACTTGGGAATGTCTTCCAAGCTCTGGTTTATGTTTCGCTCCTAGTTCTAATTTCACGATCTTTTGTTTTTTCCTTGGGAATTTTTAGTGTTGTTCTGGTGGACATGAAACTGGGACCAAAATTGAACTCTGGAACTTTTCTAAGTTCTAGTTTCTAGCTCTTATCCGGTTCTAGTTTTGCTGGTTCCCTTTGCGTTTGTTCCTTTGTTCTGGTGGACGCGGGATGCAGAACGAAACTGAACTCTGGAACTTTTCTAAGTTCCAGGTTCCTATTCCATTCCGGTCCCGATTCTGCCGAACTTTCTTATTTGTTTTGCCTTTTTGTCTTGATTGTTTAGTCGTGGGATGTTTTTCTTCCTTTCCCTTTTTTCTTTTTCATCCTTTTTTGTTGTCTCTTTGTATGTTGTCAGAGGCAGGATCGAGATGGAATCCGAACCTAGAATTTGGAGAAAGTTTAGAGTTGATGTTTTTTTCCGCTTCCACCCCCGTTGTGGTTCACTCGGGATTAGTTTTTTCCCCGATCCTGCTTGTGTTTGTTCCTGGGTTACATTACCTTTTGTAGACATAAAGTTGGAATGTGGGCTAGACTTGGAAATGATGGTTATTTCCATGTTTGGTTCCCATTCTGACTGTCATCCTGGTTTCAATTTCATCTTGGCTCCGCCCTTGCCAATATTAAGGGGAGCGTGTTTCTAGTTCAAATTTGGTTCCACCTCCACCAGAGTTGGGTTTCTTTTTGCTAAGGATATATGAAAGGTAGGATGAAGAATGATGTATTTTCTATGCTTTAGAGGACTAATGAAGGCATTGTCTTGTAGGATTAAAACATTTCAGGAACATTTGATGTTGTTTCTCAAGGGATTCTATTGGAAAGTGTGCCTCAATCAGATCTAGCATAAAACTCCTGAAGGAATAAAGTCAGTGAGGCCCTTTGGAAGTCTTGTCGACTAGCAGTTGTGTTGTATTCATTTGAAATGCTCAGATCACCAAGACATTTCGATTGCTATGAGTTTTCTATATCTCTCCGCTCAGGGAGAACTCTCGCCGACAATTGTTCAAAAGGTTGTCATTGGGGAGACTCTTGGCCGAATGGTTGACACTCACTATAATGTCTTGCCAATGGTTGTTGTCTCACTGATGAGTATATGGCTTCGATAAGACTACTAGTGATAACTAGCATTGGGGAGAGGTGTGACCTTCAGAGAGTCTTGCTGACTAAGGAAGTCTGACCGATGGTGTGACCTTCGGTGTGACATAGAGGATCGCTAAGAGCTTGTTTTGACTTGTTGGTCTTGTCGATGAATGTGTTCATCCTAAGCATCGATGAGACTCTTGCCGATGGTCTGGTTGAAGTAGTATCTATTGTCGGGTGCTTTCGGTATGATCTCTTTCCAATGACTATTGGTCTCACCGACAGGTGTTTTAACATTGGTAAGACTTAAGGGCTCTATATGACTCATAGGGAATGTGATAGTCTTGCCGATGAGTTTACTGTGGACTTCTGTGAAAGGTCTTTTCAATCTTACTGATAGTGATAGTCTAGGAAATGGTCTTGGATATCGGTATGACTCCTACAGCTCATTATGACCTCTTTCCGACAGTTCTAAGTTATGTCGATAGTGCCAGTGGAGCATTGTAGCATCAAGGAGACACAACTAGTGCCTCACTAACATGCAATTCTGCTGGAATGACTTTTGACCATCTAAAAATCCTACGTGGTATCTATTCGACCAATCAGAGGAAGCTAAAAAATGAGTCATTGGTAGTTGGACTATTGTGACCATTCCTGTGAAGAAGATCAATAGATTGTGAGCGGTATGAATCTACTCTATGATTGAAGATGATGATTGGTTCAGTGAATAGTGGCGTTCATCTATAAAGAGCTAGACAGGAAATTCGGATGCTGCTTCTCAAAGGGGGTCAACTTGCAAAATGATCTAGAATGAGAGGAAAGCATAAAGAAAGAATCTGCGAGTCTCAATGACAACTGGGATGTCTACTAGAAAAACTAGATTGACATTAATGACAGTGCTTCAAAATATTCAAATTAGCTCTACAAAGAAGTCTTGAGGTCAGACACAAGGGCTGCGAGTTAATGCGATGGTTGCAAAAGATCTGAAGGCCATGCCTGCGGGAGATCTTTCGCCAACTTGAATAGGATATGCACATTTAATGCATCATTGACTTTATTCCAAAACTCTTCTAGGGTTGACCCTTCTATAACCGACTTATTTTGTAAACCCTAAAGTGGGGGCCGACTCTTTTTCTTGGACATGTTTGTATATATGGCACTTTTCCCTCTTTGTAAAGGAGGACAATATAGATAGAGTTACACATCTCTTTTCTTTGTAATAGGATCTTATTTTTCATCTTCTTTTTGGTTAGGGTTAGCAAGTTAGGGTTAGAAAGTAGAGAAATTTGAGAGTAGAAGTAGAGCAGCAGTTAAGTTCAACAGAAGGAAGTGATGTATCTTCTAGTTTTCTTAGTATAGATGGAGATAATTCGAAGACATGGATTTTCTATACACTGGTGATCTTTCCAGATTTGTAAATGTTGTTTATCTATTTCACCAATAGTAGAAGCAGCCATATTTAAATCTACTTCATATTGTGCTCCAGAATGGTATTTATCTTGGGTTAATTATTTGATTTGGAAAGATTTCAAGGAATGAAATTTTATCTTATGTTTTGTTTAAATGGCAATTTGCAATCTACTATTAAAGTTTGCACTGTGAATGAATGAAACTATGTATTAATTACAAGTTGATTTTATTCTATAGTTTTAGTTTAGGAATTTTTTGGAAGGCAACAAGTCTGATTAAATTGGATTTATTAACATTCTCTTTAGTATTAAAATCTTTGATCTATTTTTTTCTATTTCTTTAAAACCATCGGTTAAAGTAGGTTTAAATATATGTTTGATCTTATAACAATCTAGAAGCTCAACAATAGTAGGCCCCTTGAATATTATAGTTACATCAACCATTGAGTGAAATCAGCATAGTCGAGAACCAATTACTAGGACCTTGGGAATTAGATATCCATGTGTTATCTTTCTCTTTTAGGAGAAACATAATAGTAATATTTTGTTTAATGTTGTGCTATTTTTACCATCAACAGGTGTAACCTAGACTAGTGTTGTGGCTAGTCTCTGTGAACTCAAGTCAACCCCTCCCAAGACTATTTGCAAACCCACCCCAAAGATGAAAGGTAAGGAGGAAGTGAAAGGTTTCATGGAGCCTCTGACCAGGGACAACAGATGTAAAAATGTGGTGGAAAAATATTTTAAGGGGGATACAATGGTCATGGATATGGTGGTGTCTAGTGGTGATTCCATCATTAGGAGATCTAGTAGATTGGCCAAGAATAATAAGAATGTGTAGGTAAATGACTTGGATTCAGAAGAGGAGTGGTTTAACAATAAAGAGAGTAAGGATGAGGAGGAGTCTTGGGATGAGGAGGAGTATGTTAGAGGGCCCCACTCTATTCCTGATACTAGCAAAGTGCAAAAGGAGAACTCAACTTCCCATTCCTCATACCCATTAGACATGGAGTGTGTTGATACTATGAAGACTGTGGATTATGGGGAGGAGCTCCATGTGTGGATTATGGGGAGGAGCTTCATGTGCTGCAGGAAAGGATGGAGAAGTTGGACAAAAAATTATGTGGCTTGACCCATTTCGTTGTCAAGCTGGTCCACTTTGTTACCATCACCCTGTAGGTGATTATGAAGGATGAAATAGACAAGAATAATGTTGATGATGGCCATTAATGGGTTGCAGATTATGTTGTTAATCTCCTGTCAAAGAACTGGGAAAATACCATTTAGTCTATTGTTTGTCCATTTTTTGTTTGTTTGTTGTTGGTCTGATGTGTTAGTTTTTTGGCTTAGAATTTTGATGTATTTTGGTCCTGAACTTTATTGGCCCTTGTGGCTCTCTATGTAAAGGGTACAACACCCTATAAATGCTACTTACTATATCAAAAACATAAAGCAATAGGATAATATAGTTTCCATTATCTAATTTCTTAAAATAAACACAATAATTAGAATGATATCTTTTGTAATGTTGTTCAACCATAAAACTATAAAATTTCAAATACCATTACCAAGGTGCTTGCTTCAATCCATACAAACTCTTCTTTAACCTACACAAAAATTCCTCCTTACCCTTGACCTCATATCCCTATGGTTGCTATATGTATATTTCCTCTTCCAAATCCCCATGGAGAAATATTGTTGTCACATCTAGTTGTTCAAGATGCAAGTCTTCTATAGCCACAAGACTTAGAATAGTTCTAATAGAAGTCATCTTACAACTAGAGAAAATATTTCATCAAAATATTTTACCATGAGTCTAGCCTTATATATTTTCTTGCCTCCATCTTATTCCTTCTACGTATAATCCCATTTATTTATCAGTGCTCTTTTACCTCCAAGCAATTGGACTAAGTCCCAAGTTTGATTCTATAACAAGGAATCAATTTCCTCTTCCATTCCTAGCACTCATTGTTTTTTGGTATCTACCTACATTACTTCTTCACAACCTTTAGGTTCAGCAAAATCAGTTAATAATATAGAATATAATGATGGAGAAAATATTTTTGGAGCTCTACTTATCCTTGTAGAATGTCTAACAATTGTAGGAGTGTGTAGGATAACTTCTTGTTGAGCACTAGGTACCATTGGTATTTTATTTTTTAGAATCTCATCCAAAACCATATATTCCTTTTTGGCATGTTCATGCTTATTTTCCTACAAATGATCCTTATACATAACCTTCTCATTGAATATATCATCTATGCTCCTAATTATTTTATATTTTTCATAATCCCATAATTGATAACCAAATTCATCTACTCCATATCCAATGAAGGTACATTTTTTAGACTTAGCTTCAAGCATGGTTCTATTTTCAATATCAGCATGGACAAAAGCTTCACAACCAAAGGTTTTCAAAATGAATAGTTTACCTATTTACTTATGCATTCCTCCTCTGGAATGTTGTCATCCAAAGGATTTGAAGGTCCCTTGTTTATTAACTTAATAGTGATATGTACAACATATTCCTAGAACTATAAGGTAGTCCAACATGCAATCTCATGCTCCTTCCACACTCCATAATGGTCCTATTCATCCTCTCAAACACAAAATTTTCTTTTGGGGCTCCATGAACTATTTTCTGCCTACGAATTCCATTGTATGAACAATAATTTTAAAATTCTCTACTACAATACTCATGTCCATTATCAGATTTGAGACAGTTCAATTTTTTTCCTATCTCATTCTCATCTTAAACCACATCCAATGGAATACTTCTGATTTCTATTTTAGGAAATATACCCATGTTTTCCTAGTTGCATTATCAATAAAAGTAACATAATAACAAGAGCCTCCAAGAGAAGATACCTAAGTTGGTCCCCATACATCTAAATGCACAAGCTCTAATTTCTCTCTTCTTCTTTTTCCCAACTTTGAGAAATTAGACTCTTTTCTACTTTCCATAAACACAATTTTTCCAGAACTCCATGTCAATCTACTTTAGACCTAGTATCAAATTTCTAGAGTGAAGGGTCTTTATCCCTTTCTCACTCATTTTACCAAGTCTATGGTGCCATAATTATGTTTTGGTCCCTGCAACAAGTGCTCTAGCTGTCTTAGTAGCAACTATTTTTGTAGCAGCTAAGGTAGACTAAGTATTACCAGTACACAAATATAATGTACCTACCTTTTCACCTTTAGATACCACTAATGCACCTTTAGTGACCTTCTATAATTTTTCTAAATAGGTAACTATGCAGCCTTCACTACCCAGTTATCTTGTAGAAAATAAATTTCTTCTCAAATTTGGAACATGCCTTACCTCATGTAGCAACCATTCATTTCCATTCTGCAACTTTTATCTTTCCTTTTCCAACAATCTATCAAGGTTCATCATCACCCAGATATACCCATCCAAAATCACCTTGAACATAATATACAAAATATTTCCTATGGGGTGTGGCATTAAATGAAGCCCTTGAATCCATTACCCAAGAATCATTAACATTATCTAAACAAAAAATTAAAGAATCTTGCAATTTATTACTTGCAACATTAGCTTACTTACTATCATCATGTTGTCTATCTCCATATTTTCCTTTTCAAGACCAACAATCCTTCAAGTTTCCTAGCCTTCCACAATGCTAGCAATCCATTTTTCTACTAGGTTTAGCTTTGACTTTCTTAGACTTACCTTGTGACTTCCCATGATTTTTTGGGATTTTCCTCTCTCCTTTGTTCTTCCCCTATTCTCTATAGTCAAAAAATCACTTGATGTTGAAGTCTCACCTATGCTTTTCTGTCATATTTCCATGCCAAGGATAACACCAACAAGGTCATCAAATTTTAATGTATTTGAAATCGAGATAGAGTTACTTACAATAATTACCAAGCTATTCCATATTTCTAGAAAAGAACATAAAACCAAGAGATCCCTCACCTCTTCATAAAATTTTACTTTACAAAAGTTAACTAACTGGTAATCATATTAAAATCATTTAAATGATCTATCACATATCCACCTTCAATCATTTTTAGATTAAACAAATGCTTCATGAGAAAAACTTTATTTGAGGTTGAGGATTTTTCATATAATTTAGCCAAATGTTCCATAAAATCCATTATTGTCTTTGCTTCTATTATATTGAATGCCATAGATGGTTCCAGGCACAACTGAATGGTTCCCAATGTCTTTTTATCTAGAATCTCCCATTCTTCATCAAACATAGTAGCCCCTTTCTTTATTTTTCCTTACAATGGCTACCATATATCCTTTTGAAACAAATAATCTTGCATCTACATCTTCCATAATTGATAATTTTGGCCATTGAACTTCTCAACCTTGAATTTTCCTTCTTCCTTTGCTCCCACTCAAATTTAGAGGTTTCCTTCCAATCAATCAAAATACACATGACTTTGACACTAGTTGATAGGATTCAGGTAGATCAGAGCAATAGACATTAACAATTAAATGCAAATTAAATAACCCAAAAATAACAATGAAGAATAACATAAAAGAGATCAATGCAAAAATTTAACTTGGTTCACCCAATATGGGCTACATCCACAAAAACTCAACCACCCAATGATTTTATTATCTAATGTAAAACATATTACAATCTTGTGAATTACACACACTAGAACTTACATCCCAACCACTTATAAAATATTTTTGGAAGCTTCCAAAATTAGGGTTTTGCAAAGTCATTTTTTATTTAACATGTCAGTGGGAAAAAAACAATTTGAGGGCTCTATCCCCAAACTCCTACTATCAGGGGTTGTCGCTCCTAAACCCCCACGATCGGAGGCTGCTGCCCTTGAACCCCTGCTAGGGGCTCGACCCAACCCCACACCCTAGTGAGGATATGTTATGAGTGAACATAATTTGCATGATTAGTTTTCACATATCAACACTAGTAAGATTAATGGAAGTAAACAAATCCAAAAGGTTGTCCCTGGAAGCACAAATTGTTATCTGGTCAGCTAGGGGTTGGTATATTCAATTTCCTACTTTCACTTACACCAAGGTGGAAGAATTCAAAGGACACCTCTTCATGCTACCTAGGAATGCAATAGACATGATGTTGTTAGTATTGTTGGGACTGTAAAAATATGATGTTTTTACATATGTTTTCACTCATAAATTTCTAGATTTGGTCATACCGTATGCATATTTCACCCATATTTTGCCATCTTGACCCATTGAATCCATTGGGTCATGCATTTTTTATATTTTGGTTCATATCAGCATGATAATACCATTGTCTCCCTGACCCTTTGCATGTTTTCTACTAACATGAGTTTGTGTTACCTTTCGGAAAGACTCATTTGGTGTCACAGTGATCAAAATTTTCTTGCAGGCACCATTCAGCATGAGTTCTTCATGGTTTCAGTGATAGAGGTTGGTTCGCTTTTCGGCAAGAGTTTGGTCATCGATATAATGTTTCACTGAGTGTTCTATGTCTTGGCGACTGGCTTGAATGAGGGTGCATCAGCAAGAGTTGTGGCGTCAATAAAATGTCCTAGCGAACTCTTTTAGTCTCGGTGATAGGCACAGTATGGATTCATTTAGGCCAAACATTTTTGTATTGGCATAATGTTATAGCGGTGTTCGTTGTCTTTCCGACTGGGAAAATGGGTGCCTATCGGTGTAAGGTTTCGTATCAGTGGGATGTTATAGCGATTTCCATATGTCTCCTCGACCAGCACATGAATGAGCTTTTCGGTGAGAGACTCTTTTTCGAAGTAAGGCCATAGCAATCTTCCTTTGACTTGCCGATCAGCAACATAATTTATACTCTTCGGTAAAACTCATGTGCATCGAGGTATGGTCATAGCGAAAAGGTCGAGTCTTGCCGACAATGTTTAATGAATGGATTCCTTTCGGCGTGAGTTCACTCTTGTCTCACCGATCGGTGGCAGAAGGATGTGCATATCGGTATAGGTTGGGGAGATCACCATAAGGTCTCGGTGAGTGACCTTCGGTCTTGCCAGTGGAAAACACGAGGATCCTTGTCAGTGTAAGAATTGCCTTGTCTTGGCGACTGGGAAGTAACATTATGGGAGACTTTTAGTATAACAATATACTCTACGTGAAGTCTCCTCGATACATGAAAGTCACAGTGACTCAGAGTGCATATTGACTTTCAATGAAACAAGATGAAGTCTGCAAGAGGTTTCTCCGATACCATTAAGTTACGGCGACTATGAATGAAGCCAAAGGAGCACATCGGTGAGAGATTTCCCTATGTATCAGCGAGTGGAAAGTGCATAAGGAAAAGCATATCGGTAACACTTGGGGTGTTCTGTGAGAGGTCTTCCTGATATCATAGAGGTATAGAAAAATACAATGGAACAAGGGATGCTTCTTGTCTTCAGTGTAACAAGCAGAATCTTATAGCGACATACAGTTTGATCATGAGGCTCTTGATGAAACATATTGAAATCTCTATGACATCTCCCCAAAGGTCGACAGTCATGGTGAATGCGAGCACAAAGAACATGGATGATTAGCAATTGAATTGTCTATGGCATAGTTAATGATATGTCTTGGCGACTGTTCCACTGGTGAAAAATAGAATTTCAAACCTTGTGGCCAAAAGGTTGATGTTTGAGGATTGTTGCTAGCTGACTTGATTAGAGCCCGAATTCTATGAGGGCCGACATGGATTTTCAATTTGATTTATTTTCTTGATGCTAGTGTATAAATAGGAATCCTATTATTGTAATTGAGGCACCAGTTGTTAGAGATTCGATACACTGCAAGTAGATACATTAGAATAAAATTATCAGATCAGAGACTATTGTTGCATGATCTCAGAATGGATGTTGCTGCATTTCTCTGGTGTCAATTGTCTATTGAATTGAATGAAAATATTGGTAAGTTGTCTCCAAGACTGATGCTCTCTAGTTTTTTAAATTGACATAACAAGTTTATGTTTAGTTTATCAATACACATTTGCTATAGTTGTGTGATTAATCAATTGGTTCTTTCAAGCAAAGATTAAATCCTTTTGTTGATCACAGTAATCAAAGAGATTCATCTAGATTATTAAAGTAGAACTTAGTAGTTACAGTATTGTATGTTTATACAAGTTGTAAACATAATGTATGCCAGATAATTTGTGTCTTCTCTAGAGAGTGTTGCTCATCTTGATCTCATTTGACTCCGCATACCCAAGAAGGCACTAGTCTTTGCAATTTCATCATTTGGATTCATTCAATTTCTTTACATCTATTATTTAAGCATTCATTTTAGGATTTAGATCAAAATATTGTTACTATTTTGAAGTTGAATTTCATTTTTTCATCCCCAATTGCCATTGTGAACAAATTTCTTTAAGAAGATAATCACAAATTAAGTCTGCATCATTCAGAAAGGTACACCTGCCCAGGTTTAGCAGCACCTAAAGAGTAGAAGGTTGAATTCTTTTGAACTTGTCTATTACCTTGAAATGTATCAAGAGATTGGTAGCCTCTCGAGGCATTCATCCTGCATTTTTGAGAGCTAACAAATTGGCAACTCTACTGCGGAAAACATTCAGAATCAAGGCCTTAATCATAGAAATTTTACAGTTGTTCATCATGAATGGAAGAAGATCTCAGTACAGGGGAGGTCATACTGGAGCCCCTGCTAGCAGCAGTAAGTGGACACACAAAGATGACAGAGTTGATAAAGGAAAGAGGATCAATGAGGACATGTGCATTACAGACAAAGGAAAAGCACCAAGAGCACATTGTGAAACATATAATTGCTATGATACATGGAGAGATGATTCAAGTGCCGAGCCTTGTACCCCAGAAGATCAAATAAATCCTTTCCCTTCTCTCAATCCTCAAAAGCAGGTTGAGTTTGAAACTAGACTTAAGCCTGAACGAATCAGAATTCAACATGAATATGATCAAAAGATGGAAAATGATCAAAACCAGATTAATGAGAATATGATTTCTCAAACTGATTATAAATCTTTGACTTATGAGAAAGTCAAAGCATAGTTTGAATCTCAAAAGAAGGAGAGAGAAGAATAGGAAAAGACCCAGATGATACAAGCAATGAAAGAATTTGAATTGTAGAAAAATCAAAACATTGCTCAGATAGTTGATCGCCCCCCAAAGTATGTGCCACCTCATAAGCAGGGCAATCATGGTGCAGGGCAATCATAGTGTAGGTCCTTCTAGTCCACTTGTATCTCCTCACCATCAGATGAGAAATCATTGCAAGCAGCCAAATCATCCACCTCATATTCCCACACAACATACAAATGTGCATCCACCTCCTGGTCAACATCACATCCCTCAGCATAATGCACAATACAATAATCCTATGCATTATTATCAATATCCACCTATCCCTCCCCCTCACCAATACGCAGCAATGATCAGGTAGTTTGATTTGGCAGGGGTCCATCTATGCCCTTACCCTATGGATAGCAGCTGGAGAGGTCTGGTTCCCAAGTTTACAGGGAGCAATGCAGTCACTAATGAAGAACATCTAAGGAATCTCAATATGTTCATTCAACACATAGGTATGCCACATGAAGATTTGCACATGAGGTTGTTTATGATGTCACTTATTAAAGATGCTAGGGATTGGTTTAACAGCTTACCAGCATATTCAATTAATTCTCTTCAAGTATTCCAAAATCGATTCCTAGAGCAATATGGGAATCTGAACGCACCAGATGTAGCTCCTCATGAACTGATGAGGATTCAAAAAAATCAAAATGACTTATTTTATGATTTCAACCGAAAATTCAACAAATTGAAGACTAAGGTTACCAGAATCTATAGTGTTAAGTGTTTATTTAAATGCATTTGATCCCAAAATAGGGTATGAACTGAGAAATAGATTTCCAAGAGATCTAGCTGAAGCACAGAAGATTGCATTGAGAATACAGACAAGAGAATACATATAGAAATGAGAACAGAAATGAGAGGCCAAGGTTGCATGATATGCCTTATAATACAAACTAGAAGGATGGAAAACCTATAACAATAAGGCCAAGAAACAAAGAGACTCCTGATTCACTGAGCAAAAGGGGAACTTATATGTGAGTGATAATTATTTCTGTGAATTTTGTGATCAACCACATTCCCCAGATTATTGTGTTGTAGCCCAAAGATTGCAAGAGGAGGGAATGTTAACAGAAAAAAATGGAGAAGCTCACACAGTGTATTTGACTTCAAATACTTTTCACCATGTGGAGGAGAGGTACTCATCTTTAGAGGATGGAGGATATGAGTATGATGTTTCAAATCAAAAGTATAATGTCCATATGGCTGACCAACAGGTCTTCTATGATTCTGATGAAGATTATACTGAGCCACATTCTGATGAGGCACCTGCTCAATGCAATGTGAGGAGACTTATTGAAGATGAAATAGAGAGAATAATTGTTGCTGTAGTTGAGGAAGCAAGAAGTAAATATTGGTTGAGAAATAGAAAAGTAAATGATGTAGAAGGTGTTCCTAGGGGAATTTTTATGAAAGATCAGAAGGCAATGCAAGGAATTGTGAAAAGGCCAGAAAAGGGATAGCTTGATGAGAGTAAACAGGAGCCAGTCCAAAAAGAGGAAGTGAAGGAATTAAATAAGGAGACACAAGCACCTGGCTAGCCTAATAAAAAAGAAAAGGAAGAAAACAAAGGAGATGCGCTAGAACTGGAAAAGACTGTTAAGGTGGAGGGCTCTTCTTTTGACTTCACTCCGGCATTATCCTAGGTAAAAATGTCTGTTCCACTACTTGAGATGATGAAGATTAAAGAGTATAGGGATACTGCTATTCAATTGATAACAAGTGGAAATGAAAAATGTATGAATTTTGAAAGCAAAGCAGCTGTTAAAGTAGTCAATAGGCATGAGAAAACAAATAATTCTGAAGTTTGCTTGAGTGATATATTATCAACTCCCCCTCAAGTTGATCCTTTTTTCACTACATTGCGTATAAATAACAAACTACTGAGAAATTGCATGATAGACTCTGGTGCTACTAGAAACATTATGCTAGTAGGAGTTATGAAGTAGCTTGGCATGTGGGTTAATACTACTGGAGGCAAGTGTTATGCAATGGATAATAGACATGTTCATGTGGTTGGGATTATGAAAGATGTTGAAGTCAAACTGGCTACTTATCCATAGGTTGCTTATAATATAGACATAATAGTGATTGATACTCCTCCTCAATTCGGGATGCTCTTATCAAGGCAATGGACAACAACTATTGGTGGAAATGTTCAATTTGATCTATCCTATGCTACAATTCCAGTGAATGGTCAAGAGGTCAAGTTGTGTAGGGAGCCAAGAATGAATCAGCTTGTTGACTATGTGCCACAAAATTAGATCAATTATTTTTGTGATGTTGATCTTGGGAATTTTAAAATTGAACTAGCTCAGCTAGAATTAACCAATAGTGATCCAATTGAAAAACATGCTGCAAAGAATTGCAATGGTGTCTGGAAGATGTATTTTGATGGAGCCTGCAGACAAGAAGGTAATGGAGCTAGGATTGTATTTGTTTCACCTGAAGGTATTACTTTTAAATATTCATTTTTGTTAGCATTCGAATGTACAAACAATATGGAAGAGTATGAAGCTTTATTGATAGGCTTGAACATAGCTGTGAAACATAAAATCAAGTTGCTGATATTTTGGGCAATTCTGAGTTGGTTGTTTCACAAATCAAATCAAAATATGCAGCAAAGCACAAAAGATTAAAAAAATATAGGAATGTTGTATGGGATACAATTGAATTGTTTGATGCATTTTCAATTGAGTGGATTGACAGATCAAAGAACATAATGGCTGATTTCTTAGCAAATGTGGTACTCAAAAGAGATGATATTACATTGGCTGGGGTATCATAGATTGAGTTCAAAACAAGGCCTATTGTTCCTAACAACATTTATAGTTGGAAGGTCTTCAATGATGATACTAACCTACTGAATTTTCTTCATTGTATAGATCAATATGAAGCATAGGAAATTGACTTCAATGCTTTTTTTGAAGTAGATGGGAAGCAAACAGTGTTTGGAAAGGAGATATTACAGCTCAAAATGAATAAGCTTCCTAAAGGTTTGGTGGCATTGGAAAGGATGTATGATGGAAATGATCGATCTCTCATGAAGCAAACACCAGTCAGAAGGGAATATGTTGAAGAAGTCAACCTGGGGATTGAAATAGCACCAAGAAAGGTGTACATAGGCAAGAAGATAAGTCCTACAATCAGAAGAATGCTGATAGAGTTATTGAGAAAATACAAGCATGTTTTTGTGTGGTCTTATGAAGATCTGAAAGCATATAGGGAGGATTTATTTGAGCATGAAATACCATTGAATCCAAATGCCAAGTCTTTTAGATAGAAGCTAAGGCCTATAAATCCAACACTGGAGCCTAAGATGCAGGAAGAATTGACAAAGTTCAGAGATGGAGGAATTATCAAACCAATCAGGCACTCAACTTGGGTTTCAAATTTGGTTCCTGTGAGAAAGAAGAATGGTGATATCAGATTATGTGTGGATTTCAAAAGTTTGAATATGGCATCTCTCAAGGACAATTATCCTCTACCCAATATGGAGGCTATATTGCATAAGGTAACAGGGTGTGAGTTGTTGTCCATGATGGATGGGTTTTCAGGATACAACTAGGTTAAAGTCAAGGAATCTGAGCAATACAAGACAACATTCACAACTCCTTGGGGAACATATGTATATATAAGAATACCATTTGGCCTTACAAATGCTGGAGTGACTTTCAAAAGAGCCATGGATGTAGCATTTGCAAACTTGATCAATGTTATCATGGTAGTATACCGGGATGACTTGACTACTTATTCGAAGAAGGCTAAAGATCATGTGCAACATCTTGAAAAGGTATTTATTAAAGCTCTTGAATATGGTATTAGTTTAAATCCAAAGAAGTATCATTTCGTAGTCACAAAGGGTAAGATCTTAGGACATATTGTTTCAAAAGAGAGAATTAGGATATATCCTAAAAATGTTGAAGCTATTAATAAAATTCTTGTTCCCAAAACTGTCAAGGCTATACAGTCATTTCTTGGAAAAACTAATTTTGTTAGAAGATTTGTCTCTAATTTTACTGAGATCATTAAGCCCATATCGAAAATGTTGAAGAAAGGACAAAAAATGGATTGGACTGCAAAAGCTTTAGATGCTTTTATATCTATCAAAAGGGCTATCAAGGAGGCTCCTATACTTAAGTCTCTAGATTTTGCAAAGCCTTTTCATATTTTTTCATTTGCTTCAATGCATACTATTGCTGCTATTATGTTACAAAAGAATAATGATGGTCATGAACAACATGTGTCTTTCTTTAGCAAATCATTGCAAGGGTCTGAATTGAAGTATGACATAATGGAAAAATAGGCTTTTGGATTGGTAAAGGCCACAAAAGCATTCAGACCATATCTTGTTGGAGCGAAGGTGGTTGCTTATGTCCCTCATGCTACTGTTACAGATATTCTGACACAATCTAAAGTTATAGGGAAAAGATGCAGATGGATCAACAAGATTCAAGAGTTTGACATGGAGATACAGATCACTAAGCTAGTAAGAGGTCAAGGCTTGGCTAAGCTGATGGCAGAATCAAATATTGAAGCAAGTCAAGTTTGTAATGTAGAAGAAGGGATTGCAATTGCAAGCATTGAGCATAGTCCTTGGTATACTGATATCATGCATTATCTTAAATACATGAAGTGTCCAGATGGATTGAGTGATAGGAAAAGGAGAACTTTGAAGTTGTAGGCATGAAACTATGTTGTCATGGATGGAGATCTATTTTGGAAGAACAGGGATGGTATACAATTATTATATTTGGATGAGACATAGGCTAAGCATGTCTCAAAAGAAATGCATGAAGGAGTTTGTGGAGGACATTATTTAGCAAAGACAACTGGACACAAAATTCTTACGGTAGGTTATTATTGGCCAAAGGTTTTTAATGATTTTTTTACACATGTGAGAAGATGTGAGGCCTACCAAAAGTTTTCTAGAAAATTGAAGTACCAGGGTGCTTTGCCACTTTGACCCTTGCAGGTTGTTGCCCCTTTCCATCAATGGGGAATTGATTTCATTGGAGAGATACAAGAAAAGTCAAGTGGAGGATACAAGTGGATATTAGTTACCACTAATTATTTTACTAAGTGGGTGGAGGCAATCCCAACTAAGCAAGCCACAAGTAAGGTAGTGAATAATTTCCTAATGGAAAACATTATCACGAAATTTGGTACACCAATGAGGTTGATTATAGATAATGGGATGTGTTTCAGATCAGATGAATTCAAAAGCTTCTATGATAAGTATGGAATTACTATTTCTTATGTAGATCCTTACCATCCACAAGCTAATGGACAAGCAGAGTCTAGCAATAAAAGTCTTTTGAAGATTATAAGGAGAATGCTAGGGTAGAACAAGAAGGCTTGGGATTCAAAATTGAAACTGGCTATGTGGGTTGATAGGATCAGTGTGAAAAAAGCAATTGGAAAATCCCCATTTGAATTGGTGTATGGAGCACAAGCCTGGATGTCTTTGCAGAATTTGTTACCAGTCTACAAGTTTGTCCTTTAGGATGATTTGGATGTCCCTGAACCTATGGAGGAAAGAATGGAGCAATTGGCTAAACTTGATGAAGTAAGAAGAGTGGCCCAAAGTCAAAACATGAAGTTACAGACACAGATGAAATATCTATTTGACAAGAAGGAAAAGGATAGAAAATTTGAAGAGAATGATTTGGTACTGATGTGGAATGTAAGATGTCAGGAGAAAGGAAAGCATGGTAAATTTGAAGCCTTATGGCTGGGACCTTTTGTTATTGTTGGAAAGAAGGGTGAGGACTCATACTATTTACAGAATATGGTTGGTGAAGATCAGGAATTTCCTGTTCATGGGCAATTCTTGAAGCAATTTTTCTCCTAAGCAACATAGAGGATTAAGGATTGCCAGTGCATGGACAAATCTTACTTATCCTCTTTAAAATTATTTTCCATGCACAATAGTTTATGATTTTGTCCATCTCCATTTCACTCTCATTTTACATTCATCTCCATTTTGCATTCACTTTCATTCCATTCCATCATGCTTCATTTCCATTTCCATTCTTTCCATCTCTACTCACTGGTTCAACATTTTGTGTCTAGTCTACTCACCCAAAGATTTGGTTCCTTGCAATGATTTTAAGATCACTCATCCCCAGACGGAGCCACTATTAGGACTATAAAAATCTAATGTTTTTACATATGTTTTCACTCATAAATTTCTAGATTTGGTCATACCGTATGCATATTTCACCCATATTTTGCCATCTTGTCCCATTGAATCTGTTGGGTCATGCATTTTTTACATTCTGGTTCATATCGGCGTGAGAATTCCATTGTCTTCCCAACCCTTTGCATGTTTTCTGCTAACATGAGTCTGTGTTTCCTTTTGGCAAGACTCATTTGGTGTCACAACGATCAAAATTTTCTTGTAGGCACCATTCGACATGAGTTCTTCATGGTCTCGGTGACAGAGGTTGGTTCACTTTTCGGCAGGAGTCTCATTGTCGATATAATGTTTCACCGAGTTTTCTATGTCTCGACAACCAGCTTGAATGAGGGTGCATAGGCAAGAGTTGCAGCATCGGTAAAATGTCCTAGCGAACTCTTTTGGTCTCAACGAAAGTCACAATATGGATTCATTTCGGCCAAACTTGTTGGTATCGGCATAATGTTATAGCAGTGTTCATTGTCTTGCCAACCGATGAAAATGGGTGCCTATCGGTGTGAGGTTTCACATTGATGGGATGTTATAGTGATTTCCATATGTCTCTCCAACCGGCACATGAATGAGCTTTTCGGCAAGAGACTCTTTTTCAAAGTAAGGTCATAGTGATCTTCCTTTGTCTTTCTGATCAACAACATAATGTATAGTCTTTGGTAAGACTCATTTGCATTGGGGTATGGTCATAGCAAAAAGGTCAGGTCTTGCCGACAATGTTTAAAGAATGGATTTATTTTAGTGTGAGTTCAATCTTGTCTCACTGATCAGTGGCAGAAGGATGTACATATCGGTATAGGTTGGGGTGATCACCGTAAGGTCTCAGCGAGTGACCTTTGGTCTCACCGGTGGAAAACATGAGGACCCTTGTTGGCGTAAGAATTTCCTTGTCTCCGCAACTAGGAAGTTTCATTATGGGAGACTTTTGGTATAACAATATACTCTATGTGAGGTCTCCCCAATAGATGAAAGTCATAGTGACTCAGAGTGAATATTGACTTTTGGTGAAACAAGATGAAGTCTGCTGGAGGTTTCTCCGATACCACTAAGTTACGGCGAATATGAACGAAGCCAAAGGAGCACATCGGCGAGAGATTTCCCTATGTCTCAGTGAGTGGAAAGCACATAAGGAAAAGCATATCAGTAACACTTGGGTGTTTTGCAAGAGGTCTTCCTGATATCATAGAGGTACAGCGAAATGCAAAGGAATAGGGGATGCTTCTTCTCTTTGGTGTAACAAGCAAAATCTTATAGCGACATACAGTTTAATCACGATGCTCTTGATGAAACATATTGAAATCTCTATGACATCTCCCCGATGGTTGACAGTCATGGTGAATGCGAGCACAGAGAAAATAGATGATTAGCGATTGAATTGCCTATGGCATAGTTAACAATATGTCTTGGTGATTGTTCCACTGGTGAAAAATAGAATTTCAAATCTTGTGGCCGACAGGTTGATGTTTGAGGATCATTGCTGGATGACTTGATTGGAACCTGAATTATGTGAGGGCCAACATGGATTTTCAATTTGATTTATTTTCTTGATGTTGGTGTATAAATACGCATCCTATGATTGTAATTGAGGCACCAGTTGTTAGAGATTCGATACACTACAAGTAGATATAGTAGAATAATATTATCAGATCAGAGACTATTGTTGCATGATTTCAGAATGGAGGTATTTATGAAAATTAGTTGATGTTGCTACATTTCTCTGGTGCCAATTGTCTGTTGAATTGAATGAAAATACTACTAAGTTGTCTCCAAGATTGATGCTCTCTAGTTGTTTAAATTGACATAACAAGTTTATGTTTAGTTTATCAATACACATTTGCTATAGTTGTGTGATTAATTAATTGGTTCTTTCAAGCAAAGATTAAATCCTTTTGTTGATCGCAGTAATAAAAAAGATTCATCTAGATTATTAAAGTAGAACTTAGTAGTTGCAGTATTGTATGTTTATACAAGTTGTAAACATAATGTATGCTAGATAATTTGTGTCTTCTCTAGAGAGTGTTGCTCATCTTGATCTCATTTGACTCTGCATACCCAACAAGGCACTAGTATCTGCAATTTCATTATTTGGATTCATTCATTTTATTTACATCTATTATTTAAGCATTCATTTTAGGATTTAGATCAAAATATTGTTAGTGTTTTCAAGTTGAATTTCATTTTTTCATCCCCAATTGCCATTGTGAACAAATTTTTTTACGAAGATAATCACAAGTTAAGTATGCATCATTCAGAAAGGTACACCCACCCAGGTTTAGTAGCACCTAAAGAGTAGAAGGTTGAATTCTTTTGACCTTGTCTATTACCTTGAAACGTATCAAGAGATTGGTAGCCTCTTGAGGCATTCAACCTATGCTTTTGAGAGCTAACAAGTATAACTGATGAGATAGATGCAACCATCTCATGCCCTTTTTTCTCAAGCACACAAGAAATGTTCCATCAAATTCCCCATCACAATCAAAAATTACAAATGTGTTGTAGCTAAAAGTGCTCATATGTGTGAGGAGTTGAAGCTTTATGATTTGGAGTTCTTTGCACTCTAGAAAAAGAATTATGATCTAGAAGGAAACCTTGTTTGGTTAATAAGTGGGAGGCATGCTAATGTCTATGATCTAGAGGATTTTTACAATAATTTTGATGATGAAAATGAGGTAAGGATGCATTCATACCAGAGTTTTCCATTATAAGTAGTAAGGCTTCTAAGACTTTGTGATATTCTAGAGCAATTGGATACAAATAATGGAGAGGTATTGAATGCAAGTTATGATACAAAAAATATTTCGATGAACCTATCCCAGACCTAGATTATACAAAGAAAGAGATAGTAACCATTAAAGATATTTCTAAGAAATGTTGACATACACTCAACACTGGATCAATGGTTACGGTGAGGCATTAAAAGAAGCTAGGGTAAAGCTCACATACCTACCTAATGTTAAGAGAAATAAATAGTTAGAAGATGTGTCAAGGCATGTAGAGATTGATAAAAAGAAAATAAAGATTGGAAAAGTAGAGATAGTTGGGAATTATGAGGAAGGAATTCTTGATACCTCACGCTAGATAATTCCAATGATGTTGGCTACCCAACATAAAGAGTCTGTGGCCAATCCAAAAGATGTTATAGTGATGCAAAAGGTGGCATTTTCTTCCATAGTCAATCCAAGAGATCAACCTATGAGTGGTGAGGAGGTGAGAATGAAAACATATACATGAGATAAGGTAAGGTCTACATCACATAAGGTAGCAAATATATTTACTATTCCACCTTCAATTAATATGGCAGCAATGAGACAGACCCTAGGAGGGACCCTTGTAATTCAAGTAGAAGGTCCTGAAAAAACTAAGGAATAAGTTAGAAAATAGTGGAAGAAACTAACTTCTATGATGAAATTTTTTGAAGAAAAATAATCAAATGAAAAGCCCATGATGCAGCTAGTAGTGGAAGAAGTGTTGAATATAGGGTCACATCCTATAGATAAAGAAGAAGAAGATTTTATAAGAGGATCACTTGCTCAAGAAGTGGGAAAATCTAAAGAAATTGATGAAAGAAGAACAAGGGGATATTGTAGGTTGGAACCCCATTGATAATATTGGTAATGAAGATACAGTTGATGATCAACTTCTGCAAGGAAGAAATAAAGAGAATTTTCAGTAACCGTAGACTTCTAAGAAATTAGGAGATTGTCAGGATAAGAACAAAAATGTAGAGTCCTCGTAGACCTTGGGTTCTGAATCAAGAAATGATGAGAATCTTGGTGTTTTAGGAAAACAAGGAAATAATTCCCCAAGGACTGATGATGAACACATTGTAGGATAGGAAAATATAAGTCTCAACAAGGAAGAGATAGTGATAAACCAAGGTAATCCATAATCCAAGCTAGTGAGGACAAAAAAGTGTTCAAGTTCTAGGGATTGTGACAAGTAATGTTGATAGTTCAAGAGGGGAATATCTTAAACATGTATATCATCAGGAATAGAATGAAGAAGCACCTAACTGGCTAGTCAAGAAAATGGCCCTAGCGTTGGAGGTGGAACTAGTCCCTAGAGATGTTAGAAGTTTAATACAAGTAGAGACCCCTAAACCTAGAGGTAGGGAAAAAAAAGACATACTATGAAGAGGAACACACATGGAGGGTGGAATCTTTAAATATCTCTACTCTGGTGGGTGATAAGAGCAATCATTAAATAACAACTATGGATTATAGGGTAACAAAAATTGATGTTAGACATTCATCATGGGGATATGAATTAGAAGAAATAAAAGTAAACTTAGAGACAACTGTCACTAGAGTAAAAAAGAGTAAGCAAAAGAAAAGTGAGTTAAAGAAATGAATCAATTTCTTGGAATGTTTTATCAAGTTGCTAGCCCGATTTGGTCAAACGCAAATTGAATTTTCCTAGAATCCAGTACTCATGTCTAAAGAGCAAGTAGATGCAATTACAACACTTCATCATAAGGTAAGCATATTTGAAGAATGGATGGAATAATTGGTAAGGAAAGGATAAGAGTTAATAAAGATGCAATTGGGAAGCCTAAGGAAGCATATCATTGGTGTGACAAGTCCAAAAGAATTGAAGGAGAATGCCAATTTCTCCAAGAACAAACTGATGCAGAGAAGTGAAAGCTAAAATATCTTCTATAGATGGATCTCTGAGAGTTGGTGAATAAAAAGATAACCACAAAACAAGAAGTTTTGGTATTTGAGAAGTGGAGAAAACAATTGAATTGGGAAAGTGCTACTTTGATACTAGATGTAAAAGGATTTGGAAAGGTCACTAAGATATGCAATAAGTTGATTGATAGAGATGAGAGCTTTATTGAAATGCTAGATCAACAAAGTGATGATCCCTGAACTTCAGGAGAGGATGATAAAGAGGTAAAAGCTTTCAAGGAATGGATTGAAAATG
Source organism: Sequoia sempervirens (assembly GCA_007258455.2). NCBI lineage: Eukaryota > Viridiplantae > Streptophyta > Pinopsida > Cupressales > Cupressaceae > Sequoia > Sequoia sempervirens. The sequence goes on from VDFB02105785.1 coordinate 336,302,745, forward strand.
TGAATAAGGATCCTATTCACTCATTAATTCAAGAGGTTATAGATGAAATTATAAAGTGTAGGAATGTTATGACTAAATATGAGGCAAAAATAATGTAGAGAAATGAAAAAATCATTCAAATATCAAAAGAGTATGCTAGGCATAAATATAGTTGGAAAGTAATTCAAGGAGTTCCAAACGAACACATGCATCAAGTGTTGATCACTTTTTGGGAATATCAATAGTGGAAAGGTGAGGACGAGTGTTCAGACCCATAGTTCAATGAAGAAGAAATATAGTCAGATATTGGATGCCAAAATTTTTGTGCACAAATATAGTTTTTAAGTGAATTTTGTAGGTTTGCTCTTATTTTAGATAAAGGTATTTGATTCCATAGATTTTGAAAAGTTATAGCAATCTTATTATTATGCAAATTATTCATGACACAAAGCCCAAAGTTGAAGATTGCTACTCATGAAGAAGTCAAAGTATCTTTGACTTTTCCTAGAAAGTTCTGATGATAACTGTCACTAGCCACATGCTTCATTTTTATTTTTTTCTTTGATTCCATTTTATGGGACTAAAGTTTAAACTATTTGAGGCCTTGTTTCTATAAAGGGTCATTTACTACTTTATTTTATTTTATGTCTAGAATTTTTGGATGTCGAAGAACCAAAACCTTTTCAATTTTTGTTCTTTTTCCTATTTTTTGTTCCATTCTAGATTAAAAACTTGTATGTTTAATTAGAATTTAACTAATATCAAAGCCAATTTCAAAGCTATTTTCTGATATGAAATCTTACATAGCTGATTGTTTGTTCCTATCAAGAAAGACTATGTGTCACACTATTTAAGGGTGCATACTGACACTATCTAGTGGTAAATAATCCCTCTTTTCTTTAAAATATTATATCATTTTGTGCCTAGTCATGAAACAATTTGGTGACGTATGAAATGCCTTACTCTAGTTTTTTTATTTTTTGAGGAATGCATTGATAATACTTGGAAGAAATTTACCTTCTAAAATTTTTTATGCTTTATTTTAGAATAGATGTTTTATATTTCAAAAAATGTTCCAAAAAGTGATAAATATACAAAGGTTTATTACAAATATTTTGATTCCATGAAATTGTTGAATGCTTAATGATAAATATACTTGAATGAAAGCAAATTATTTGAATTTCATGAAATATTGTTGCAAATTCATTGATTTTATGAAGTTATTGAATGAGTAGACTGAGATTATGTTCATATCTCTATGATACCAACCAATTCCTTAAGGACTATTTACCCCTTATGTTTAACAAAAATATCACAACCCTAAGTGAACCTAGTGTGTCAAGACTTGACATAAACAAGCCTTGGGATCAAACCCAGTTTGCCTTAGGTTTATATTTTTCTCAATGGAGTCTTTCAAGAAAGATAGGTTCCTATGCTATCTCTACAAGAATTTATCTATGTGTTGGTGTGTGACTAACATCCACATGGTATAGGAAAAAATTTACACCCACGTGTAAATTTCCCTTTTGCATATCCTCACCTTAGAAAATGAAATCTAAAGGACAAATTCCACATCACCTACCCACCTTCTATCCACTTGGTGCATGTTTTGTGCATTGGTAAGGTAATTTGAGTCAAGGACATGAGTACAACATAGGGATATCTGCATGTTGTGCTACCATCCCTAACAGATTCCTACTTCTAGAGTCTATAAGGGTGTTACACACCTCATTGGGGTTGAATTATAATGCTTTTGTACGACCAACCAACCCGAAATGGCTCCTTTTTGCATTCAAATCCATTCTATTCACTATCACTTCATCTCTTACACACTCATTTGATCTCTTAAGCAATTCTCATTCAATTTCTCACACTTCTAGCACTCCATCTTCACAACTCCATTGAGTATTGAAGTAATTGGTTACTTTGTGAACTTCATTATTTTATGTGTTACTTTACCATAGAAGCTGCAAGCTTGGAGTCTTTCTAGACCTCCCTTTGCCGCCATTGCAGTTGTGGTGACTTTTCCAAGTTTGTTACCTTACATTCTCCCGTCATTGGCCTTGAGTTCCTTTGGGTGGAGGTGGTATTGCATCACTTTACTTTTGCATTCTGATGATATAGTAGATTTTATCTTTTGTAGTGTTTAGTGTATTCATTTCTTTCCTTCTCTCTACTATATTGCTTTTCTAGCTATTTGTGGAGATGGAAACGCCAAAATAGGAGTTTAAATAAGGTAAACCCCTATACAACCCCAAAAAATTTCCCCTCTTGCTTGTGTATAGGTTAACATGCACATGGAGCTTGTTGGCGAACTAGCATTTTTGTGAAATGATATTCATCACGCTTGTAGTCATCTACTTATTTTATCATTTACACATTTACTTTTCTTACCTTATCATTATGTTTATTTCACTAAAATTAATTAGCTAGGTTGTTAGTAGGCTTCTAGCTAGTTTTTTTTTTTTACCCAATGATCAAATTAGTCATTTATAGCTATGTTTCAAAGAAATAGTAGAATTTAGTCATTGTTAGTTGTTGTGACTAGAATTTTTAGTCACATAGTCATTTATTTGCCAAATTCTACTAGTTTCATTAAAATGATCTCCTTTGTTATTGGAGAATACCGTGAGGTCACCCATGTATGTAATAATACACTTGCCTACCAAATCTCAAAAGGCATAATCCATAGCTCTTTGGAATGTGACTCTTAACATTTATTAATCCAAATAGAATCCTTTTGTAAGTGAAAGTTCCCCACTTTGTAGTGAATGTGGTCTTCATTTGATCCTCCTTTGTGACTATTAATTGATTGTACTCATAGAATATATCTAAAAAGGACATCATCTACGAACCATTAAATTTTTTTAGCAATTCATCCAATGAAGGCAAGGGATAATTATCCTTTATAGAAACCTTATTAAGATTTGGAAAATCCACACATAGCCATATCTCTCCATTCTTCTTCCTAATAAGCACCAAACTTTCCACCCAAGTAAAATGTCTAATGGGAAAAATTATTTGGGTGGAGAGGAGCTTGTGTACTTCCTTTTGAATTAAAGGCTCCAAAACTACATTTATAGGCTATTTTTTCTACCAAAAAGGGTTTACATTAGGATTTAATGGAATTGTATGAGTAATTATGGAAATAACACAAGTCTTTAAATTGTCATATGTACATGCTATAACTTTCCAATAATCTTTGAGTGCCTGAGTAATATTTCTTCATTCTCTCCATCAATTTTGGGCAAGTCTTTCCATTGAACTATCTAATCCACATCAAATAGTCTTTCCAGCTAAATTACTCCTTTTAGAATATTGTTATGTTCCATTTGAGTTAATTCTTCATCTTGAATTTTTCCATCCAAGTGATCCATTTATTCAATTATCTATGCCTCAAAGATACCAATATTAGTGATAAATTCCAATATATGATGATTATCTTTGAACACCTGCAAATTTGTAACATTATCAAGAACCGAGGGAAACTGCACCAACTCAATAGTAAACCTCCTCAATTCAGAAGCATCTAAAGGTTCTAGAGCACTAGTAGTAGTAGCCATAAAATCTTCTCATTGATTGAATCTTTGTGGGATGTGAGTGATGTTGAAGGAATCAAAATCTTCTCTTAGGTCCCACACTTGATGTCGATATCTGGACAAGCAATTGTAATGAAAAATATATTATTTTTGGACTTTCTTGACCACTAGCTCCAAGTCACCAAAAACCTTAAGAACCTTAAATTTTTTCTTGATTGCAAGCATCAAACCATGAATAAGAGCTTCATACTCTGCCATATTGTTAGTACACTAGAATTTTGATCGATAAGTGGCAAGAAAATACTTACCTTGGGGACTGATGAGCTCAACCCCATCTCCAGTTCCTTGTTTTGATTTTGACCCATCAAATTTAAGGGTCCAATTTTGATCGTCAATAGTCTTGAGCTTAGCATTCTTAAGAACTCATAAATTGATACTTTCAGTCTGTCTTGTCTATGTTTGATCTTCAATATTTTAGGCCCAGACCTATTAAGAATAGTTTTTTTTGGATAGTGCTAAATTTTAATTCTATAAATGATTTCTAAGCACATCATTCAACTATCTTCTGAATATGAAAATTTATGCAACCTGCACCAACCCTGCAACAACAAACTTTTTATTGAATCTTTAGTTTTCTTTCTCTTTGGAGTTTCTTTAGAAATATTCTTCCAAAATTTATCTAAATTATTGTCTTCTCCTTTGAAAGAATCATAATCTGATTTGAATAGCATGTTTGTTCTAGGAGTTATCTAATTATGCTTTTCAACATTACACATAAAAACTTCTTCAATTTTAACTTTGGAATTTCGAATTTCATAAACTCTTGGTTCCGCATCTACATATAGAACATTTTTTTTATTATAATTGTTTATCATGTGTTTCACACACAGATCTCTCTCAATCCTAATTTGATTAGGGACTTCTTTCCATGGTAACCACATATGTTAAAATTCTTTAGCCATGTACTTGTTCAAAGTCTTTGACCATTCCCTACTCAATAGAATCTCATAATTATGAGGTATCTCAACAACCTGAATATCAATATAATACTAAATTCAGGGATTCGACACTAATTACATATGAATATTGGTTAATTCTCCAACTACAATAAATTCAGTTTTTTTAAGTTGAGTAACTTTCTACAAGGAATTTACTGGTGTTAAACCTAGAGTCTAACATATGGATAAAGGCATCACATTGGTAGGTTCTCCAGAATCTACTAAAAAATTATAGATATTTTTACCTAATATTCTCAACATGAGAAAAAATGGCAGAGATTCTATCTTCCCTTTGTAAAAGGATACTTGCACATCCACCATAAGAACTATATTTTTTATCTTTTACCTTAATGGAATTTTCCTTTGCCAATGGCTCTTTACTAAGCTTATTTTCTTTGTGAAAATATTTTTAGGTATTCAAGAAAGCTTTCCTAATCAGAAGCATTTTGAGCAATTCAAATAAAGAGAGGCCAATTTTTACCTTTTTAATTTCTTTTGCCAAATAACTAGTCAATTTCTTTTTATCGACAAGTTCCACTTTTACATTCCATGAAATACTCGATGAGTTATATTGACATGTTGCATTAGCTAACCCTCAAGTGTTACTTGATTTATCATTTGGTGGAGTGTTAAATTTGTTAGGTGGGATTGATGTGGTCAAATGCCCTTTGAATTTATTTCCACCATTTGTGTTACTTCTAAAGTTCTAGCTATCTCCCTTTGGATATTGTTGGAAAGCATGAATTTTTTCAACTTCATCATGAGGTTTGTTTTCCTCTTGATAAGGAAATCTGTAGGTTTCTAAAGTCACAGCTGAACTATATCCTTCTTGTTTATAAGTATGACTTGTGATAACAACACATGACTCAAAACATTCGTAAATATCTAGAACTAAAGCAGAGTCATATCCTACTATAAATAACTCATTCCCTTGGGGTAGGTGAGAGTCACACTAGTCAATATAATGCATAGCAGCCAGAAAAATATCTAACATAGTTTTAAGCTAGGGATAATCCACTCCATAATGAGCATTTGTATTATGGAATCAATACCAATTTTTCATCACAAGGTCAACTAAACTTACCTTTGGTGTAGAAATATCATTAGAGGGATTAGTGTTATCTAAAGGTTTGGATACTCCTCTGTTATTTGTCATGTATTCCAAGGTCCAGGTGGTCTAGGAGCATTATATGCTTGACTTTACAAATTTTGATTATTAATCTTAGAGTGAAAATTTTTATTTCTTAATTGTGTAACCTCTATGGTTAATCTCTTAAGTTGAGCTATGATTTCCTTAATCTCTTCTTTATCTTCTAAGTTTTTGACTCTTTGACTATCTTTAGTCTATGAGAAGAAATAATTTCCAATAGGATGCAACTCTATGATAGCTAGACTAGGGTGTGGGACTCGAGCTTGACTATTTCCTGGTTGAAAGAAATTTATTTGAGGAAATATCTCATTCTGGACCACTAAAGGAAAATAATTAGTAATGATTGGATGATTTATTGAAATTTTATTCACACTCAGAATACGATAGTTATTCAATCCACTTTTTTCATTTATAAATGATCCACTTCCAAGGTGTTTCATTTCTATATTTACACTTATGGCTTCAGCATATGCTTCTATTAAAGTAGTAGGAGGATTTTCCTTTCATTTCATGAACATAAAAGTTAAAGTATCTACTACTATATAGTAAACAACATCTTAGCAAAATTATCCACTACATAGGGTGCTTGTAACCTAGAATATTCCTTTCAAAACTTGTCATTAAAAGAAGTTATAGGTTCAGTAGCTAGCCTTTGGATTTGAGTGAACTGATGATACATCAAGGTAGGATCAATAGGGGTTCTAAACCCAGCTAAAAATTAACTTTGGATATCTTTCCATGTTGTAACAAAATTACGGGGTACGTTGATGTACCACTAGTAAACTTCATCAATTAAGGTGTAAGGGAACAATCTACGTACAACATCTTTGATGAGATCCATTTATGTCCTATTTTATGAAACATTTTAGCCTTTTTCATATGCCTTCAATCCCATTCACATATTCCATATTCATATCTTATCATAAAATTTTACCATTCTACACTATATATGATTAAATATATATGAGTGATATTTAATATGGTTTTGGGATACAAACATGAAAAAAAATTATTGATTATCTTTACTAATAAGTGTTGTCATCTTAAGCCTTGGAAAATGTATCTCGCAACATACAAATTTCCTATCATACAGACTTGTTGTCACATTCTTCATAGGAACTTTATGTCACCTTCTTCATAGAAATATGACTCATGCTTATTACTGCAGTTTCCTCTTCTAATGGTTGGCTTCAATTTCACTTGCTCATTCCTCTAGCAACATGACATAGGTTAAGAAAAATTAGTCAACAACTATGCAACACTATATTTCCATTCCATGTTACTAAATTTAATGTATTAATAAATTACTTTTGTTACTTTCTGTTGTTTGGTTTTGACATCAAAGAATAATTGGACTATTGTTAGGAAATCGGTTCAGTTTGTTAAGAAAGGTTGGCCATGAATCCAGAAAAATATTTCTTAACCAATCAATTTACCTTCACTACTAATTTTTAAACTACAAGCATATTTCTGCTTATGCATCATAAAAGCTATATAAACATGTGTATGTAATATCAACTTGGTCAGAAAGCTAGAAATAAGGAAATGCATTTGATATTATTAAGAGAAGTGTTTTGAAGTATTTATTGAAAATTTTATAAGCTTTTTATTCATCATTTGATTGGGAGGAAGGGTGCCCACTCTTTAGCTATTTTTTTTTAAAGGTGAAATGCACCCATATTATTAGGGGTAAATGCTTTTAACCAAAGCTATGAACTAGGTACAAGAAACCACAAGAAACAACCAAACCCATGAGTGCAATGACCCAGCGAAGGCACAAGGCCTGTGAGCACTTTGACCCAGCGAGGGTTTAAACCCTGGTGGTCGTCACCACAACCAAGTGACTTGACCACTAAACCACACCCTTATCGGCACCCACACTTTAGCTATCAATGAAGTGTAAAATAATTATTTATTTTCTACAGAGTGTGTTTACATGTTTCATGATTTTAGTTGATCACATTTTCAATTGTTACATTTATGCGTGTTAATACTTTTCATGTATTAATGATCTAGATTTTATTTCCATGTTGTAGAATTAATTGCTATGGTTTTCATGTCTAGTATTTGTTGATTGATTTTCTATTTCAGAATTTACTATCATAATTTATGCACAGTACTTGTCACAATTTTTGCTATTACTGTCATAGAAATACTACAGAACTAGTAAATTTTTTTTGTAGCAGTTCTTGTCATAGAAAAACAAGAAACATTAGTATTCTTTTCAACCTAGGTAGTTGATTGAGTTTAGGAATAAATTTTCATCCCCACTCACCTCATGACTTGTAGCCCTTGTGTAGATAGCCATGACACCTTTCATAAGCTTACGATCCCTAGATTGACACTGAGACCAAGTTGAATCTAGTTTATTATTTGCCTCAATTTTGGCCTATCAGTCTTCATGTTGTATCCTTGCTTTGAAACATGTATCCTTAAAGATACTAATATGCTCTTCCACGTCTTTGTGAAGATAATACTTAGGACATAATTTGTCTGGATTCTTTGGAAGACCATTATACATAGCTAATTGAATTACTGTCTCCACATTAAAGAAAGTAATCATTGTAGACAAGGGTGGTATAAAAATAGTCATATTTTATGGTACTACATTTTAAATTCCAAACCCCTGGGTTCTAGATAACATTCAGCCACTAAGTTTAACTAATGTCACACAGAGATCACTAGACTAGGACCTAGTGACTTTATGATACTTTAGCTTGCTTCCTAACAAAACTGAAAGAACTATGTGGGCCCTCCTTCTAATACCAAATCCTCTTGATGACAATGTTAGTCACACACCAATAGTGCAGATAAATCCTAATAGACAAACCACAAGAACCTATTTTTACTTGAAATATTTCCCCAGGACAACCTAAATCTTAAACTAACTCAACTTAATCCCAAGACTCATTTATGTCAGGTCATGATTGTACTAGGTTTGTATCAGTTTTCATTGTGATAATGATGTTAATCATGAGGGGTAAATGGTTTTTTAGGTTCTCAAAAGGAATCATAAAGATAAGAAAAATGTAATCTCCATCTGATCATTTAACAACTTCATGAAATCAACAAATTTGCATTAGCATTTCATGAACTTCAAATAAATTATATTTATCTAAGCAGATTTAGCTTTAAGCATTCAAAAATATCATGGAATCAAATATTTGCAATAAAATTCCATGCGTTCATTTATTTTTTTAAAGCATTTTTTGAAATTTAAACATCTATTATAAAATAAAGCATAAAAAATTACTAAAAAAGTAAAATTTCACCCAGGTGTTTGTTGGAACACAAAAATCTACTAAGAGGGGGGTGAATCACTAGATACTACAAAATTTAATCCTCTTATCCTTAGTGTAGACACAACCCTTAAATATGAATGTGCATATTAAAACATGAAAAGATATGACAAACACATGCACATACAAGACCAACACATAATACTAGGGTATGTGTAGGATCATGATGGGCCAAAAAGTGTCGATATGATGGGTATGTGGCTGACAACTTTTTTTTCCACCAAAATTGATGAAACAAAAAGGGTTTTTAAAGGAGATTCCTAGCTTTCCAGCAATATAAATTATGCTTTATTTTGAATTTAATAAATAATTATTATTCATTTTCTATTTGAATTACGACTAAAGTCCTAATTGATAGGCTGATTGAAAAACATCTATAGCTTTCAAATGGTGTCACATTTTTTAATCTAAAACATGTGTCACATTCTATGCTTCACATACTATAGGATTTTTAAAAGAATTGAATTTCATGAAGTTTTGACCAAGTTAAGGTGGTTAGACATACAATTTTTTTATATTTTTTTAAATTTGTAATAAAAAATTAATAATTAATTATTTACTTGGAAAAAAATTACAAAAGAATATGCATCACATTGAGACATGAGTCCTCTAATTATATTTAAAATATTATAAAAAAATATTAGCATTTTATTGTGGTTAGGGTGGTCAAATAGACACCTACTTATTATTTTTTCCCTAAAATTTAAGTACTATTGCATTGAAATTTCAAATTCTCACCAAATAGATTTAAAAATAAATAAATAAACTTAGTAGTTTAGAAACTACGTTTAGTTTGCTACAAATTCTATTCTTACATATTTTTGAAATAATATAGATAACTTATTCAAATTTTTATGTCAAGTTTCCTAACTCTGATTTTTCTAAACTTTTTTCCACTTAAGGCACTATTTTTTCCATGATTATCTTGCACATACCCACTAGATATATGTGGAAAACCCAAGATGGGAAAATCCATGGCGACAAAAGTTCCTTGATTCTACTACTCAAATCTAGTGTCACGAATAAATCTTCTATTATAATTTTTAATGGCACCAACCATAAGGAGACACCAATCCCCTATTCTGAGCACCAACTCAATACAAATGAGGCAACAAACTCTACAAAATTAAAAGCTCATATATACATAAAATTGGTTCTGGATAACCTGATAATTGGATCATTCAATGGTCTGTCAAACTAACTCAACACCTCACTTGTACAATTCACTCTATAATTTTGTAACCCACTTTCAAAAAGCCAACTTTTTTTATTTCTAGTCTTCTCTTTTATAATATTCTCTACCTTCATAGTCAAGCTAAATCAGCCATACAAAAATCCTTGTCCAAATTCAACGTACATTCCATTCTTGATTAAAATGAACCTAGGGTTTTCATGTCATCTTATCATTTTTATATGCAATAAATTCATGTTCAATATCTCTGATTTTCTTTTCCTTAGTAGTATAATTTTCATCTAATAAACAATAATATATTTGTTGGAAACTTACCTAGTTATCAATGCAAATATCTCCAATCATTCATTCTTTCGTTTGAATTGATTTCATCCTCTATTTCCTGACATATTAAATAATGCCATTCACCTATTTATTGACATAAGAAATTGTTCCATAGACTTAAAAAACTGTGCCATCCCTCAAATATGTGTTTCATCAACATTATTCAATTAGGATTTTATCATCTTTTTAAATAATTTTAAAATCATTGACCAAAACTCATATTTAATCTCCTTTTAAATTGCTAAACAAAATCAACACTATAATGAAATTTTCCCTTTCATGGAATCCAAACTAGTCCAAATTTCTTGAACCCTTTCTTTTCTTTTCTTCATCATGAATTTTCCCTTTTTGTGGAATCCAAGGGAGTGTGGATTCACCAAAATCACTATTCTCAAGAATTCCTCTATCACACAGATTACCTGAAGTCACCACTTTTTCACTAATTCCATGCTCATGTAGATTACCTGTGAATTCCTTCTACATGTGGATTAGCCGAAATCACCATTTTCATGAATTTATTTATCATGTGGATTAAGCAAAATTTCTATTTTCATGATATCTTCTAAGTCTTCACACATCACTGTCTGTCTATTGATTGTCAAGGATCAGGGATCCTACATACTCCATACTAATTACTTCCATTCATAAGGTGCAATCCATACATCCAACTTGTGATGCCCAATACCTCTTGGGGTTTGCATATCCTCCATACTTCTTCCTTTGAATAGAAAGGTAAACAATGCTCCCAAATTTCAAATGCCAAAACTCTTCAAATTTCCTAAGTCTTTTTCAACCGCATTTGGTAAGCAATAAGCCTAACAACTGATGCTTGATTATTTTCAAAGATTCTAACTATTTTTCAAGGTATTCAATATGTGATAGGCTTGAACTTTGAACCCTGCTAACTTAGCAAAAAATTGACTATCTTTTACACCTCTTCTATATGATATTCCACATATCTTCTTTTGATTTCAATGACACCATTATGCCAACAATATTCTCTTAGAATCAGGTCCAAATCATCTTTGATCTCCTTTTGACATCAATAAAAACTACATGCCTACAATCTCCTTGTTGATGGGTGTTTTGTACACTTTCTCAACATAGGCGATGCATAGGTGCATCACCTCTCTTGAAAGGAAACTTCCAATGGGCACGTTGCTAAAGATTTCCCCAAGGTCTCTCAGGTGTTAGGTCATGACTTGCATAGAATTCCTCAGTTGATATTTGATGTGATTTTGTTAGTAATCATGAGGTAGACTTACGTAGCTTGATGCAGAATGGATCTTAAATTTTGAAGTTTCTGAAGTGAGAGTTGCGGTGCCATCTGCTATAGGTTCAAACAACAATCTGAAACTTCAATGTTTTCTTTAAGTTTGGCTTTACAATATGCAATGAACCTTAGCACAGACTGTTTCTAAAAAAAGGGAAAATAGCAAGGGAGAGGGAAGGTTCCTGGATCAACAACTAACTATGAACAGTGATCATGGAGGTTCTGCTATGGACAGCTCCCTTCAAACAAAATTCCACTTAACCAAGAAACCTACAGTATCGTGAAATATGTGCTATCTTCAAAGGTCTGCAAATATTTTACCATTCATCCACCATTTATATGTATGAATAAAAATAAAGATTTAGAGAGTAGCTTCAAATTTCAGCCTAGGCTAACTTTGCAAGGCCATTTACCAGTAGCAAACAACAAAAAGTATGGGCTGGAAGGCATCAACACAACATAAATTTCTACAATCATAGAACAGCATGACTAAAGTCTATCTAAGCACTTTAAATCTAAACAAAGCATCTAACAATGGAGATTGAACTATGAAACATGTGGAGAAATAAAAAAATACACCAAGTCAATATATTTTCATTATAAATTTCAATAGCATGTCTTTACAACAACTCAACTCCCTTTGAAAATGAGAGGATACCCCTATTTATAGTATTCAAAAAGTTAAATGAATGGCCAAGATAGATTTTCATTGTGTGGCCAAGATTCACTACAAAATAGGGTTTCACCTACCCCCAAATATATTACAATTTAAAATTACATTCTTGTTTTTTCCCTATTTTTTCCTTTAGTTATAGTACTGTAGCATTTTTTCTTTTGTTGACTGCTCTTTCTATTCTAGCTATTCCTTCAGGAGCTCTTCACTAATAATAGGGCTGCGTATTCCATGAATTTCAAGATCACTGGCTGGAGTTTGTCAACTTCTATTATCTTGTACCATAGCATCTAATAACTCCATTCTTTTGAGTTGTCCTCAAGATTCTTCTAGTATTTATCATACTTTGCGGCCTGATCCCAGAACAACTTCGACTGGGTGAAGGCACAAGCAACAAATCTCATGAAATCCATTGTTATTTCATTGGACATCCCATCCCCCATCCTCTTTTGGAAATTGTAATCAGGGGATTTCTTTTTAGGTTTGATTAGGAGTGTTAGCAACAAACAATAAATGAATATGAAACCCAAAGATCTTATGAAACACAGAAATTAAAATACCAAACGATTATACCTGATCGCCGAAAATTCCATGATTCACTTTCGTAATACCTTCTTGCTTGCTGGATGATGTTGCCCTCAGATTCGTAATGCGAGAAATCTGCAAATGCCTAAGTCCTACACCAAGCTTTGAAGGATTTATGCTTTGTCTAAATGCCTATGCCTAAACAAATGCCAAGATTTGACCAAATGACTATAATGAATATTGAAATTTCCTATGAAAATAAGTGTGCAAGTGAATAAATGCCTAGAATGTCTATGTAAAATGTCAGCATGTGTGTGTGCAATCGAAAAGTGAGAGGAAAATGTCATTTTATAGAAAATGTCATTTTGAATGGATGGACGAGATTAATTGATAACAAGAACCTAAAATGAGAGGTCTAGATTAAGTCTGAGAATCCCTAATTAGGGTTAGGGAAAAATCTTTAATCGAATGGTTAGAATAATGTCTGAGATAATTGGATCGACGGTGGAGAATAAAAGAGGAAATTAATTAAAGAAATACATATTTTCAAAAAATCAAGAAGATAAGATTGCCTAATTTGCAAGATTCGAAAAATCAAGAAGATAAGATTTGGACTAAAGATAAGATTTGAAAAATCAAGAATCTGCCCGATTACTTGATTTTTAGAAGATTAGATACTATTTTGAATTAAACTAATTCAAAAATAATGATTTTGTGAGATAATAAACAATCTTTTTCAAATTATTTATCAAAATGGACTGACAGTTCAGATTGAGATGACATTTTAAATAATTTAATTTATTTAAAATGAGAAGAATATTAATTGGCAATTAAATAATTAAATTTAATTATTTAATTTAGCAGATAAGATTAATTAATTAAATAAATTAATCAATTTATTTAATTAAGACAATTAGTGAGATATTAAATAAATAAATATAATTCATTTATTTAATGATCAGGAAGAATTAAATGCAGAAAGGGAAATTAAATAAATTAAGAGATTTATTTAATTAAGGGAAGACTTAGACAATTAGTTACGTATTTAATAAATAAATAAAATTTATTCATTTAATAATCATGAAGAATAAATGACATGAATTAATTAAATAATTATGAATTATTTAATCAATAGTCGAATGTGGACCAAGGACATAATAAAATGTCATAATTATGCTAGGACAAAAGTGGTAAAAATGAAGCTTGCAGGCCTAAGTCATTTTTAGGTGTCTACATTTTGCCCCTCTTTGTCATAATGTAGCTTGTCGCATTGTGACAAAGAAAATAAGTCAAAGTCATACCCCAATAAAGGTACGAAGTATCATTGCACTCTCAGGAAATTTTTAAATTTTGGGTCGACGACAGAAAAATTTGCAAAGGGTCCCAATAAATCAATTTAATGACTAAAAAAACAATAGCACAGCCGGTTTCAGATTCTGACATGTTTAAAGCAACTAACGAGGAAGTCAAAGGTGGTCAAATAAGCCTCCAGTATTGACCTTGTTTGAAAAATGTCATTTTGACCTTATAAATAGGTTGACAAAGGGGTAAAAGTCAATTCACTTTTACTATTTACCTTGCGAAATTCGAGAGTTCAGAGCGAAAGGTGCAGCAGCGAGGATGGTGATTTCGGTGTCAGAGCACTGCAGGGAGATCGTGAGGACCTTCAGGTGGCCAAAGGGCTCAGAGCCAGTGGTATGTACCCTTAACTTACTTTGTTATTTTATCATTTTGCATGCCAAATTTAAGTTTCTAGGATAGCTAACAAGTGCGCCACGACGCAACTGCATTCGTGTAAGCCGCAACTGCCTACGCGTTCCATGCATTTGATGCGTCATGACGCAAGTGCCAAGACACAATAAGTTGCAGCAGTGGTTTGCGCCGCATTTGACAATTTCTGCAATGCAATTGACCTTTTGTGTCGCAATTGAATGTCTAGATGCCACAATTGCCAAATTGCAATGCATCTGCTTATTTGATCGACACAATTGTGACTTTGTGACGCAATCGCCAAAATGCAACGCAATTGTTAAATTTCGTGATGTAAGCGAGATAATGAGATGCATCTAATTTTTTGAACCGCATTTCATGTACAGTATGATGCAATTGCTTGAATGCGATGCATTTTCCTTTTTCCTTGAATTTCATTGATTTTGATGTTTGTGTATCCTTAGATGCTTTTCATGATGTTGACAGTTGTCCAAAAAGTACTGATGCATTGTTTGTCTTTTTGCAGAGGCAGCTTGCCCCTATTTATACTAGAGAGAAGACAGACCACCTTTCGGTTCATCAATCAGTTGGGCCCGCGAGAGCAGTGGTGATTGATGCGACTGGGTTTATTCTATGCTACGTTCATGCCCACCATTCGGGCGAATAGGGGATTATTGACTGCACTGTGCGAGCGATGGCATTACGAGACTTGTTCCTTCCACCAACTGAAAGGTGAGGCCACCATTACTCTAGAGGATGTCTACCAGATTCTCCGAGTACCTATTCGAGGGGAGCAGATCGTCTATGATCCACAACATGGCAAGTAGACCTTCTATGCCTACTATCGAGATTAGGGTGTAGGGCTAGGCATTTAGGGCTATGAGATCAGGTGGGAGTTCATGGCGAATTACTATGGTTGCTTCGATGCCTTCTTGGTGACTCTGATTACTGGTATCCTGATTCTAGACCGCCAGGGACATGGATTTCCAATTGGTTGGGGAGATGTCCTGGTTGGCATGCGATGAGACATAACCGTTTACACTTGGGGTCCTTGCTTACTTGGGACACTCTACCATCAACTACATGATGTTGCTTACAGGGGAGGAGAGAGCATCTCCTACGGGATGACACTAATGATGATCTGGGCCTGGAAGTACATTTCCATATTCTGCCCTCCCATTGAGAGACCACAGCTGGCCAAGGGGATGCCCTATGCTTACTACTATGTCGGTGCGCTATAGTAGACACGGATGGGTGAGACTAGTTGGTGGCGGTATAGGATCGATACCATGGCAAAATTTATTTGGAGGCCATATAGAGACTGTGAGGCATGGGACGACGAGGCCGAGCACCTCAGTTTCTGTAGACAGTACAGGTTCATATTGGTAGGATAGTGTAGACGTCTTTGATTATCGAGATGTATTTACTGCAACGTGTTCTTAGGCAGTTCAGAGAGTAGCAAGGTGTACCTGTGGGGACAGTCGAGTATTCCAGATCGTCCTGAGAGTATGCATGGGGGCCAACTATCCCTGTAGCATTTGCGACATAGCAGATTGATGGGCTAGTGGCCTAGGCATGGGGTTGGAGGGGAGGAGCAGCCAATCTAGGGATGACTCCGGATTATGATTTATGGTGGAAGGACTCATGCCATTGACAGATCCTAACAGGTCAGCACCAGTGGACAGACGGTCAGTTATTCTGCGGGTGCCACGAGCTAGGCAAGGTGGCAAAGGCAGAGATGGAGGCAGAGGGAGAGGTAGAGGCAGGGGCAGAGATGGAGGGAGGGGTGGAGACAGAGGCAGAGATGGAGGCAGGGGTGGAGATGGAGGGAGGGGTGGAGATGGAGGCATAGATGGAGGTAGGGGTGGAGACAGAGGCAGAGGTGGAGATGATGGCGAAGACGAATGGAGGTGACAGCGGGATGGGTAGAGATAGGTCCGGAGGGTACATCCACGAGTGGCGAGGGTGGCCTTAGATGCCATCCCCGAGGTTGGTGAGGAGAGAGAGAGAGAGGAGTAGCCCAAAAAGGAGGGAGAGGGTAAGGAGAGATGGGAGGAGGGTGAGGAGAGACGGAGGAGGAGGTGGAGGAGGAGAGGTATGAGGACATGGCCGATGAAGATGACGAGGAGGACGATGCCATGGATGAGGCTGAGAGACTCCTCAGATGGTGGATGGTGGAGGGGGAGGATGAGATACAGTCCACTTCAGGGTTGCCACAGGATGCCACAGCAGATCAGTGGGTAGCAGACCTACAGCAGAGACTGGAAGCGAGTATGGCCCAAGTCAGGTCATTACAGTCAGCACTGGAGGTAGCTCGGGTAGAGCAGGATTAGGTGGTGATCCGCCAATAGGATGCAGCTTAGTGGTGTACTGATTTTGCAGCATTATGCATAGGGCCTATGGGGGACATGGCTCGTGAGCTTGCCAGGGTGAGTACGAGGCTAGGATAGTATAAGACACTATATGAGTAGGCAGTGCCACTAGAGCGGCGGGATCCTACCTTGTCCCGGTCACAGTCGAGGACAGGAAGTGGACATAGGTCAGGCAGTGGCAGTGGTACCAGAAGTCATACCAACATCGGAGGGTCTATCTCGACAGGGCACACTTCAGGGAATAGGTCATATCGTTTGCGTCAGCATACTCCTAGTCCTGGGTCGACTGGTTTAGTACAGAGATCAGCACAGGTACAGCCACCAGTTGGTGATCCATCTACTGCTCAGAGTTAGGCAATAGTGACATCACAGATGTCCTTTACAGTTGAGATGACCCTGTCCTTTGTAGGTCCGTCAGTTGCACAGGTAGAGGTTGCGACAAGTCCTATTTTTTCAGTACCAGTGATAGAGTTTCTGCCGCCACATTCTTCACCACGAGGGGATGATAAGAGTCTACCCTAGGGGCATTTTGTTATTATGACACACTATGCATATTATTTGAGCCTGCGAGCTCCATTTTTGGGATATCACATGAATTTATCCTGTGACATTGTATATTTTTGAGATGATACTATATGATGATGCATTTTTGATGTGACCTACATGTGTTATGTGATGTTCTTTGATTTAATGCTTTATGATATGTATGATGTATGATGTTAGTTTATGATGCCATGTATGTCCTATGATGCTTATGTTGTGATATTGATGCCATGATAATGCAATGCTTATTTATATGACTATGTTAATGATGTGCATAATGTATTTAGTAAAAGATGCAGTGTTGATGATTATGTTAATGCAATGTTTGTGATTATGTATATGATTTAATGCCATGGATAATATATGTATGGACCTAATGCAATGTTTATATGATTATGTATGCACTTATATTTTTGAATGTCACAGGATATTATCGTGAGATGGACGAGAGAAGAAGACAGAACTTGATGAGAGAAGATGACCAGACCAAAGAAAAGAAGATGACGAGACCTACAAAAATGCATGTTAATTCCTAGACCAAATCCTTCAAAGCTTTACCATAGGACATTAGTACTTATTGCTCTTAATCATCATTGGGCAGACTATTGTAGTGGCCAAGAAACACCATGATATGACATAGATCAAGGTGTGTAAGGTTGTACCATCATGTAAGAGAAACATTCACAGACAAGGATGATCATGACTCATACTAGGAGCGTGCTTGCCCCAGTATTTTTTCCATAATCAACATCATGCAGAAAAAATATAAGGACAAATCATAAAACGTTGCTACTTCTCTAAATCCTGTTTCTAGAACATCCTTGAGAAACTAGTAGCATGATTGTCAACATACAAAAGAAAAGAGTCCTTACCATGATATGTCATTTTTCTAAATCCCAAAATCAATACCTCACTGAGAAACTAGTAGTCATGCATGTCAATTGACATGATACATCGTTGCTTCTCTAAATCTTGCTTAGTGGGATCTCGCTGAAAAACTAATATCATGATAAAAACTAAAAGACAATTGTCAAGTGTTTGCCAAGTGCGTCTGGATATCCACTGTTCTGATGCCAAGATGCCATGTTTGATAATGTCGAAATGTCCAAATGTTTGAAGTTTTGATGATCTTGAAAAATGTCGAGAATTGGTGAATTCAGGAAGGACACATCCTGAATAATGCTGATGTCGAGAGGATTTGATCCCTAATGGTCGTAATGGGTCCCTCGAAATAATGACAATGCCTAGGAAGGACACATCCTAAGGCATAAATGATAGAGTTGGTTCTTCAAAAGGACACATCTGAAGAATACTGATGTCGCGAAGAGTGATCTTTAGATGTCAAGAGGATCACTCAAAATGTCGAATGACGATGACGATGCCTAGGAAGGACACATCTTAAGGCGTAAATGATAGAGGTTATCAGTCAGAAGGACTCATCTGAAGACTAACTAAAATTTGACAGTTTGACAAGTTTATGATGATTTGACTTGCTTTGACCAAGTTTGACTTATGTTTGACTATAAGCTGATATTGCCATGATGATATGAGTGATGTGCTGATGAGATTGCCATGCTGAATAAATAATTGTTTTACTTTGTTTTAGGAGTTTTCCCATGTGGAAAATGATTGAAGACTTTCGACGTGTGTGCCAGTGTAGTGCCATGAACCCTAATGGACTAACCTAGTGTAGCCTCGGGGGCTCATCAACAGATGGCCTTGCCTACGTCATACACTCAGAGACCTCGTAGTTCAACACGACCAATGACTTTGTCTTGATGAGTAAAGATTGCATCATGATTTTATTTTGACAAACCTAAAAGGAATGACCTAATGTCTTGGGGACTCAAAATGTGAGTCTTGCCTATGTAGCAAGTGTGCAGAGACAACGTAGTTTGATAGATGACAAGGACTGATTGACTTGATTGACTTTGACAAGAGATGACACTGTATTTGTGTTTGTCGAGCGGTCTGATGATTTGTTGTGGTTTTCTCCAAGACGTTTTATGATTTTTAGGTCTTTTTTTTTTTTAGGACATTTTGTGATGTTTTTTTTTGTCTTTGTTTAGGACCTTTTGCCAATGTTTATGTCTTTTTTCAAGACTTTTTCCAATTTTTTTAGGACTTTTTGCCAATGTTTTTGTCTTTTTTTAGGACTTTTTGCCAATGTTTTTGTCTCTTTTTAGGAATTTTTGCCAATGTTTTTGTCTTTTTTCAGGACTTTTATCCAATTTCAAGATCATGTGTGACATCCACTATAGTTTCATGATAAACATTTTTCCCCCAGTAAGGTCCAAGACTTAGCCATTTGCAAGGAATATGGACGGGATGCTGCTGGTTTACTAGATGGACGATCGTCAAGACTTGATGTCCATCATTTATCTACTATGACAGGTAGAGTAGGGTGTGGTGGTGATTTGCATAAGAATGACGATAATACCTCTTCATCCTAGGCCAAGGCAGACCAAGTTATAGTAGATGGCAGAGCAATGATTGATTACGCATGGCGCCTATTTGCCAGGTTTTCACAATGGTACTTGTCCAAAGCGCCTATTTGCCAAGTTCTCACTATTGAACAAATCATTTTTCTCTTTACTATTTTCTTGACTTTTTTAATTTTTTTTTTTGGTGTCACCAAGACGCCTGTTTGCCAGGTTTTCATCAAGGTGACGATTTTTTATCATTTTTCAATTTTTTTGTATTTTATGGTTTGCAGCTCCATCCTCTGATGCTATGTGTAGAACCTTCAGAGATGTAAACTATTGATGGGCTCTATAAATTGTTCTCCATTTGGAGTTGCTAGTTGATAATCTCTAGAACCAAAAGAAGATATGACAATGTATGGACCCAGCCAGTTAGGTTCAAATTTTCCTGGCTTTTCTCTGTCTGCTTGATTCTTGGGGTTCTGCATGAGAACTTGGTCGCCAATGTCAAACTTTCTGACCATAACCTTTTTATTGTAGCTACGACAAAGACAGTTCTGATATGCTTGGAGATGGTTAGTGAATTTTGTTGTCTTTCTTCCAGCATTTCTAGCTCATGCAAGCATGATTGTCGGTACTCCTCTTCATTAGTTAGACCCTTCAGGGAGACTTGTAGCGAAGGAATTTTGACCTCAATGGGTAAGATGGCCTCAGCGCCAAAGACTAGGGCAAATGGGGTGGCCCCTATAGGTGTACGAATGCTAGTTCAGTAAGCCCACAGAGCAGGGTTGAGTTGTATGTACCAGTCATGGCCAGCGTCATTGACAGTCTTTTTGAGAATTTTGACAATAGTTTTATTGGACGCCTCAGCTTGACCGTTTCCTTGTGGGTAGTATGGAGATGAAAAGTGGTGTTGGATATGGAATCGCTCATATAACTCACGTACGTCTTAGTTTTTAAATGGATGTCCGTTGTCAGTGATGATGGATTGCGGAAGGCCATACCAACAAATGATGTAGTTAAGGATGAACTTCGATATTTGTTTGCTGGTAATATATGCCAATGGGATGGCTTCAATCCACTTTTTGAAACACTCAGTGGCAATAATAATGAATTTGTGGCCGTTGGATGAGGTTGGATGAATCTTACCCATGAGGTCGAGTCCCCATTGAGTGAAGGGCCAAGGAGAAGTGATCAGCCAGAGTTCTTGTGATGGAGCATGGACCAAATCACTGTGTATTTGACATTTGTGACAAGTCCTAACATATTCAATTGCATCTTTTTCCATTGTCAGCCAATAATACTTGAGTCTCATTACCTTCTTAGCTAGAGTAGGACCACTCGAATGAGATCCACATATACCATTGTGCACTTCTCGTAAGGTCGTACATGCTTCATCAGTGTCAAGACATCTAAGGAGGGTATCATTGAAACTACGGTGGTAAAGGGTGTCACTGACAATGGCATACCTTGTAGATTTCCTAATGAAGGACTTCCTTTGGTTATTGGACAAGTTCAGTGGAAGGGTTTGAGACTTTAAGTAGTCGTAAATGTCCTAATACTAGGGATAGTTGGGACCAACAATTTCGTAAACCATTTTTGATTCTGGGATATCATACACCTGTATTAAGAGTTGTTCTACTATGAACTCAAATTGTGACAAATTTTTAGGGATGTCCAAGAGAGAACTAATAGTAGCCATTGCATCAACTGCCTTATTCTATGCCCTGGGGATTTGTTCAAAAGAAATCAATTGGAAATATGTCAAGAAACTATCCACCATCCTCTTGTAGGGAAGCAACTTCTCATCCTTTGTTTCGTAGTCATCATTCACTTGGTTGATCACGAGCTAGGAATCCCCGAATACAAGCAATGTCTGAATTTTCCATTTGATTGCCAACTTGAGACCTGTGACTAGTGCTTCATATTTGGAAATGTTATTTGTACAAGGGAAAGTGATCTTGAATGACTTAGGAATTGAATCCCCCTATGGTGTGATGAACAAGATTCTAGCGCCTGAGCCATGACCAGTATGAGACCCATCAAAATATAGCTTCCATGGTGCTGCAGGTTCCGCAAGAAAAATGGACTCATCAGGGAAATCAATTACTAGTGGATTAGTGAGTTGGATTGGTGCATCTGCCAGCTGATCTACTATTACCTACCCTTTTATTGCCTTACGCTCGACATATTGTATGTCATACTCACTTAGTATCATTACCCATTTTTCCAGGTGACTTGTTAATGCTGCCCAACTTAAGAGATATTTCAGTGGATCAATCTTGGCAACCAGCTGTGTCTGATGACTGAGCATATAGTGTCATAGTTTTTGGGATGCAAAGACAATAGCAAGGCATGCATGTTCAATGTATATCTAGTTTAACTCATACCCTATCAGTGTGCGAATGATGTAATAGATTTCTCTTTCTTTTCCTTCATGATCATTTTGTGCCAACAATGCCCCCAGTGCTGAACTAGTAGTCAAGATGTATAGAATTAATGGCTTTCCATGAATAGGAGGCATGAGGACTGGTTTTGATAGCAGGTAATCTTTGATTTGTTGGAAGGCCTCTTGAAATATATCCATCCATACAAAGGGGATACCTTTGCACAACAGATACTGAAACAGGTGACACTTATCTACCATTTGGGCTATGAAACACAGGATAGATTGTACTCTACCTTGTAGAGTTCTGAGTTCATCGATTCCTCTAGGTGGAGGCATGTCTATGATTTATTTGACCTTTTCCAGATCGACCTCTATGCCTCTTCGGGAAACTATGTACCCCAAGATTTTACCTGATGTGACCCCAAAAACATAATTCTTAGGGTTTAATCAAACTCTGTACTCTTTAAGTCTCTTGAAAATTGTGTCGAGTACCTTCAAATGATATTTCCTTGTTGCTGATTTGGCCAAGAGGTCATCTACATAATCCTCCATTATTTTGTGTATCATGTCATGGAAGATCATGGTCATAGCCCTTTGGTATGTGGCACCTGCATTTTTGAGATCAAAGGGCATGATGTTCCAACAGTATGTACCCCATAGGCAAGTAAATGTCGTTTTGTGTTGATCATCAGGAGCAATGCAGATTTGATTATAGCCGGAGAAACCATCCATGAGGGATAGTATCTCATGTCCTATAGTTAGATCAACTATGATGTCAATGTTGGGCAAAGGAAAGTCATCCTTTGGAAATGCTTTATTTAGATCCCGAAAGTCTGTACATACATGAATCAGCCCATTTGGCTTTGTCACCGGCACTAGGTTGGAAATCCATTCAACATAATCTATAGATCTTATGAATCCAGCATCCAGTAATTTCTTTAACTCGACCTTGACCAATAGAGCAACTTGAGGGTGCATTTTGCGCAACTTTTGCTTGACTGGTTTAGCATTGGGTAATAGTGGTAGATGATGCAAAACCAGTTTGGGGTCCAATCATGCAAAGTTGATTTTTCATTCTGCAAAAAATTTATGACATTCTGGTTTCTCTTTGTCAGTCAATGATGCAGCAAAGAGGACCATCTTGGGATCCTCTGCAGTTGAAATGTTATCCTCTATTGTGTCCTCAATAAGCATGGCTGATTTCTTCTGTTGCACAAGGAGAAAGTCTAGTACTCCATCTTTGGGCACCTCAGAGAGGTTTTCACCCATAGATACGTCCTTTATTTTTACTATTTTATCTTCAAGAGGTGCCTTTTGGTTTTCACCTAGAGACGTTTCACTTTTTGTTTTATTCTTACTTTTACTTTTGCGACTAGAGGACTGAATAGTCTCGCCGAAGTATGTCGTGCAGTCTAAATCAATAGAAAATCCTTATTTGTGGTCCCCATTGGGTATGCCTTCTCTCACTCCCATAAATTCAGCAATTGCCTCATCATTCTAAAATGTATCTACCACTGGCGGTCCTTGCCGGTCCCAATCAACTAGGTCAGGGTAAACTAAGGAGATGCCATCATCCATGTTGGTGAATTGGGGTGAGGATGCAGACAACATACAGACATGTTCAGTGATGTTGTAGATGAGATTATCATCATCCAACTTGACATCGAACTCTATCCAATATTCTCCTTCACTAGTGTCATATTCATTGTCAAAATAAGGAGTAAAGGTTGTAGAGCCCTGGTTGTCAATGTTGTCTGATACCTCAGATAGATTGGACTGATGGGGTTCAGATGATAGGTGTTGTATGGCATGGGAGGTGGTAGTAGGAATTTGACTATTTGGTGCCTATTCAATTTTGAATGTTTGCCAAAACCGTTGTTCAGAGGTTAGTTCCCCTAGTTCGACAAAAATATCATCAAGACAACAATCACTTAGGGATCATTTTGATCCAAATTCTCACTCATGGGAGTCTATTTCGGTGAGGGTTTCCCTAGTAGTCTTGACACTATCCAAAGCATGTACTCGCTCATTTGAAAGTCCTGAGATACGTCGATCGTCATTATCGGGTGATCCAAACCCTAATCTAAGATACTTCAGAATTTCAAAAATTTCTATGAGTTCCCTTCGACCAGTTTTTTTTTTCCTAGGCCACTAGTACCATCATAGCCTTTGGCCTTCATTATGTCATAACCTTTGCCATATATTTGAACTAGTAACGAGGGTAGTGTGATCGTATCCTTATAGATCCATCCTATGATGTTAGCAAGGTCTTCCTCACTCATGTCTCCCCACTTGATAAAAAATATATTCGGTGGAACTTTGAAGGTTTCTTGAGGTTCCATTCTGAAACATGGCCGACCATAGTCCTTGGAAGACCTGGGCATTGTTGTTATGATGTATGCTATGTGCAATTTGAATTCTCCACAACCAAGGTCCTGGATTTTGATAGTGGATTCAGTCTTAGGGCTAGTGGAAGGTGGTGGTATGGTGGAAGACGTGGATGGAGCAGATGTGGAAGATGACGTGAGTGTGCAAGGGTCGATATACTTGGATGACAAGGAGCCAGGTGATTCTCGATTAATAGGTACTCAGCTTTCGGAGATACCAATTAAGTTTGTACAATATTGGAAAGGGTCAGGGTCTCCATATATGGTTACTTCTATGCCGTCAAATGGAAACTTGAGGCATTGGTGGTATGTGGACGGGACGGCTTTTAAGACATGAATCCATGGATGACCTAGCAATATGTTATACGGTAGTTCCAAATCCAGGACCTAGCAAGTCGTGTCCACGATGATTGGTCCCACTCTGATTGAGAGAGAGATAATGCCACGTGAAGAGCATTCCTCGTCATCGTATGCTTTGATCACTATACTTTTCGTTGGGTCTACGCACGCATCAGAGAACCCTAGAGCTTTAACCAATTTCACAGAGCATATGTTCAATCCTGCTCTGCCATTTACTAAAACCTGTTTAACTTTGTGCTTGTGGATAAAAGTTTCTATGTGTAATGCATCATTGTGGTTGGTTTTATGTGATGAGTAATCTTGATCCGAGAAGGTGACGTGCGGCGTAGTGAGATATCCCACCATAGTTTCAAATTGATTGACATTGATGTCCTTGGGGACCGACGATTCTAGGAGAGTTTTATCTAGGATATCTTTGTACGCGGGAGAGATACGAAGTAGCTCAAGGATAGATATTTGTGTGGGAGTTTTTCCTAGCTGGTCAATGAGGTTGAACTAACTCTTGTGTTTCTACTGCTGTGTGGTTGGGACAGGTTTTGGCTGTTTAGCAGGTGGATCAGGTTGTGATTGTTTAGCAGATGGGCCTGGTATAGTGATTTTGGCTTGTCTAGCAGGAGGTGGACCAACTATAGTGACCTTGCCACTTTGAGTAGTAGCATTACATTGGGGTGCTCTTTTAACCGTAATGGTATTGATGTATTCATTGTCAGTTCAGACATTGTTTATAATAGGTCCACCAGAATAGTCGTACTTGACTCGGGTGAAGTTAGCTTGATTATATGGACCTAAAGTGGAAGCATTATGAGAACCATGGTCCTGTAGTGGATTCTTGTGGATAGTATGATCTGAATTGGAGGCGAATTGTGATCCACCCACTTTGATGGTACGACTTTCGATAAGATCTTGCATTATGTTTTTCAATTGTCGACAATTAGAGGTTGTATGTCCTTTTGCTCGATGGTATTCACAAAGTGCATTGTCATTCCACCATGCTGGCTTGAATTGTCCTGGGTCATACGGTTTTGGTTCTAGAAGTATGATGACCCAATGCTGGAGGCATTTCTTAAGGACTTCTTCAATGGGTTCATCCAAATGGGTGTATGTGTGACCCCTAGGAAATTGTCTCATCTGATGGTATTGTCCCTGATTGTTTTGACTTCTTTGGTTGTTTGAAGAAGTATTAGGAGGAGGTGTCATTGTCGTTGTTGGTCTGTTTTGTTGTTGAACCCCTTTCAGGGCTAATATATCTTACAGTGTTTGCAATCTTGGCATCAACAACACCGTCGTTTGTAACATGCTTATTTTTAACCCTATATTTATTTTTGTCAGTGGGTGGATTGATGTTTGTGTTTTTGGAACCATATCTGAGTTCTCCCTTTGCGATAAAGGCTTTCTCAATCTGGACCCCTTTTTCAACTAATTCTGTGAAGTTTGTGCAACAATGTATTTGCAATGCAAATTTTAGGGGCCCTAGAATTGTTTGGACAAACATGTCAACTTTTTCCCTTTCAGGAATGTCAATGTGACATCGACTAGCAAGGCTTATCCATTTTTGAAAGAATGGAATAAATGTCTCACCAGAATCTTCTTGTGTGAG
The DNA here is from genome assembly GCA_007258455.2 of Sequoia sempervirens. NCBI lineage: Eukaryota > Viridiplantae > Streptophyta > Pinopsida > Cupressales > Cupressaceae > Sequoia > Sequoia sempervirens. The sequence continues at coordinate 336,329,478 of VDFB02105785.1, forward strand.
ATTGCACAAGCTAGTGATAGAGGTATCCATGTCGATATTGTACGCGTAATTTCTTATGAATTTTTGTTTAAGCTCATCCCATGTCTGGATATCCTTTTGAGTTGAAAACCATTCAAGGGCTTGACCCGCAAGACTTTTAGAAAAAAGTCTCATCAAGTATGTTTGTTCGTAGGCGATGTCCATACAATTGGTTTTGAATTCGCGAACATGTTCAATGGGATTTGTCTTGCCTCTATATTTGGTGAGGTTGGGTGACACATATCCTGGCAGAAATGGAGGCATGTATAAGCTCGTGTTGAATGGGTATACATTTAGGTCATATGATATTTCTGATTTCTTGCCTGAAATGTACATGTTTTGGATAGTTTTCTCCATATCCCTCATTCTTGTTTTCAGTGCGTCCATATCAAGATCGTTTATGATTCTGTACATTGGATTGCCTGGTACACCATGTGTTCCTATTTTTGTGCGTGAATATTGGTGTATTGTGGCAGTATGGATAGTTGTGGTATGTATGACATGTGCAGATTGACATGTTGTTGGTATTGGAAGTTATGGTTGGGTGCATGTTGATGAGTATGAATGTTAGATGAGTAGGTTGGGATGTGTCCCCTAGCCATGTGTGTCATTATTTGGGGGATGTTATGACCATGGATGTTATGGTGTGTTAATGTTGTCATGGGTTGTGTTATTTGGCCACCTTATGTAAATTGTTGATTTTGTACAAGGGGAACGTTTGTGTTTGTACCTTGGGAGGCAATGACATTTGACTGTGTTGTCATGTTAACATTTTGTTGTCCTTGGATAAATACACGTCTTGTGCCTCCTCCCAAAGGATTTTGTGAAATACCACTAAGCGGATGTGTCAAAGGTGTACTCATGGTAGTATCAAGGGGGATTGTTGTGACTTGATGATGCCCCTGTGGCATTTGTTGTCATGGCATTTACTATCATGGTATTGATGGTGTTGGAGATGTTTGGAATGTTGGAAGTGGCATGCATTGTCATTGTAGTGTCAACAGGAGTATTGCTCGTAGTGTTTGGAGGTTGACCACCATGTGACATGTTATGTGTGTTGTTGGCATTAGGGTCAGGGGGTGTCAAATTTAGCATGTTAACGTCAAATCCTTGTGGTAACTTAGCTCCTTCACTCAAGAGCATCGCTAAGAATCTGTCTCTATCTTAATGGACCATTGTTTCAATGAGTTGATAGGCCTCTGGGTCTTGTGCCAATGCCTCTAAGTTTTCTTGAAGTAGTTGGCCATTTTCATCATTTTGCAAGAATTGTTCAAATGGACTGTTTGATGAGGATTGCGTTGTCACTGGAGGTTGATTGTCTAAATTGGAAAATGGATCGTAAAAGGTCCAATTTGGGTCATGTGGAGGATTGTTAGCAGTAAACGTGGGGTCTTGTCAAAAGTTTTCCATTTGTCTCCTTTGTTTTTGAAGTCTAGTTTCAACCATAAATGAGATTGCTCAAATGGGAATGACAACTAAATGCAAGTATGATACTAGTTCAAAATGACGACTAGAATGACTAATGTTTTTGGATTTTTGTGAATAGGATATGCAATGTGTAACAATGTAAGACAAGGTTATCTAAGCACTTCGAAGCTCAAACTTTGTTTTCAATTTTGATTGCTAAAGGACTTTGTTGAAAATGACAAGGTGACAAGGTCTAAATGACTAGTGAGTTTTCCTAACTAGACTTTTGAGTTGGAAAAAATCTCACAAAAGAGGACAATGACTAAAAAGGGGGTTTGATAACTTAGTCCAAGAGGGCCTAATTTCGAAAACAATGAATTTGCAAAGTGTGCTTAGGATTTTCCTAATCCTAAATATGCAAAATGTGAACCTAGGGATGATCTAATGCCAAATGTATGCAACGAAAAAGAATGAAGTATGGAACCTATGGTGACAATTGAAAACTAATGGTCAAGACTTTGAACAATTTCAAGTTTGGTTTCTGACAGAATCTCCCTAGAAACAATGGTTGAAAAATGGTTGACAATTTGAAGACCTCAGGTGTTGAATGTGAAGTTTTAAATTTTGACAGGCAAATGCATCGTTTGAAGCTGCGAATGTGTCACAATTTAGCAAATGTGGTTCGTTTTGTCGATTGTGGCTTTTGGATTGTCAGATGCAACTTGATTTAGCATATGCATCTTTTTAGTGTTCACATGTGTCGTGATGCCTATAGATGCAGCATTATAAGTGTCAGATGCAGTTTAATAGAGCAATTGCATTGCAAAAAATTAGTTGCAGTTCGATAGATGCGACTCAATTTGATTTCAAAATGATTTTCTTGTTGTTTTGATGGAAATTTTGATCTGTTTGGAGAATGTTTTGTTTCAAATTGTGATAGAACCAGAAGACACTTGAAAAACATAGTGTTTTTGAATGTAACCAAACACACATCAGATAAGCACAATCTTAGGTTAGGCCATGACAATATTCGATAGATTCCACGCAGGTTTTCACAACCACATATTTGTAGCATGTGAATTTAGAAGCTTGGCTGCATGGGCTCCCCCCTACAGTGCACTCTCTTCTTAGGCCAACCAAGCTTCCAACCCCCATGAAACTTCCATGGCGAGCTGATCACTTCTACTACAAACTACGAAAGTGTGGATGCCTTCACACCGACTGGTACTGCACTAGCAAATAGAAGGATTTTGGCTTTCTATACAAGAGTTTTTAGTTAGGGACCCTTGTTTGAGTGGCCATACATGGGGCAAGAGATTAATCACCATTAAGGTGGCACTCCAGCCTAAAGAGGTTAAGCTCAACAAGGTTTAAGGGAGTACAACTTTGTCCGTATGACACATCCGCACAAGCAAACTTAGGTTTTCCCTTAAGGTTTACATTTATATACCAGTCGGGGGTAGCTTGGATTTAGCTCCATTGCCAGTTTGAGTCACATTGGGGTGATGAAATCCCCAGGTAGGCCCAATTTCTAGAGTTGGTAATCATTTCTCTTACACCCAAGATCGCTCGAAAGCGCTAGCAGATAGGATACTCTGATATACCAAGTCAGGGTAATAACAGATAAGGATGGGTCTATTTTTCTGATCATGAGGTTTTCACCAACTGAGAGCATACTCACCTACCATCCCGCAAACACAATCAATCAAAGAAGACATGAGTGTTCTTTTTTATATGCACCAAAATCAAATGTTTACTAATATATGGAAAACAAGCACAATGTTTGTTTATCTTGTCTTCGACATTCGAATCTACAAACAAAAGATTAATAGTCTCTTAATGCAATGATCTTCGACACTTGAATAGTGATTGCCACATGCTACAAATGAAGATTAGTAACACAAAAATTTAAGCTAACCAACATGCAGGAATGAAAAACTAGGAAATCAGAAGACCAGAAAACCAGAAAAGAAACCAGAAACCAAAAAAACCTTAAAATCTAAAAATTAGAATGTCAAAAATGAAACAAATTTTTTTTACCAGTCAGATACGGCATGACAGATCAGATGCGTCATTTAGGACTTTGAATGTGACTCGACTAGTCATATGCATCGTTCAAGATATCAGTTGCGGCTTATCAGGGTGATTGCGGCTCTTCTGTCAGCGAATGCGTCGCGATGCATCAAATGTGTCACAATGTTTATAAAAAATAGTTGTGTCGATCCATACCTGTACCTATAAAATAGAAGAAAACACAAAAAAAGTACGAAAAACCAAAAAAATGGAGTCCGGTTCACCAATGTAATCAGGGGATTTCTTTTTAGGTTTGATTAGGAGTGTTAGCAACAAACGATAAATGACAATGAAACCCAAAGATCTTATGAAACACAAAGGAATTAAAATACCAAACGATTATACCTAATCACCGAGACTTCCATGATTCACTTTTGTAATACCTTCTTGCTTGTTGGATGATGTTGCCCTCAGATTCGTTGTGCGAGCAATCTGCAAATGCCTAAGTCCTACACCAAGCTTTGAAGGATTTATGCTTTGTCTAAATGCCTATGCCTAAACAAATGCCAAGATTTGACCAAATGACTATAATGAATATTGAAATTGCTTATGAAAATAAGTGTGCAAGTGAATAAATGCCTAGAATGTCTATGTAAAATGTCAGCATGTGCATGTGTAATCGAAAAGTGAGAGGAAAATGCCATTTTATAGAAAATGTCATTTTGAATGGACAAATGAGATTAATTGATGACAAGAACCTAAAATGAGAGGTCTAGATTAAGTCTGAGAATCCCTAATCAGGGTTAGGGAAAAATCCTTAATCAAATGGTTAGAATAATGTCTCAAATAATTGGATCGATGGTGGAGAATAAATGAGGAAATTAATTAAAGAAATACATATTTTCAAAAAATCAAGAAGATAAGATTGCCTGATTTGCAAGATTCAAAAAATCAAGAAGATAAGATTTGGAAAATCAAGAATCTGACTGATTACTTGATTTTTAGAAGATTAGATACTATTTTGAATTAAACTAATTCAAAAATAATGATTTTGTGAGATAATAAACAATCTTTCTCAGATTATTTATCAAAATGGACTAACAGTTCAGATTGAGATGACATTTTAAATAATTTAATTTATTTAAAATGATAAGAATATTAATTGGCAATTAAATAATTAAATTTAATTATTTAATTTAGCAGATAAGATTAATTAATTAAATTAATTAATCAATTTATTTAATTAAGACTGTTAGTGACATATTAAATAAATAAATATAATTCATTTATTTAATAATCAAGAAGAATTAAGGGCGGGGGCCCTAGCTTGGTTAGCTAAGTAATTCTGTTGCGGCTTTGCTGGTCACAAGTTATAGTCTCCCCCCCGTCCCGTGGTACCGGAGGGCGTGTCGCACCAGCGCCGCCAGTCACGTTAAAAAGTTTACCAGGCGCACTGCAGTTTATAGGGGGTCGTGCTACCCGATTCCTGCAGTCTAAAAAAAATAAAAAAAATCAAGAAGAATTAAATGCAGAAAGGAAATTAAATAAATTAAGAGATTTATTTAATTAAGGGAAGACTTAGACAATTAATGGCGTATTTAATAAATAAATAAAATTTATTTATTTAATAATCATGAAGAATAAATGACATGAATTAATTAAATAATTATGAATTATTTAATCAATAGTCGAATGTGGACCAAGGACATAATAAAATGTCATAATTATGCTAGGACAAAAGTGGTAAAAATGAAGCTTGCAGGCCTAGGTCATTTTTAGGTGTCTACAGAAATAAAGGTTTATTTTCTTTGGATCCATTTGCATCGTGGGCATGTCATATTCTGTCATCGACTTCAGATATCAAGCATAGTCTACCCTAATTTCCTTGACCCATTCAATGTCTGAATCCACTTTATCCATTATTTGTTCCAACCTTTCCTTTTTATTATTGAAATCCCGCCTCCACACGTCCACCAGCCAATGATCATCACTTTTGAATGCGAGCTCCTTTTCACATGTGGCCTTTGGTAACTGGAGGATGGCTTCAATCTTTGGATAGGCAGAATCATATGTTATAGGGAAGTCAGTGCAAAGCTTCTTCATGCTCTCCAGAGATTGTTGCAGATCCCAAAACTTGTTGGTTGTCCGAACAACCTAGCCAATACCCATGTTTTTGACATACAGGACTTGTCAGAACTAGCTCTCTATAGTCTTGTCAAAGTTTTTTCTCTTCTCTAATTTTTCAATTTTTTCTTTGGATAGTAGTTGGGGTGGAGCCGTGGATGGGGTGGGCATGTCATCCACTGAAGACCATTGTTGGATGTAATCCATCAAGGTGGCCACCTATGCTTTAAGTTCATCCTTTGAGAGCTTGTCCTATCATATCAAGCGCACCACTGTAGCCACTGACTCTTCAAGTTGTCCCACCTTCTACTCTCTAGTGGTATTTCCAAAATTAATGGTAGAAACATTATAGCTTAAACCCTCCTGGCCTACCATGGGTGTTGCTATCTATATGGTTCGGGGCTCAGAAGCATCCATTGTTAACTTGGATCTAATTTTGGGCTTCTTCTCCTTCTTGGTTGAGATTTGTGCTCGGGCCAGGATAGCCTCTAGCCTCACTCTCGGATCCTTAGGAGTGGGAGTCTTCTTCTCAAGCTACCTCTCCGGCCATTCGAGCATGACAAACTTTCCTTTTGGTGACTCTTGATCACCTTCGCCCTCCCCTATTTGGACCTCCATTTTTTCTCTCATGGTAGTCCTTTCTTTCCTTTTGGTGATGTCTCCCTCTTCTTCATCAGAGTCCTAGATGAATGTGAGATGCTTGACAGGAGGCCTAGTAGTTGATCTCTCTCAGGGACTTCCCTTTACCTCAACTTCCTTTTCCTTTATTCCTTCAATATGTTCGTCCTTGTGCATGTATTCCTCATGTTGGTCCTCTTCTATATCATCTTCTCCTCTAGGAGGAGGTGGTACAATCTCTAGTTGTTTTTCCCCTACAGGGATTTCTACATATTCCACTATCCTCTCGCCCTCCTACCCCTCTCTAGGAGGTGACCTTTCTGTTTCTTCCTCATCATGTCTCAACTGCATGGCCATTTCTTCTTCAAGATAATCATCAAAAGTTAGAACAATGACCTTACCACTGGCATCCTCCTCCTCATCTCCACTCTTAGAAGAGCTTTTTCCTTCCTCTTCATAGGCTACCCTATCAATTTTTTGATGTTCATAATCTAGGTGTTCATGGTACTCATCGGCCTCATCTTGAATTTCCTTCGATGATTATTGTTCCTGTCTCTCCCACTCCTCATAAATTAACATTGTGGCCTCCATTGTTGGCAGTCCCATGGGAGGTTACAAGGGTGCGACAGTGGCGAGGACCTGTGCTAGGGCAGTCTGAATGGAGGGGTCCATGAAGATCTGGGAGAGCTCAGAGGGGATATTTGGCATATGCCACGAGAAAGCCTCTAGTAATGCTAGTGCGGGCATTGGTGCTATCGTTCCTGCTAGTGGGAGGGATATAGTAGGTGACATGGCAGCAGAGGAAGGTGGAGTAGTCATGACAGAGGAAGAGTCGACCACTATTATGGGCCCAACCAGGGGGGAAGGTGTGAGAGGGACTGAGATATCTACTGTAGGAGGGGATGTGGTGATCATTGCTTGGGAGATAGATGCCAAGGTTGTCGAGATAGGGGGAGCTGGAAGAAGTTCTGGCTGATCTGTTCTAGCTTCCTCACCTTCCTGAATTGTACATTGTTCTCCAGCACTTCCTGTTTGTTTGGGTCTCTTGGAACGTGAGCCCCGTGAATCCTTTCTAGTGTACACTTTGGGATTTGGAGATTATTCTATTTCAGTCCCTTTCCTCTTTTTTGACCTAGTGAGTGGAGGAGATTTGGATGTCCCGCCTGTTAAAGTTGTGGTGGCAACATCTTTGGTGGTAGTGGGCTCACTCTTTAGCCCTTCATATGTTAGGACCACTCCTTGTTGCTTTAGTAGGGCCACTTATCTCTTAACCCATTCTTTAGTCTAGCCCATGATGGGTTTGGTTATGATGTCGAGGTCATCAACCTCCTGTTCATCCCAATCAATTGTGGGTAGTGGTAAGTTGGAGACTGCATTATGCCTAGGATTCATAATTGTGCTTTCATCTTCCTCAACATGATCTGATATAGGGAACAATTGCACCCTTTTTATGAAATATTCAGTCATCCTCATGTAGTGGCTAGCATGCAACTCTTTGTCATCCTGGAGGTTTTCCCAAAAATCCTCAACATGATGCAAGTGGGTGTACTCTAGTCCCAACAATTTCCCCATGTGCCCATATGGGTCCATCCATGGGCGAGTAGTGTGTAGTCAGAAGTGGTACTTCGCCAATTCCTTTTCTGAGTTCCCAGCACATTGGGAAGCTTGCAATTTATACATGCCCTGACTAAAGGTCAAGGAATAAAAGATCCTTGCCAAATGTTTTTTGTTGACGATGGTGTGCACATGTTGTAGTTTCCAGGAGAGTTCCAATAGTATAATTTGGTCATTAGGGTATTGGGGCAGCTTGTTTGGTCTTTCAGTGAAACTCTGGGCATGAATGTAGGTGAATTTGGGAAATTACAGGAACAAGAAAGCATACTACTATAGGAATTCCCATGCGCTATGAGAGAACATCCTCTCAAAATCCCCTCTAAGCAACAAGATAATGTGACCAATAAAGGCGTCATTCACCCTACAATATTCCTTCTAAAGTTTCTAAATTGGAGCTGAGGATATCGGTCATAGGCTTTTAATCTCTGGCCCATCTCCTCTTCGGGCACCACAAATAGTCTGCTATACTCCCTTTGTTCTTCTAGTGAATAGACCAGGTAGGAGGTCATGTAGAATTTGAAGCTCTTTTTTACATTCATAAACTGCTCATGGAAGTAGTTGCTAATGATGCCTCCCTAATAGAATGACACTTTCATGGTGACATCCTCATCCCCATGGAGGATTTGTTCAACAAAGTACACCATCCATTCCTAAGAAAACACAGCAAAAGGAAGGACCATTACCTGGCTCAACATGGTAACTAGCTCATGGTAGTCTTCATGGAAATTGCTACGAAAGAGTTCTAGATGGACCTTTTCTCCTTGACCTAAAATTGGTTTATCAACCTTTTGCAACCCGTCGGGTCTTCATCCCAATTCACCTTTCCCTCTTCAATTGTGGGCACTTCCATTTCCTCAAAGGTAGGAATGTGGAAAGTTTTCATGATTCCCTCAGCTAACATGTTAGTAAGAATATTCCCATCTCTATCAACGATGGTCCTTGTCTCAAGTTGGTAGGCCTACCAATAGGCCATGACTAGTTTAGGGGCAATGAGAGATGGGGGGAAGCCAACAACTTTTTTTATTCCACTCTGCTTGATTAATTTGGTAGTGTCGGTCTTTGGGTGAATTCTGACCCTTCATTTAAATTCATCAATATCAATATGGCCGATATTGGTGTCTGTGATTTCTTTCCAGTCTATGGCAATTTTTGAACATAGAGGTTCACCCTAGAATTGGAACTTCATCTGGTCTTTATCCTTCTTCCCACAAGAATTCTTGCTTGATTTCTTTCCTTTCTCCCTTTCTACAGTTGCCCCCGAGGGTCCTGCACCTAATTCCATATATCCTACAAGCATGGACATAATAAGTACAATCATTTATAAAAGCATTAGTGTTAGTAAAAATCCCAAGGATTAAATCCAATTAAACATCATATGGTTAATGAAGTTAAACCTTTTCCTTTTAGATGTCATTGGTCATGTTTTAAAGGATTTCAGACAATCTAGGCTTAGGGGGGTGGAGTTCCTTGGCAAGAATGTTCTTCTGAAAGAGATAAATAGGCCAAGGTGATCCAGGTGGTTTCTCCCATCTTCAAATTTTCATGGTTCAAGGGGCTCATGTTGAAGAGGGAAAAATTTGAGCACATGGGTAGGCATTAGTTTTGAAATTTGAGGTCATTTAGGTCACTTTTGGGGATCCTAGAGGTTGAGGCCCAGAAAGTTGTCAGGGGTTCGTTGCTTGAAACAGCCAACAAGAAACAGAGTTTTGGGGACAAAACTTGGAGGTCAGAAACCTAGGTGGGCCAAGGACGATCAATATTCAGTTTCTATTTTGAGGCACTGAGGCCTGAAGGGGCCGAAAGTTGTCATGTTTTTGCCATTCTGAACGGCAGGCAATGGACAAAAGTCTAAAGGGAGCAACCCGGCGAACCAGACCTGACCTCAAGCTTGGACATCGGATTTGATTCATTAAGTTTTCATTTGGCGAACAGGAGGGTAGAGCCCAGAGGTCAGAAAGGTGGGTGTGTTTCTCCCTTTTGAACTAATGAAGGCAAGATGGAATCCCAGATAGCGGAGCCCGGTGAGGGTATGGATGTTAGAGTTCAATGTTGTTTACTTCTCCCGCGAATGAGGACTCGGGGCCCAAGAGGCAAAAGGTCGCCGATGGATTGCCATTTGAAACGACCAAGTGATGATGAAAGTCCATGGACCAGGACCTGATGAGATGACAGATTAGTTCATTTGAAAGTTTAATGCTCAATAGTGAGAGGCAAGGCAGGACCCAGAGCTCAGGAAGATGGGTTCATTCCGCCATTTGGGAATGGTGGGAGCTCAACGGTGTTCTGGACATAGAAGTTTGGGGGTTCAGGCTTGAAAGAGGATGTGGTCATTTGCAAAAGTCATGTTTTCTAAGATTTAACTAGCGGCAGAAGGAAGACCCGAGCCTAGGAGACAAAAATTCCCTTGGGTGATGAATGACCATGACAAGGATGAGTTCCGGATCGAACTAAGATGGCGTTTTGGAGGTTTTTCAAAAATTCCAAGATATGGGTTTTGTGCATTTTATCATGTTTTAGCTAATTAAAGCATTTTTAACCCATGTTATTCATCATTTTAGGTGTTAAAATTGTAAAAAAACCTCAAGAGAGAGTGAATGGAAAACCTATCTTAGGATTCTGATGAGAGAAGACATGAAATCCACTAAGGGTGGCCAAATGATGATCTCGAACGCGAGGGTAGTGGGTAATAGGTGCACCGATCTCCTCTAGCAAGCACTCTAATCTCTTCTAGAAAACTTGACAAATGAAAATGATAGGTTGGCCCCTTTAATTATACCCTTAATAGAAATTAATGCCCTCATTTAATGTAGGTATAGATGGTAGGCCAGTTGGTGGATTTAAATTCTCGAACGATGGCAGGAGGTCTGGGATTCAAGGGCTGGAAAGACAAGAGGCTGCGGCCACTTTAAAATTCTATTCAAAAACCATCAGTGGAAAAGGGGAACTCGGGGCCTGGATGGTAGAGAGTCGGAATTAGTTCACCATTTCAAATGGAAAAATCATCAGAGAGTTATAAACATGGAAGTTCGAAGGGTTGGACCCAACAGGAGGAAGGGCGGTTTGAATTTTGCATAAATTAAACTGGCGAAGAAGAGGGTTCTGGGCTCTAGAGTTTAGGAGGGCAGAAGCCTTCTACCATTGGGAATAGTGAACACAAGGAGAAAACCCAGCTAGGGAAACCTAGCAAGGTGGACCGGACTAACCCAAAGGGCACTGGTAGGAGCAAACTACTAAGGAGACTCTGCAAGGCACTAGGACTTAGCCAAATTGGACAGGACAAAACATGGTTAGCTCAAGATGATGCATTGGAGGCGTGTTGACCACTTAGGACACCAAAAATGGAGCACACAAAATGACATGGTGAGAAAATGACCTGGCAAGGTGAAAAGAAAAGAGGGTCCCCATTCCAAATGGGGCATGTGTGCTAAGGGAACAACAAATGGCGACTTTGCTAAAGAATGCTCTTGAGCGTTCTAAGGATGAATATTCATTTAGGACCCAAAATCTCTAGTTTTGCAGACTAGGGGGATTTCCAAGGGTGAACTTGGAGAACAAGGCCCTTAGTTGCGTCAGTCTACAAGACATCTCAGAAGTGTGTGTAGTGAATTTATTCCTTTTTGTGGGAACTATGACAAATGGCTGCTACTCCAACTAAGAAAATTACATAAACCATCCAACACCAAAAGTAACCTAGACATTGCCCCGCTACCAGTCAGGCGTTCATATCCCTAGCGCAGTTGTCACTATGATCCCATGGATATTGCTCTACTGCCAGCCAAGTGTCCATAACCCTAGTAGAGTTACCTGCACACCCATACAGTTGCTTGATTTCAAAACTTTTTTTTTCTTCTTTTGATATTTCTTCAACACTTTCTTTTCTCACTTATCTTTTGCTCGACTGTGTAAGCACTAAAGCCTGTGGTAGGTTTGGGAACCATAGTGGTCACTGGAGTGGACTTAATATTTTTCACTTGCTTGGATATTATAGTAACCCTTGTATAGTCTTTTGGAAATAATTAGCATGCATTTTTGTGTAAGATCTGAGATGTGTGTAAAGAGATCCAATCAAGGGTCGAGTTCTAAGGAAAAGTTCAAATGAGGAAATCATTCCTAGGAAGATTTTAGGGACCAATAGTCGAGAATGAATGCTTAGCCGAAGAGCACCAAGGACGGTCAACAAAGTGAATCGTTCATCGAGCGAGCATGGCCACCGCAACAAAATAGCTAGGGAACAAGCAAAATAGAATGACATGAAACAACAAGACGTGAGAAAACCAAAAGACAACCTAATCTAACCTATATACAAATATTTACAAGGAAGAGCTCGATAGAGCTCAAGCTTGGAAATAATGCTTGACGTGCTTCCCATTGACTGGCAACAAAACATCTTCACAGTTTAGGTCTTTATGCCGAAAGCATTGTCTTTGAGAATTTTAGCTATTTGAAAGGGGCTAAGCTAGAGCTTGTTGAATTTGTTGTGTCCCCCTTTATTTTCATCGGTCTTGTCCTAGTATAGGACTAAATCTACAATTCTAAAGGCCTTGATCTTGGCTCAGCAGTCAAACCATCTCTTAACCATGCCCTGATGTTTGGCAAAATTTTCTATTGCACGGTCTCAAACTTCTTCTAAATGCAAGAGCTCAGCTAATCGAGCTTCTCTATGATCCCCTCCTTCATAAAATTCATTGATAAATTGGAGGGTGGGAATCTTTAGGTGGATAGGAAATACAGGCTCTAGAACATAAACAAGATGGAATGGGGAATCACCAAGGGCAGCCTTGTGGCGGGGGTGATGTTAGCTCTCAAAAATTTAGGTTTGAACCACAAGAGGTTTCCAAGCTCTCAAAATGTTTCAGGGTAACAGACAAGGCCAAATGATTTGAACCTTCATCTCTTTAGGTACCACTAGACCTAGGCAGGTATACCTATTTGAATAAAGCAGAATTGACCTTTGATCATTTCCTAAAGAAATTTACCCACACTGCCAAATGGGAGTGGATAAATGAGTTTTATTTTGGTACAAATTGTATAAGCAATATCAAGGCTAAATGTAACCTATTCATATGTAAAAATGAATGAAATTAAACAATGAAATAGTAGAGACTAGTGCCTTATTGGGTGTATGGAGTCAAATGAAAATATGAAATGAGTAACTTCTTTCTGGCAGAAACTCAAATTTTTTGGCATATAGTTTTAAGTTTATAACTTGTATAAACATGCAAGAATGTGATTACCAAGCTCTTCTTAATGATCCAAATGAGATTCCCTAGTTACTATGATTGACTAAAAGGACTTAATCTTTCCTTGAAAGAACCCAATAATCCAATCATATAGATACAACAAGTGTGCACTGATAAACTAAAAAATATCCTTGATATATTAGTTTAAACAATTAGAAAACATCAACCTTGGAGACAACTTCAACAATACTTTTAATTAACACAACAAACAATTGAAACCAAAAAAATTTCATCACATCAAATAAATTCAATTTAAATCTCCATTGTTTTAGACATGCATCATATTCTCAAAATTATAAAACATTATGTATGCTACTGTAGTTATTACTCGCTCTCTGCTCTTCTATCTCTCACTATTAAAAATGAGTATTTATACATTGGCCATATGAAAGGTCGTGTCCTTTCACATTCACATTTGCACTGATCCATCTATTCAAGCATTTACTAACATTCATCAGACACCCACAAAGACATCATGCAGTCTCCCAAACATTCTGAGTCTCTCTGACTACTATAGATTATATATTGCTTTGATGTCTTGCAGTCCCACCGACACTTTGAGTATTCCTGATAGTTGTTCCTTCAGCCATGAGTGTATTGTTGAGACTCTCGCTGATGAAAAATATTGCTATGACATAGGGGGTCGGCAAAATGTTCCACAACTTACTTTGTGTCTTGCCAAGACATCTCCTTCAGTTCATTTTTTGACCGCTAAGACTTAACAATTTTCCTATCAATGGAATTTCATTCGGCATGACTCTCTTAGCTCTCACCGATGAAGCAAGTCTCATCGATGATTATTTATTCCACATGCATCACCAAGTCTGAATCCCATTCAACTCTGTCAGTGTGACATAGGGAATTGGCGAAACTTCATGACTTCATATCAATGACAATGACAAAATCCTCCTCTATTTTGTCAGCAAGATCAAATGAATGCTATGAGACTTCACTTCAATGGCTTCAATCTGGTCAATGAATTTCATTATTAGTGAGACCATGAATATCACTAAGTCCACCTACTGATGTATTTCCTTTATAGTGACATGGTAAGTCGGCAAGACTTCCTTGTACTCACCCCAATGACATTATACTACTGACAAGATCTATCTCTGCTTTATCGGTGAGACTGAACAAATGTTGCAGGATGCTACTCTAATGACTCAAGTCTCACCGACACATCTCTTTATGCTTCGATCGGTAAGACAAAAATAATCTTGTTATAACTTATACCGATGACCATTGTCTTACAGATAGGATCCTTGTGTCGCTGAGACTGCAAACTGCATCATGCTGATGTGTATCCTCTAGTGGCTGAGACATTTCCAACCTCTTGTCGATATGCTAAAAAAAGACATGTGTTAGTATAAAATGATTTTTTTTTGGATCGGTGAGACCTACAACATGTTATGCTGATATGCTTTATACATTCTAATGGTCAAGGCCATGTGAATTCTATGGGACCACATGAAAAAATATGGGAAAATATGTTATGAAGAGAGGATTCTTGTGCTTATGGTATGGACTTCTTTGGAAACTCATGAGTATGAACAACTATAAACTTTTCAAAATTTTACAGTTCCAACAGTGGCTCCATCTGGGGATGAATGATTGTGAGATCATTGCAAGGATCCAGATCTATGGGAGAGTAGACTAAACTTTCAAGGTGATGGAAAAATGAGCAAGATGGAATGAATGGAAATGGAGATGAAAAATGACCCTATACTACTATACATGGAAAGATTTATTTTAAAAGAAGGAATGTAAGGATTGCCCATGTACTGGAAATTCCTGTTCCTTTTATTTCCTAAACTACTATGCATGGAAGATAAATTTTTGAGAGGATTTTCAAGAGTTGTCCATGCACTGGCAACCCTTTATCCTCTATATTGCTCAAGAGAAAAAATGCTTCAATAATTTCCCATGTCCAGGAAACTCCTATTCTTACCCAATCATGTTTTGCAAATAATATGAATCTTCACCTTGCTTTCCGACCAAACAAAGGGTCCCAACCACAAAGCTTCAAATTTCTCATGTTTTCCCTTCTCTTGACATCTTGCATTCCACATTAACACCAGATCATTTTCTTCAAATTTTCTATCTTTCACCCTTTTATCAAATAAATACTTCATTTGTTCCTGCAATTTCACATTCTAGTTTTGAGCTACTCTTCTTACTTCATCAAGCTCTACCAATTGTTCCATTCTTTCCTCCATTGGTTCTGGAATATCTATATCTTCTTGAAGGATAAATCTGTAAACTGGTAACAAATTTTGTAAAGGCATCCTAGCTTGTGTTCCATATACCAATTTAAATGGGGATTTTCCAATTGCCTTTTTCATAGTTATCCTATTAGACCACACAACCAACCTCAATTTTGAATCCCAAGCCTTTTTGTTTCCACCTAGCATCCTCCTTATGATCTTTAGAAGACTTTTGTTGCTAGACTCTTCTTGACCATTAGCTTGTGGATGGTAAGGAGCTACATAAGAAACAATGATACCATATGTACTGCAAAAATATCTAAACTCATCATATCAGAAACACATCCCATTATCTGTAATCAATCTTAATGGTGTACCAAATTTGGTAATAATGTTATCCATTAAAAAATTGATCACAAGTTTACTTGTTGCTTGCTTGGTTGGGACTGCCTCTACCCATTTGGTGAAGTAATTAGTAGCTACCAAGATCCACTTATGTCCTCCACTTGGTTTCTCTTGTATCTCCCCAATAAAATCAATTCCCCACTGATAAAAAGGGGCTTCAACCTACAAAGTTCTAAGTGGTAAAGCTCCATGATACTTCATTTTCCCTAAGAACTTCTGACATGCTTCACATCTTCTTACATATGAAAAAGAATCATTAAAGAATTTTGGCCAGTAATAACTTGCTTTGAGAATCTTCTATGTAGTTGTCTTTTTAGAATAATGGCCTCCACAGACCCCTTCATGCATTTCTCTTATAGCATGCTTGGCTTGTGACTCATCTAGACATAGCAACAACATCCTGTCCCTATTTTTCCAAAACAAATCACCTTCCATAAACACATATTTGGACACTTGCAGAAACAAGGTTCTTCTCTGATTGTCACTTAATCCTTTAAGACACTTATGTATATGAGGTAATACATGATGCATGTATACCAAGGAGTATGCTCAATACTTGCAACTGCATTTCCTTCATCTTCTACATTACAAATTTGTTTTGCTTCAACATTTGTTTTTGCCATTAACTTGGCCATTCTTGACCTCTTACTAATTTGGTGATTTTTATTTCCATATCAAATTCTTGAATTTTATTAATCCACCTACATCTCTTTCCAGTTACCTCTAACTATGTCAAAATATCTTTAACAACTGCATGAGGGACATAAGCTATCACTTTTGCTCCAACAAGATATGGTCTAAAAGATTTTATGTCTTTCACCAATGCAAACGCTTGCTTCTCCATTACATCATATTTCAATTCTGACCCCTGCAATGACTTACTGAAAAAGGGCACATGCTGCTCATGACCTTCCTCATTCTTCTATAACATGACAACAACTATAGTATGCAACGAAGCAAATAAAAATATTTGAAAGGGTTTTGAAAAATGTGGAGACTTAAGGACAGGGGCTTCCTTGATAGCCTTTTTGATTGATATAAAAGATTCTAATGCTTCTGTAGTACAATCTACCTTTTGTCCCTTCCTCAACATCTTTGATATGGGCTTAACAATTTCAAAAAAATTAAACACAAATCTCCTAACAAAATTGATCTGTCCAAAAAATGACTGGATGGCCTTGACAGTTTTAGGAATAAGAACTTTATCTATGGCCTCAACCCTCTCATGATCTATTCTAATCCCCTCCTTTGACACAATATGTCCTAAGAGTTTACCTATTGTGACTACAAAATGACATTTTTTAGGGTTCAGACTAATACCATATTCTAAAGCTTTAATAAATACCTTTTCCAAATGTTCTACATGATCTTCATCCCTTTTTAAATAAGTAGCAAGGTCATCTTGATATACCACCATGATGGCATTAATCAAATCTGCAAATGCTACATCCATAGCTCTTTGAAAGGTTGCACCTGCATTTGTGAGACCGAATGGCATTCTCACATAAACATATGTTCCACATGGGGTTGTAAAATTTTTCTTGTACTGCTTAGATTATTTGACTTTGACCTAGTTGTAACCAAAGAACCCATCCATCATAGATAATAACTCACACCCTGTTACTTTATGTAGTAAAGCCTCCATATTATGTACATGATAATTATCCTTGAAAGATGCCACATTTAGATTTATGTGTGAATTCCACACATATTATGATATCCCCGTTCTTCTTCCTCATAGGAACCAGGTTCAAAACCCATGTTGAATTCCTGATCAGTTTAATAATACCCCCATCTCTAAGCTTTACCAATTCCTCCTGCATTTTTGGTTCCAATGCTGGGTTGATAGGTCTTTTTCTTTGCCTAAATGGATTTGCATTTGTCTTCAATGGGATTTCATGTTGAAAAAAATCTTCCCTATATGCTTCGAGATCTTCATAAGACCATGTAAACACATGTTTATATTTTCTCAATAGTGCAATCAACATTCTTCAAAATTTTAGGCTTATTTTCTTTCCAATGTATACCTTTTTTGGTGCTAGTTTAGTCCCTAAATTGATCTCTTCAATATCCTCTCTCTTGACTAGTATCTGTTTCATGAGGGACCGATCATTTCCATCATATACCCTTTCCAATTCTACTAGCCCTTTGGGAAGCTTATTATTTTTAAGTTGTAATACTTCTTTCCCAAATATTTTCTACATTCCATCTACTTCCTCAACAAAGGCATTGAAATCAACTTCTTGAGCTTCATATTGATCTATACAATGAAGAAATTTCAAGAGGTTAGCATCATAATTAAAAACTTGCCAACTGTATATATTATCAGGCACAATGGGTCTTGCTTTGAACTCGATTTGAGACACTCCATCCAATGTAATGTCATCTCTTCTTACTGCTAAATTAGCTAAAAAGTCTGCCATTATGTTTTTCGACCTATCAATCCAATCAATTGAGAAAGGATAAAACACTTCAATTTTATCCCATATAGCATTCCTATATTGCTTCAACCTCTTGTGTTTTGCTACATATTTTGATTTAACTTGAGAAACAACAAGCTCTGAATCCCCTAGAATAGTTAGCAGCTTAATGTTATGTTTTATAGCCATATTCAAACCTGTTAACAAAGCTTCATATTCTGCTATATTGTTTGTAAATTCAAATTCCAGAAAAAATGAATATTTAAAAGTAACTCCTTCAGGGGAAACAAACACTATTCCTTCTCCATTACCTTCTTGGTTGCAAGCTCCATCAAATTACAATTTCCACACACCATCACAGTTTTTTGCAACATGTTTATCAATTGGATCACCATTGACTAACTCTGGCTGAGCTAGTTCTATCTTAAAATTCCCAAGATCCACATCGCAAAGACAATTGAATTGATTTTAAGGCACACAATCTACAATTTGGTTCATCCTCAACTCCCTCACAACTTAACTTCCTGGCCATTCACTGGAATTGTTGCACAAGATAAATCAAATTGGATGTTTCCCCCAATTGTTGTCATCCACTGTCCTGATAAAAGCATCGCAAACTAAGGAGGGGTATCAATTACAGTTATGTCTATATTGTAGGCCACCTGAGGATAAGCAGCTAGTTTGAATTCAACATCTTTCAAAAGATCTACTACTGGAACAAGCCTACTATCCATTGCATAACACTTCCCTTCATTAGTATCTACCCACATACCAAGTTGTTTCATAACTCCAACTGGCATGATACTGATTGCAGTGCTAGAGTCTATCATGCAATTCCTCAACAATTTGTTATTTATAAGTAGCGTGGTGAAAAAAGGATCCACCTATGGGGAACTTACCCATACATCATTTAAACACACTTCAGGGACAATCACTTTCTCTTGCTTATTAACCATTTTAGTGGCCATCTAATTTTTAGAACTCATACTTTTCTCATTTCCAATTGATATGAATTGAATTGCACTATCTGTATACTCCTTAATTCTCATCATCTCGAGCAGTGGGACAAACATTTTTACCCATGATAAAGCCTAAGAGAAGTCAAAAAAAGGATCCTCCACCTTAATTGTTTTTTTTTGCTCTGATGCTTCTTCTTTGTTTTCTTCCTTCTAGAAAAAATTTTGCTTTTCTTTGTATAACTCTTTTTTCTCCTCCTTTTGGACCAACTTCTGTTCATTCTTATCATGATGTTTATTTTCTGTTTTATTCAAAACTCCTAGTGTTACTTCTCTATCTTTCATAAATATTCCCTTGGGAACACCTTCTTTTTCATTCACTGTCTTATTTCTTAACCAATACTTGCTCTTTGCTTGTTCAATTGCAGCAATGGTTAACCTCTTTATTTCCTCTTCACTGGATCTCCTTATATCACATTGAGTAGGCACCCTAGCAAAGTGTTGTTCTACAAAATTTTCTTCAGAATCTTAAAAAACTTGTTTTTCAGCCATGTGGATATTGCACCTCTGATTTGAAACATCATACTCACAACCTTCATATTTTAACAGGATGAAAAGTATTTTAAGTCAAAAACACTGAGTGATCTTCTCCACAACTACCCGCTAGCATCCCTTCTTCTTACCTTTCTTGGGCTACAACACAGTGGTCTGGGGAATGTGGCCCATTGCAACCTTCACACCAAAGATTACTATTGACCATATACATTCCCTTCTTCCTTAATGGATCAGGTGTTTCTTTGTTCTTGGGTCTTTCCATTATAGGTTTTCCATCCTTCCAATTTGTATTGTAGGGCATGTCATGTAACCAAGGCCTCTCATTTTTGTATGTTTTCTCCTATTTGTACTGGTAATTATTGACTTGTTGAGGAACCCTAGGATTGTCTCTTATTGATCATCCCAGCAGCTTTCCTATTGTTTTCAATGGTTAGTGCTATCTTTTGGGCTTCAGCCAAATATCTCAGAAACCTGTTTCTTAGTTCATACCCTATTTTTGGATCGAATGCATTCAAATAAATAATCAATGTTGCAAATTCTGGAAACTTTGACCTAGATGGTATCTTATTTTCCAATTTGTTGAATCTTCAGTTAAACTCATAAACTGACTCATTCTGATTTTTTTGAATCCATACTAATTCATGTAAAGCAACATCTGGTACACACTAATTTCCATACTATTCAAGAAATTGATCCTAAAATTCTTGGATAGAATCAACAGAAGTTGTTGGCAGGCTACTAAACCAATCCCTAACTTCTTTAGTGAGTGACATCATGAACAACCTCATATGTAAATCTTTATATGCTATATCCAAGTCTTAGGAACAAGACTTCTCCAAGTGCTATTCATAGGTAAGGGTATAATTGAAACCCTGTCAAATCAAATTTTCTAATCATTGTTGTATATTGCTAAGGGGGATGATTATGCAAGTGTTGATACTGGTACACTAGATTGTTGTATTGTGTATGAAGATATGGTACATATTGTTGACCATGAGGTGGTTGTGCATTTGAATGTTGTGATGCAATATATGGTGGATAGTTTGGTTGCCTGTATTGATTTCCCATATGATTTTGAGGAGCCTTTGTTGGGTCTAAAAACCCTACATAATTGTTTCCTTGCTTATGAGGTGGTTTATATTTTGGAAGATTAGCTGTCTGAGCCTTATTTTGGGCTTCCTACAATTTCAAGTCTTGGATTTCCTTCATTTTTAAGAGCCTCTGTTGTTCTAGTTCTGCTTATGCTCTTTCTACTTCTTGTCTCTAAAACTTCAACTATACATCTAATTCCTTGCTAGTCAAGAACTCAAAATTTTCTTGGGGAATTACATGACCAATAGGCTCATTTTGGTTACCCTCCCTTCTTTGATCATTTTCCTGTTGATATGTGACTCTTTCAGTTTCAAGTTTAGCCTCAAATTCCACCTGTTTTTGAGGATTATAAAAAGGATTTCTTTGTTCTTCAGGGGTACAAGGTTCTGCACTTGAATTATCTCTCCATATATCATAATGGTCATATGTCTCACAATGTGGTCTTGATGCTTTGTCTTTATTCGTTATGCACATGTCATCAACTACCTTCTTACCCTTATCATCCTTATGTGTCCAATTACTGTTGCCAGTAGTACCTCCAGTAGGACCTCGTTTGTATTGGGATATTCTACCATTCATGTTGAATAGATGTAATGTTCTTGTCAGAGTCTCTACTCACTTTGTTAAAAGTGAGAAAAGATGAAATATCTTGATTTTATCCCCAGCGGAATTGCTCTTTCTAAAACTTCTCAAACTATGAATCTTTCTTCAATGACTCTATATGATGATCTTAAACCAAATATCCTACAATAATTCCCTAGCAGATTCACAAATTTGTTAGCTCTCAAAAATGCAAGTTTGAACCATGAGAGGTTGCCAAGCTCTCACAATGTTTCAGGGTAACAGACAAAGCCAAATTATTTGAACCTTCTTCTCTTTAGGTGCTGCTAGACCTAGGTGGGTATACCTATTTGAATAAAGTAGAATTGACCTTTGTTCATTTCCTAAAGCAATTTACCCACACTGCCAAATGGGAGTGGATAAATGAGTTTCATTTTGGTACAAATTGTATAAGAAATATCAAGGCTAAATCTAATGTGTTCATATGTAAAAATGAATGAAATTAAACAATTAAATAGTAGAGACTAGTTCCTTATAGGGTGTATGGAGTCAAATGAAAATATGAAATGAGTAACTTCTTTCTAGCAGAAACTCAAATTGTTTGGCATATAGGTTTAAGTTTATAACTTGTATAAACATGTAGGAATGTGATTGCCTAACTCTTCTTAATGATCCAAATGAGATTCCCTAATTACTATGATTGACTAAAAGGACTTAATCTTTCCTTGAAAGAAAAAATTAATCAAATCATATAGATACAACAAGTGTGCAATGATAAACTGAAAAATATCCTTGATATATCAGTTTAAACAATTAGAAAACATCAACCTTGGAGACAACTTCAGCAATACTTTTAATTAACACAACAAACAATTGAAACCAAAAAAATGTCATCACATCAAATAAATTCAATTGAAATCTCCATTGTTTTAGACATGCATCATAGTCTCAAAATCATAAAAAATTATGTATGCTACTGTACTTATTACTTGCTCTTTTCTCTTCTATCTCTCACTGTTAAAAATGAGTATTTATACATCGGCCATATGAAAGGTCACGTCCTTTCACATTCACATTTGTGATGATCCATATATTTGAACTTTTACTAACGTTCATCAAACACCCGCAAAGACATCATGTAGTCTCCCCAATGTTCTAAGTCTCTCCGACTACCATATATTATATATTGCTTTGATGTCCTATAGTCCCACCGACACTTTGATTCTTCTTGACATTTATTCCTTTAGTCATGAGTGTATTGTTGAGATTATCACTGATCCAAACTATCGCTGTGACTTAAGGGGTCAGAAAAAAATTCTACAACTTACTTTGTGTCTTGCTGAGACATCTGCTTTAGTTCATTTTCTGATCGTCGAGACTTAACAATTTTCCTACTGATGGAACTTAATTCGAAATGACTCTCTTAGCTTTCACCGATGAATTAAGTCTCACCGATGATTGTTTATTCCACATGCATTGCCAAGTCTAAATCCTGTACAACTCTATTAGTGTGACATAGAGAATTGGTGAAACTTCATGGCTTCATATTGATGAGAATGACAAAATCCTCTTCTATTTGGTCGGCAAGACCAAATGAATGCTACGAGACTTCACTTCGATGGCTTCAATCTGGCAAATGAATTTCATTATCGGTGAGACCATGAATATCACTAAGTCCACCTACTGATGTATTTCCATTATAGCGACATGGTAAGTTGGAAAGACTTCCTTGAAGTCACCACAATGATATTATACTACCAATAGGATCTACCTTTGCTTGATTGGCGAGACTGAACAAATGTTGCAAGATGCTACTCTGATGACTCAAGTCTCACTAACACATCTCTTTATGCTTTGATCGGTAAGACACAAATAAGCTCATTATAACTTATACCGATGACCATTGTCTTGCCAATAGGATCCCTGTGTCACTGAGACTAAAAACTACATTATGTTGATGTGTATCCTCTAGTCAAGGAGACATTTCTGACCTCTTCCTGATATGTTGAAAAAAGACATGAATTAGTATAAAATGATTTTTTTTTGGATCAGTGAGACCTACAACATGTTATGCTGATATGGTTTATACATTCCAATGCTCAAGGCCATGTGAATTCTATGGGACCATATGACAGAATATGGAAAAATATGTTATGAAGAGAGGATTCCTATGCTTATGGTATGGAATTCTTTGGAAACTCATGAGTATAAAGAACAGTAAAATTTTGAAAATTTAACAGTTCCAACATACGATCTGTGCAAAGGGTGAATCAAAGCTAGGTATGCTAGTCCTTGGGATTCCTATCTAGCAATTTCTTAATCATTGTGATCAGGTTCTTGTTCATGGACTCAACAAGGCCATTGCCTTGAAGGTAGTAATTTGAAAAAAATTTAAGAGCAATCTCATAGTCAAAGGCCTAACCAGTAAATTTTAATGAAGCAAAATTAGGTCCATTATCACACACTAACGCATAAGGACAATCGAAGCGATTTAAAATGAAAATTTCCAAAAAATTGGTAACTACCTTAGTTGTGCATTGCTTACATACAATTGCTTCTATCCATCTCATATAGTAATCAGTAGTGGTAAGAATGTACCTATTTCCTACAGATGATGGAGGGTTTACCAGACCAATGAAATCAAGACCCCATTGTGCAAATGGCCTCACCTCCAACACAGGCTGCAGTGGAACAACAACGTTCTTCTCCTTGGTAGCAGTAGTCTGACACGTGTGACATGAGCGAACATGACAATAGGCATCCTTGAAGATAGTTGGCCAATAATACCCCGCTCTTAATATTTGATGTGTAGTGGAGGGCCTGGATGCATGACTAGTGCCGAACTTCTCATGAAACTCCTTCAAGACTCGGTCTGCTTCTTCCTTGCCAAGGCACCTCAAGTAAATGCCTCTATGATTTCTCTTGTATAAAATGGACCCTTGCAACATGTAACTATTGCTTTTTAGTCTAAGAGCACATTTCTAGACTCCTTGTAAGTGAGGTTGACACTTGTGATTTAGCAAATAATAAACCACGTCCTTATACCACTCCCTTGGGGAAACGTCTTCGAGTTGATATTGCTGCATAGTGAGTTCAGGTCCAGCTTCTGCTGTTGGTTCAACAATCATGCAGGTAAGTCCCTTTCCTCTCACCAGCTTCATTGATTGAATCTCCATATCATACTCTTGGAGCAATGTAACCCATTTTTCTCTTCATTCACCCAACTCGTTCTGTATGAGCAACATCTTTACTATAGGATAGGGGACAATGGCGAACACTTTAAATTACGTAGGATGTAATGCCTAAACTTCTTCACTCCTGGGACAAGGGCATATGCTTGATTCTCTATGTTATGATAGCGTAGTTCATCATCTTTCAATGGAGTGCTCATGAAGGCGATCAAGTGTTCATTTCCTCCATCATCTTTCTGGGTGAGGATGCTAGCACAGGAATGCTCTGAAGCAAACAAATAAATGTAGAACAGCTTCAGATAGTTTGGGCTAACTAGTATAGGTGCCTCAACAATGCCCTGCTTGATTTCTTCGAAAGCATGTTTGGCTTTGGGAGTCCAGCCAATTTTGGCATCTTGTTTTAACATGGCATTGAGTGGTTTAACAATTTCAGCAAAACTCATGATGAATTTTCTAATGAAATTGATTTTTTGAAGAAATATTTTAGTTCCTTCTTGCTACCTGGTGGTGGGATCTTTAGCAAAGACTAGGTATATTTAGGGTCTATGGAGACTCCCTATTTTGAAATGATATGGTCAAGCAATCTACCCTCATTCACACTGAAAAGGCACTTCTTTGGGTTAAGGGAAACTCTGAACTCTCTACACCTTTGAAACACCTTACATAGATTGGAGATGTGATCACTCTGCCTTTTAGAGAACATATTTAAATCATCCATGTAGATGATTATGCACTTCCCAATCAGATCTTTGAATGCAATATCCATGGCATGTTGGAAGGTGGCACTAGCATTGATGAGCCCAAAAGGAATTCTCTTGTAAGCAAAAGTTCCCCACTTAGTGGTGAATGTTGTCTTATGGCGGTCTTCATATTGCACCATTACTTGGTTATATCCAGAATACCCATCAAGGAAAGACATCATTTGGGAGTCATTGACAATCTACAACACCTCATGCAATGAAGGCACTAGATAGTTGTCATTTTCTGAAGCTCTATTCAAATTGTAGAAGTCCACACACAATCTAATTTCTCCATTCTTTTTTCTAACCAGGACCAAGTTGGCTACCCATGTGGAATGCTTGATTGGGAAGATAATTCTTACAGAAATCAATTTATGTACCTCTTTGTAAATGATGGGCTCCAACAAGGTATTAATAGGACATTGTTGTTGGTAGAATGACCTCACTTCTATCTTGAGAGGGATGGTGTGCGTGATGATGGAGGTGTCATAAGTCTTTAGATCCTCGTACCTCCATGCCACCACATTGTGATACTTTTACAAAGCATCCATAATTCCTTTCTTTTCTTTGGGTGTGCATACTTTTCCAATAAAAACATTTTTGGTCTCTTTGGCAGCCCCTAGGTTGTTAGCATCACACTGGTTGGTGATGGATTCCTTCTTTATAGGTCAATCCTAACCTCTGATTTGGTCCAAATCAAATATTTGTTTAAGCTGAACCATACCTCTAGGGATCATTTTGGTTTTGAGGTTGATGACCCCTTCTATATCCAATTTGGCCTCTTTTGGAATAGTCTCATCAATTATTTGGGTCACGAAGATATCGGAACCCGTGATGAAGTCGAGGATATGCTTATCATCATCGAAAACCTAAAAGTGAGTGACATTATCTGGGACAAACGGTGTGGATGTCAACTCAACTATAAATTTATTAAGCCCAGACAGGGAGAGGGGTTGCAGAGTGCTCACTACCTAAGCCAAGTCATTAGCTATATGATTCTGAGCATGAGGGATCAATTGTATATTAAATGGATCTAAACCTTCTGAGAAATCTATCTAGATGACTAATCCTTGGAAATCTACCTATTGTTCTAATCTGGTTCCTTTTTTGGCTATTTACCTATAGACTGATTTGAGGGAACACCCTTCCTTTTCCCCATGTTATCCTATATCATGGGTTCCTACCTAGGTTCTTTAATGGTGACTCTTTTAGCTGATTCTTCTTGTGTTGTGCTAAAGGATGGGCTCCCATTGAGTACCCCAAAGAAGGTGTGCCTTACAGAAGGGACTTTAAGTAGTTCGAAGGAAGATAAATTGATTTTTACTTTCTTGAACTCTTTTTCCACGTATTCACCCATCTATTCAATCTATGAGCCGAAGGTTGGACTTCCCTTTGACTTGACTAATTTTGGGGTTGGCCTTGGGGTGGGTTTTGTGACTGATTTTGGGGCCTATCCTTGTTGAGATATTGGGTGGGCACATGGGGAAGCCCAGGATTATTGATAGCATTAGGGTTAGGTAGGGCAGTAAAAATATTTGGAGTAGAGGTTGTAAAGGGTCCACCCGCCTATCTATTCCGAAGGAAGTAGGGAGTTGCTCTTTGGTAGAACATGTGAACTTCATCTATATGTGTTTTTGCTTCATCCAGTTGACCATTATCTACTGAATTGAAAATATGAGCCAAATTTTGTTCGTTACTTACCTCCTACACCTCTTCGCCCTCAACATGGGTGGGGTTGACCTTGGGCTGATTGTGGTCACTTCGTGGAAACGACGCTTGGTTTACCATGAGACAAGAGGAATCATAAGGATCAGACAAAATGATGTCCCTACAACTAGTACTATCACTAGCATTTTGGACCTCAATTTGGAAAATTTTTGTAGTTGTCTAGAATTTAGGACAATCCAACTTAGAGTTTCTACTGGTCTTGTGAATTCGGCACTATTCAAACAAGGTTGCCTTGATGAGGTACACCCCTTGGCCATTCTTTCATTGTTAGATGGCTGATCAAGAGGAGTAGGGACACCTCCATTATTAGGCATTGTATTCCATGTGTGGTTCTCCCTCTGAGAAGGTCTCCTCTTGGAACTTTGATTTGAATTCTATCCTTTATCATAATTCTACCTAGAAGAGGTGCCTACTTCTCAGTTGTCCCTACTATCCCTGTTGTCTCAGTTATCTTGATTAAGATTGGCTTGGAGGCTACGTTGGGATGCCTGCAGTTGATTATTTTGATTCTTTAAGTGTGTTAATTTCATGGAAATTTTCTTTATCATCTCTATTAGCTATTCCAATTTTTCTTTCTTAGTAGTGTTGCTTGGCTGTGGTGCCAGATTTTGGAGAAAGACAGGCGGGGCTATCGGCTAATTCTTATGTGCTGGAGGAAATTTTGATCCTGGCAAGTACACTGGTGTTTGTGGCTATTGAGAGTACACCTCTTGTTGTTGGGGAGCCTGAGGATAGCCTTGTTATTGTTGAGGCTACAAACAAGAATGCACGGGAGGTGCATAATTCATTGGTTGTCTAGGGTGTGAAATGATGTGCAACTGAGGCACCTGGTTCATAAGAGTGGTCCAATTAGTGAATGCTTGATTAAGCCCTTGAAATTGCATTGGATGAGCTACCGGTCCCAAGGAAGGCAATGGACCTGAGATGTTCTGCCTCAAATCTGTGCTAGCAACAACTGCCTCTACATAGGTAGTTACTAATGAGGTGAGTGGCAGATGCATCCTCTTTACCAAAGCTGACATAAGGTTGTCTAATGTCGCATAGTAGACTAGGAGGGCTACAACATCATTATGAATGTATGGGTCTTGAAGCCTTGTGAAGGCATGGTGGAAATGGTCATTAAAGGATCTAATGGGTTCATTAACTTACCTCCTAATGGACATAAATTGTCTATATAACTCCGAGGGGCTGATCAGGATCTTATATTTTTGTAGGAAAGCATTCTTCATGAGGTCCCATGAGGTAACAGACCACCTCAAAAAATTGATGTACCAATAAAATGCCTCCTTGCTTAATGACTATAGAAAAAGGTGGCATACAACATCTTCATGACTGATTTGCATATCTATAATTGTTGTTTCGAATATTTTGATATGTTTTTCTACTGTCCTTTACGGGTCACAAGGATTGAACTTTGAACATAAGCCCTCTAGATTCTTGGGCATATCATGGTAAGCGTCGAATTGTAATGGTGAAGGATTTTTTAGAAACCAAGCCATGGCGGGAGGTGGAGGTGGTATCTGTTGTTAAGGAACAACAATCTAGAGTTGTACCTATGGTAAGACAATAGCTTGGGCTGCGGCTATCTAGACTATACCTTGGGCTTCAAAGGCCGGGAGAGAGGCAACTTACTCGTTGCCGGAGATGGGGATGAAAATGCAGTTTCGGATGGCCGGGTGGAAGATGAACACAAGCCGAATGAAGGTGGAAGGGAAGTGGCTAGAATGGAGGAAGAGGAAAAGTAGTGTCTCCTTCCTTAGTTCATTTTTCCCTTGTAGTAGGCTGCAACTCTTGAAATTCTCCCTTGTTTGGTGTCAACCGTAAAACTCTTTAAAATATTTCCCAGGAGAATGATCCAATTCTATCTAGCTTCACAAGGCCCTCCTTCTAGTGCAAGTTCTATTGATGGGTTTTTTGTACACTTTCCCAACACAGGCGATGCATAGGTGCATCACCTCTCTTGAAAGGAAACTTCCAATGGGAAAGTTCCTAAATATTTCCCCAAGGTCTCTCAAGTGTCAGGTCATGACTTGCATGGAATTCCTCGGTTGATATTTGATGTGATTTTGCTGGTAATCGCGGGGTAGACTTATGTAGTTGGATGCAGAATGGATCTTAAATTTTGAAGTTTCTGAAGTGGGAGTTATGGTGCCATCTACTGTAGGTTCAAATAGCAATATGAAACTTCAATGTTTTCTTTAATTTTGGCTTTACAATGTGCAATGAACCTTAGCACAGACTATTTCTAAAAAAAGAGAAAAGAGAAAGGGAGAGGGAAGGTTCCTAGATCTGCAACTAACTGTGAACAATGATCATGGAGGTTCTGCTATGGATGGCTCCCTTCAAACAGAATTCTACTTAACCAAGAAACCTATAGTATCGTGAAATATGTGCTATCTTCAAAGGTCTACAGATATTTTACCATTCATCCACCTTTTACATGTATGAATAAAGATAAAAATTTAAAGAGCAGCTTCAAATTTCAGCCCAAGGTAACTTTGCAAGGCCATTTATCAGTAGTAAACAACAAAAATTATGGGTTGGAAGGCATCAACATAGCAGAAATTTCTACAATCACAAAACAAGATGAATAAAGTCTATCTAAGCACTTTAAATCTAACTAAAAATAGCTATGTAAATCTAAACAAAGTATTTAACAATGGATATTGAGCCATGAAACATGTGGAGAAATAAAAAAATACACCAAGTTAATATATTTTCATTATAAATTTCAGCAGCATGTCTTTACAACAACTCAACTCCCTTTGAAAATAAGAGGAGACCCCCTATTTATAGTGTTCAAAAAGCTAAATGAATGGCCAAGATTTATTTTCATTGTGTGGCCAAGGTTCACTACAAAATAAGGTTTCACCTAACCCCAAATATATTACAATTTAAAATTACATTCTTGTCTTTTCCCTATTTTGTCCTTTAGTAACAGTACTATAGCATTTCGTCTTTTGCTAACTGCTCTTTCTACTGTAGCTATTTCTTCAATTTCTCTTCACTAATAAAATGGCTGCCCTCCTTCTTCAGGGTTGTGTATTCCATGAATTTCAGAATCACCGGCTAGAGTTTGTCAACTTCTATTATCTCGAACCTCAGCATCTGATAACTCCATTCTTCTGACTTGTCCTCAAGCTTCTTCCAGTCTTCATCATACTTTGTAGCCTAATCCCAGAACAAATCTGACTGGGTGAAGGAACAAGCGGAAAAACTCATAAAATCAATGGTTATTTCATTGGACATCCCATCCTCCATCCTCTTCTGGAAATAAGGCTTTATTTTCTCCAGATCCATCTGCACCATGGGCATGTCAAATTTGGCCATCAACTTCAGATATTGGGCACAGTCTACCCTAATTTCCTTGACCCATTCGATGTCTAGATCCACTTTATCCAATATTTGTTCCAACCTTTCCCTTTTGTTATCGAAATCCTGCCTCCACACGTCCACCAGCTAGTGATCATCTCTTTTGAATGCGAGCTCCTTTTGCCATGTGGCCTTCGGTAACTGGAGGATGGCCTAAATATTTGGATAGGTGGAATCATATGTTGTAGGCAAGTCGATGTAGAGCTTCTTCATGCTCTCCAAAGATTGTTGTAGATCCAAGAACTTGTTGGCTGTCCGAATGGGTCAACCGATACCCATATTCCCGACGTATAGGACTTTTCAGAATCAACTCTCTATAGTCTTGTCCAAGTTCTTCCTCTTCTCTAAATTTTCAATTTATTCTTTGGACAGCAGTTGGGGTGGAGCCACGGATGTGGTAGGAATGTCATCCATTGAAGACCATTGTTGGATGTAATCCGTCAAGGCAGCCACGTGTGCTTTAAGTTCATCCTTCGAGACCTTGTCCTGTCATATCAGGTGCACCACTATAGGCACTGACTCTTGAAGATGTCCCACTTTCTACTCTCTGGTGGCATTTCCCAAATTAATGGTGGAAACATTATAGCTTACACCCTCCTAGCCTACCACAGGTGTTGCTATCTATACGGCTCGGGACCTGAAAGCATCCATTGTTACCTTGGATCTAATTTTGGTCTTCTTCTCCTTCTTCATTAAGATTTATGCTTGGGCTAGAATAGCCTCTAGCCTCACTCTTGGATCCTTAGGAGTGGGAGTTTTCTTCTCAAGCTACCTCTCCAGCCATTCAGGCATGGCAGAATTTCCTTTGGGCGACTCTTGATCACCTTCACCCTCCCCTGTTCGGACCTCCAATTTTTCTCCCATGGTAGTCCTTTCTTTGCTTTTGGTGTTGTCTCCCTCTTCTTCATCGGAGTCCTAGATTAATGTGAGACGCTTGATGGGAGACCTAGTATTTGATCTCTCTCGGGGACTTCCGTTTACCTCAACTTCCTTTTCCTTTATTTCTTTAATTTTTTTGTCCTTGTGCATGTATTTGTCTGGCTAGTCCTCTTCTATATCTTCTTCTCCTCTAGGAGGAGGTGGTACAATCCCCAATTATTTTTCCCTTGCAGGGATTTTTACATTTTTCATTGTCATGTTGCCCTCTTGCCCCTCTCCTATTTCTTCCTCATCATGTCTTAGTTGCCTAGCCATTTCTTCTTCAAGATCATCATCAAAAGTTTTCACGATGACTTTACCACCAACGTTCTCCTCCTCATCTCCGCTCTTAGAAGAGCTCGTTCCTTCCTCTTCGTAGGCCACCCTATCGATTTGTCAATGTTCATACTCTAGGTGTTCATGGTACTCGTTGGCCTCCTAAATTACATTCAAGGATTCTTGTTCCCATCTCTCCCAATCCTTACAAATTAACATTGTGGCCTCCATTGTTGGTGGTCCCATGGGAGGTTGCGAGGGTGCGGCAGTGGCGAGGACCCATGCTAGGGCAGTTTGAATGGTGGGGTCCATGAAGATCTAGGAGAGCTTGGAGGGGATATTTTTCATATGCTACGAGAAAGCCTCTAGTAATGCTAGTGCGGGAATTGGTCTTGTTGTTGCTGCTAGTGGGAGGGATATAGTAGGCGACATGGTGGCAGAGGAAGGTGGAGTAGTTGCGGTGGAGGAAGAGTCAACCACTATTATGGGCCCAGCCAAGGGGGAAGGTGTGAGATGTATTAAGATATCTACAACAAGGGGGGATGTGGTGATCATTGCTTGGGAGACAGATGTTGAAGTGGTCGAGACAGGGGGAGCCAGAACAAGTTCTAGCTGATTCGTTCTAGTTTCCTCACCCTCCTAAATTGCAGGTTGTTCTACAACACTTCCTATTTTTTCTAGGTCTCTGGGAAGGTGAGCCCCCTGAATCCTTTCTAGTGTACACTTTGGGATCTGTAGATTGTGTCACTTTCCTCTTTTTTAACCTAGTGAGTGGAGGAGATTTGGATGTCCCACCCGTTGAAGTTGTGGCGATGACATCTTCGGTGGTACTAGGCTCACTCTTTAGCCCTTCATATTTTAGGACCACTCCTTGTTGCTTTAGCTGGGCCACTTGTCTTTTCACCCATTCTTTAGTCTGGGCCACAATGGGTTTGGTTATGATGTCGAGGTCATCAACCTCCTATTCATCCCAATCAATTGTGGGTAGCGGTAATTTGGATACTGCATTATGCCTGGGATCCATAATTGTGCTTTCATCTTCCTCAACTTGATCCAGTATAGGGAATAGTTGCACCCTTGTTACGAAGTATGCAGTCATCCTCATGTAGTTCTTGGCACGCACCTCTTTGTCATCCTGGCAATTTGCCAAAAAATCCTCAACTTGATGCAAGTGGGTGTACTATGGTCCCAACACTTTCCTCATGTGCCCATACGGATCCATCCGTGGGCGAGTAGTGTGTAGTCGGAAGTAGTACTCCATCAATTCCTTTTCTGAGTTCCCAGCACATTAGGAAGTTTGTAATTTATACATGTCCTGACCGAAGGTCAAGGGATAAGAGATCCTGCCAAATTTTTATTGCTAAGGATGGTATACACATGTTGCAACTGTTGAGAGAGTACCAATAGTATAATCCGGTCATTGGGGTACCAGGGCAGCTTGTTTGGTCTTTCAATGAAACCCTAGGCACGAATGTAGGTGAATTTGGGAAATTTCCTGAACAGGAAAGCGTACTACTTTAGGAATGCCTGCACTCTATGATAGAATTTCCTATCAAAATCCCCTCCAAGCAACTAGATAATGTGACCAATAAAGGCATCATTCACCTTGCAGTATTCCTTCTTAAAGTTTCTGAATTGGAGTTGGGGATATTGGTCATAGGCTTTCAGTCTCTAGCCCAGCTCCTCTCTAGGCACCACAAACAGTTTTCTATACTGCCTTTGTTCTGCCAATGAATAGACCAGATAGGAGGTCATGTAGAATTTGGAGCTCTTTTTTACATTCATAAACTACTCATGGAAGCAGTTGCTAATGATGCCTCCCTAGTAGAATGAGGCTTTCGTGGTGACATCCTTATCCCCATGGAAGATTTTTTCAACAAAGTACACCATCCATTCTTGAAAAAATGCAGCAAAAGGAAGGCCCATTGTTGGGCTCAACATGGTGACTAGGTCATGGTAGTCTTCATGGAAATCGCTTCGAAAGAGTTCATGAGGGACCTTTGTAGCACTACCTCTTTTCTCCTTGAGCCAGAATTGGTTTATCAACCTTTGCAACCTGTCGAGTCTTCATCCCAAGTCGCCTTTCCCTCTTCCATCGTGGGAACTTCCATTTCCTCAAAGGTAGGAATGTCAAAAGTTTTCATGATTCCCTCAGTTAACATGTTAGTGAGAATATTCCCATCTCTATCAATGATGGTCCTTTTCTCGGATTGGTAGCCCTGCCTACAGGCCATGACTAGTTCAGGGGAAATGAGAGATGGGGGGAAGCTGACAACTTTTGATATTCCTCTCTACCTAATTGATCTAACATTTTCAGTCTTTGGGTGAATTTTGACCCTTTGTTTAAGTTCATCAATATCGATATGGTCGATATTGGTGTCTGTTATTTCTTTCCAGTTTGTGGAAATTTTTGAGTGCAAAGGTTCATCTTGGAATTGGAACTTCATCTAGTCTTTATCCTCCTTCCCACGAGGAGTCTTGTATGATTTCTTTCCTTTCTCCCTTTTTGCAGTTGCCCCTGAGGGTCATGTAGCTGATTCCATATATCCTGCAGACATGGACATAATGGGTACAATCATTTATAAAAGCGTTAGTGTTAGTCAAAATCCCAAAGACTAAATCCAATTAAACATTATATGGTTAATGAAGTTAAACCTTTTCCTTTTAGATGTTGTTGGTCACATTTTAAAGGATTTTAGACAATTTAGGCTCAGGGGGGTGGAGTTCCCTTGCAGGAATGTTGTTCTGAGAGGGGCAAATAGGCTAGGGCAATCCAGGTGGTTTCTCCTGTCTTCACATTTTGATGGTTCAAGGGGCTCATGTTGAAGAGGGTCAAATTCAAGCACATGGGTAGGCATTAGTTTTTAAATTTGAGGTCATTTAGGTCACTTTTGAGGCTCTCGGAGGTTTAGGCTTAGAAATCTATCATGGGTTCACTGCTTGACACAACCGACAAGAAACGAAGTTCCAGGGATGGAACTCTAGGGTATAGGACCTGGGTGGGCCAAGGATGACCAATATTCAATTTTTATTTTGAATCACTCGGGCTCGAAGGGGCGGGAAGCTATCATGTTTTGGTCCTTCTGAATGGCGGATGACAAATGGAAGTCTGGAGGGATCAGCCTGGCAAACTGGACTTGACCTCAAGCTTGGATGTCAGATTTTCTTCGTTAATTTTTCATTTGGTGAATAGAAGGGCAGAGCCTGGAGGTCAAAAAGGTGGGCGTGTTTTTCCCTTTACAACCGGTGAAGGCGGGATAGAATCCCAGATGGCAGAGCTCGGTGAGGGTATGGATGTCAGAGTTCAATGTTGTTTGCTTCTCCTAGTGAATGAGGGCCTGGGACATGGGAGGTGGAAGGTTGCCAATGGATTTCTATTTGAAACAACCAAGTGACAATGGAAGTCTATAGATGAAAGTCTATGGACTAGGACCTGGGAAGATGACAAATCAATTCATTTGAGAGTTCAAGGCCAGATGGCGAGAGTCAAGGCAGGACCCAAAGCTCAAGAAGAAAGGTTCATTCTGCCATCTAGGAATGACAGGAGCTTGGTGGAGTTTCGAACATGGAATTCCAAGGGTTTGGGCCCAAAAGAGGATGCAGCCATTTGCAAAAAGTCATGTTTTCTAAGGTTTCACCAGTGGCAGAAGGAAGACCCAGGCCCAGGAGATGGAAATTCCCCTAGGCGATGAATGACCATGACGAGGCTGAATTCTAGATCAAACTAAAAGGGCGCTTTGGAGGTTTTTTCAAAATTCCAAGATATGGGTTTTGTGCGTTTTATCATGTTTTATCTAATTAAAGCAGTTTTAACCCATGTTATTCATCATTTTATATTTTAAAATTGTATAAAACCTCTTAGGAGAGTGAACAGTAAACCTACCTCAGGAGTCTGATGAGAAAAGATGTGAAATCCACTACGTGTGGCCGAATGATGATCTCGGATGCGATGGCAGTGGGTGACGGGTGCAGTGATCTCCTCTAGCAAGCACTCTGATCTCTTTTGGAAAACCTGACAAATGAAAATGATAGGTCAGCCCCTTTATATATACCCTCAATAGGAATTAATGCCCTCATTTAATGCAGGTATGGCCGGCAGGTTGGTTGGTGGATTTAAATTCTTACATAGCGGCGAGAGGTCTGGGGTCTGGGGGCCAAAATGATGCTAGGCAATGACCACTTTAAAATTCTATTCAAAAACCACCAGCGGAAAAGGGGAGCTCAGGGCCCAGATGGCAGAGATCCAACATTGGTTTTCCATTTCAAATGGTGAAATCATCACAGAGTTCTGGACACGGAAGTCTGGAGGGTCAGACCCGATAGGAGGAAAGGCAGTCCAAATTTTGCATAAATTAAACTGGAAAAAAAGAGGGTTCTGGGATCCAGAGTCTGGGAGGTCAAAAGCCTTCTGCCATTGGGAATGGGAAACACAAGGAGGAAACCCGGCCAGGGAAACCTAATAGGGCAGACCTGACCAGCCCCAAGGCTATTGGTAGGAGCAAACTGCTAAGGAGACTCTGTAAGGCACTAGTACTTATCCAAATTGGATAGGAAAAAACATGGTCAGCTCAAGATGATGCTTTGGAGGCATGTTGACCACTTAGGACACTGAAAATGGAGATGCAAAATGAGACGGCAACAAAATGACCCAACAAGGTGAAAAGAAAAGAGGGTCCCCATTCTGAACTGGGCATGTGTGCTGAGGGCACAACACTTCCCCATTTTCATTGATGGAAAAACCTAAATGCTTTGAACCAAAAGATGTACCAAATAATATATTGTACCAAAGCATAAAACATTGTCACAACTCCCCCCTTAGACATTTCTTCACCTTTGACAAACAAGGAGCTTTTAGCTTACTTTCTCCATATAGAGTATTTTGCTCAATTTCTCCCCCTTTAACATCAATGGAAAAGGGCCTAACTATTCTCTACCTCAAAACATAGTGTTTTTGTTGATAATATCCCCCTTTGAAAACCCATACAAAGAGAAAGAATGTGTCTATATTTTTGTAACCATCAAGTCATTAGAAATTTGTAAATCTAATTATACCTAACTTGATCTTTTTGTCTATGTCTATAGATGGATGGAGAAAAAATGAAGCTCCCCTTGGATGCATGCCCTATCACTAATGTTTAATGATATGATGTGGGAGAGATTACTCCCAACTTCTACCTCAAATATTCAAATTTCTCTATAGGAAGAGGCTTGGTGAAAATGCCAATTACTTGTTATTTTGTTGGGACATACTTCATGCTAACCTCTCTATCTACAACCATTTCTCTAATGAAGTGATACTTTATGGATATGTGCTTTATTCTAGAGTGCATTACTAGACTCTTTGACATATTTATTACACTTGAATTGTCACAAATAATAGAGATAGGTTCACTATACTCTACCTTGATGTCCTTAAGTGTCTGCTTCATCCATAGGACTTGAGTACAACAAGTTGTTGTCACTACATACTCTACTTATGTTGTGTAAAGAGTTACTGATTCTTGCTTCTTGTTGATCCAAGAAACCAACTTATCTCCCAAAAGGAATGCTCCATCACTGGTGATTTTCTTGTCATCTACACTTCTTTCCCAATCTACATCTATGTATTTTTCAAAGAAAAATATTTTCTCTTGGGATACCATAGCCCATAATCAATAGTGCTCTTGATATATCAAAAAATTATTTTCACTACATTGACATAAGACTCCTTTAGTGCAGCCTAAAACCTTGCAACTAAACATACTACTAGCATAATATCAAGCCTTGATGTAGTTAAGTACATCAAGCTACCAATCATTGACCTATACATTGTCTAATTTGCATCTAAGGATTCATCTCATTTTCTCTATTTACAACTAATTATCATAGGATACTGAATGGTCTATTGTCCTCCTTTCCAAACTTCTTGAATATCTCCTTAGCATATTTGATTTGAGATATAAATATCCCTCTATCACTTTGTGCAATTTGTAAGCCAAGGAAAAATGACAAAACTCCTAGCATTGACATTTCAAATTCATCTTGCATATGCATAGAAAATATTTGACACATTTTATCATTGCTACCTCCAAATATAATTTCATCTACATAAACAACAACAATAAGCATATGCTCACTTTTTGATTTGAAGTATAGATTACTATTTGTGCATCCCTTTTTGAATCCTTATTGTTGAAGATATTGGCCCAGTCTAGAATACCATGCTCTTGGTGCTTGCTTTAGACCATACAATTCCTTTCTCAATTTGTAAACATAGTCTTTTTCTTCTAAAAGTTGAAAACCCTCTGGTTGTTCAGTGTAGACTTCCTCTTCTAGATTTCCACTCAAGAATATAGATTTAACATCCGTCTAATATACTTTGAATCCTTTATATACTGAAAATGCAAGAAACATTCCTATTGCTTCTAATCTTTCCACTAGTGCAAATGTTTCTTCAAATTCAATGCCTTGAACTTGTGCATATCCTTCGCACACTAATCTTTCCTTATTCCTCACAACAACTCCATCCTCATTGAGTTTGTTTCTAAACACCCACTTTGTACCAATTACATTTTTTCTTGGGGTTCTAGGAACCAATTCCCATGTGTTATTCTTCTCAATCTAATTTAACTCTTCCTCCATGGATTTTATCTAGTTTTCATCCTTGCTAGCTTCATTAAGGATCTTTGGCTCATTTATCTTTTTCAATCATTCTCATAGTTTGAACTCATTTATTTTTTTCCCCAATTATCTGATATGTGGGGTGATCCTTTTGAACATGCTTTGTAGGGGCCTTCTCAACTTCTACTTCCTTAGATTCTTCTTCATGACTAGTTGTTGGATCATCAAAATATGGTTCATCATAAAATCATTCTCATAAGGTTTGTTATGCTTTATTTTGTCATCAATTTGATATTGATTCTCTCCACAATCTTTCTTAACTTGATTTTGTAGCACTTGTAAGCTTTTCTTTGAGTATAATATCCTAAAAATATTCCTTCATCGCTTCTTGATTCAAAGCTTTCCAAATTATCATCTTCTCTTTTGATGTAGCACTTGCTACCAAGCACTTTGAAGTACTTCATGGATGTAGGTCTACCATACCATAACTCATAGGAGGTACTATCACTATGTGCTCTGATTTGAACTCTATTCAAAATATATATACTGTAGTATGAATTGCTTCACTCCAAAACATAATAACTAATATGGCCTCATTTAACATTGTTTTGACCATGTCCTTAACCACTCTATTATTTCTTTCTACAACTCCATTCTACTTTGGAGTTATTGGTGTTGAAAATTATCTCTTGATTGCCTCACAATATTCATATTTTTCACTTGATGTGAATTCTCCTCCTCTATCTGACCTTAAGCATTTAATCATTCTATTTGTCTCCTTTTCAACCATTTTCCTGAATATCTTAAATCTTTCCAATGCTTGTGACTTGTCTCTCAATAATGTTACCCATCTCATTCTTGCTGAGTCACCAACTAGCAGCAGGAAATACCTCTCATCTTTCAAACCTCTTGTCCTTGTAGGTCCACATAAATTCATTTCATGCTAGTAGTTATTTGGTTGAAAAACTAGCCTTTGTTTTCTTCCCCTACTAACATTATTTGCATATGACATTTGTAGGCTTAGTTATTTTAGGCATGTGTCTAACAATATCTCTTGAACTTACCTTCACCATATTATCAAATTTTATGTGGCCTAATCTTCTATACCACAACCAACTTTCATATGCTTGTCCTATCAAAAAAATTTGACCTTTCACTTCACAAAGGTTGTAGAGATTGCTATTAGTTCATGCTCCTTTTATAATTACTTTTCCATTCCTTCTAATTTTGTAGCCTTATTAATCAAATTTGACTCTATGGCCATTTTCACACATCTAAGTCACACTTAGCAGATTGTGCTTCAATCCTTCAATGCACAAGACATCCTTTGTAGTATTTTTTTCATCTAGACTCAAGATTCCTTTTCCAACTATCTTGAAATTTTTGTTGTCACCCAAACTCATAGATCCACCATTGTATTTATTGAGTTTGATGAACTTTCTTTTGTCTCCAATCATACTCTTGGAGTGGCCACAATCTATTACCCATAAATTTTTCTTTTTAGCATGCAACGTTGTTTGAGCAATCATTGACTATGTGGAAGTTTGTTCTTTTTCCTTCCACACCTTCTTAGATTTATTTTCATTCTTTTCTACCTTATCCTCCTTGTTTTTATATTCTTTGTTTGAATTAGGAGGTAGATATTTATTTTTCCCATTCTTTACATTTGGTCTCACAAATTTCATTATATAATTTTTGTTATATGACCAAAATTGTTGCAATTGTAACACACTATATTCATATCCACCTAGGGATCAAAAGAGTCTTTTCTCACAAAGTTTGTACTCTTAAGAAAAACTCTACACTCTCTATCCCTATGAACAAATTGATTACAAGCATAACAATAACCATATAATTATAGTGAATACTTGGTCACAAAATTTCCTTGAGTTGGATGCCCAGTGATCTTTGTCTTGGCCTCCTTAGATCAAGCACTCTTGTAAATCCATCAGCATTAATCCTTCTAAAAATTTTCCTTATCTTCTAAGGATTTTGAGAAGATTTTTTATCCTTCATGACTATAGTAGGCTTCTTTTCTTTGTTTTTCTCAACTTTTCAAAATTTCTCTTTGAGTTCACTTCCTTTGCAATCACTTTTGTTGACAGATTTAGATTTTTCTCCTGCAATAAGTCATTATTACAATTTTGCAAATCAATCATTAAATGAACTCTTCCCTTTCTCCAATCCTAAGCCTGATTTTTCCTTAGCTAGCTTTTGTGTACTCAATAGGTCATCCATAACTTCAGAATCACCTTTCAGGTTTAGTCCTTTTTCAACATGCTCCTTAGCTTTCTCCAAATATTTTCTCAAAGCAACATTTCTGCCTCAAGCTTCATGCATGTATCCATTTTATATTTTATATTATATTTCATCACTTCTTCCATTCTTTTGGATTCCTCCACTTCAAGTTTCAAACCTACTACCATTTGATTAGATCCCTCAAGATCCTTGCTTAGTTTATCTAATTCCTTTTTTGCAAGTTTCTTCTACTTTAATTTCTCCTTTTTTAAGATTTCAATATGATCTCTAAGACCATCTATCTCATCTAGGGCATAGATAAGTTCTCCTTCCAAGTTATCTTCTCCTTCTTATTCACCATCTTCACCAAGGGACCTTCAAATTTTCTATCCTTTTATCTGCAAACTCTTTTACCATGAAAATAAATTCATTTTCTCTTACAATAAGAGAATAATTTTGTTCATCATGTGAGTTGTTATAATCATTAGATACATCATTGTCCTCTTGGATGTACAAAATTTTCCTTTTGTTCTAAAAAATCCTTCTCTTAGGATAGTAGGGTTTCTTCGCTCTACATTCTACCTCTTTCTTAGAGTTTCCTTTCTTATTATAAGCACACTTAGCAGGAAAGTGACCAACTTTTCCACATTCAAAGCATTTAAAGGGAAACTTACCTTTGTACTTAGATCCTCTTCTTAGTTTCTTGATGAAATTTGCCTCTTCTTCATTATTCTCATCGTTTTCGGATGTTATGTTCTCATCCTTGTCTTTCTTAGGAAATACTTCCTTCTCTTTGTTAGTAACCTTGAAAGTGTTCTTTTTTTATGGTTCAACATCTCCCATCCTCATTTCATATGCAGATAATATACCATGCAACTAATTAAGAGTGATTTTATCTATTTCTCTTCCTTCCTCTATTGCAAAAATTTTAGAATCATATCTGGTTTTCATTGACCTTAGGACTAATAGTACAATGACAACTTCTCTCACTTCTTCTCCATATCATTTAATATATTTCACTATATTGTTAACTCTTAGAAGATAGTCAAAAATATTCTCTTCTTTTGTCAATATTAGGTCTTCAAATCTAGCTCTTGATACTTGAAGCTTTTCCAATTTTACCTTTTTATCTCCTTCATAGATATTTTTTAATTTATCACAGGCATCCTATATAGTCTTACAATACATAACCTTACTATGCATAGATATAGATAAATTGTTCATAATAGCAAACCATGCTTTTTCATTTTTCTCATAGGCCATTTTTCCTATAGCATAAATAGGAGGTGTGATTTGTAGTGTGTATCCATTCACAATAGAAATACACACATCAAACCCTAAAGATCCCAAATATCTAGGCTCACCAATGAGCTCCAAAAGGAATAATCCATTCACAATATCAATAGTCCATTTTTCATTTTTCATAGTATCTAGGTTCACCATGCTTTTTCATTTTTCTCATAGTCCATTTTTCCTACAACATCAATAGGAGGTGTGATTTGTAGTGTGTATCCATTCACAATAGAAATACGCACATCAAACCCTAAAGATCCCAAATATCTAGGTTCACCAATGAGCTCCAAAAGGAATAATTCCATCAAATTGAAGTGGCTTGTTTCTAGAAGAACCTTCTTGATTGGCCATTTTTTTCACAAATCCAAGGATCTACACAAGTTGATTAAGCTCCTCCTAGGGAATCTAGGGCACTGATATCGATTATTGGAACACAATAATCTATTGAGGGGGAATGAATTAGTTCATACTAAAAATTCAATGTTTTTATCCTTAGTGTAGACACAACCCTTAAAAATGAATGTGTAGATTAAAAAAAGAAAAGATATGACAAACACATACATATACAAGATCAACACATAACACTAGATATACATGGAAAACCCAAGATGGGAAGAACCACGGTGACAAAAGTTGATTGAGTCTACTGCTCAAATACAGTGTTACAAATAAATCTTTTGTTAAAAATTTTAAGGGCACCAACCTTAAGGAAACACCAATCCCCTATTTTGAGCACTAACTTAGTACAAATGAGGAACAAGCCTCTACAAAATTGAAAGATCATATATGCATAAAATTGCTTCTGCATAGTGTGATATTGTATCAATACATTTAATACATAATTTCTACAACACACTTATCTTTCCCTATTCAGTCTCCTTCAATTTTGGTCAACTTCAAATATTATTTCAACACTCTATCAAACTAACTCAACACCTCACTTACATACTTCACTATCTAACTTTTTAACCCACTTTCAAAAAACCAAATGTTTTCATTTGTAGTCCACTCTTTTATAACATTCTCTACCTTCACCATCAAGCCACATCAACCATATAAAAACCATTGTCCAAATTCAATGTAAATTCCATTATTGATTAAAATGAACCTAGGGTTTTCATGTCATCTTATCATTTTTCTGTGCAATAAATTCATGTTCAATATATGTGATTTTCTTTGTCTTAGTATCACCATTTTCATTCAATAAACAGTATGATCTTTGTTGTATAGTTACTTGGTTATCAGTGCAAAAATTTCTAATCATTCATTCTTTGATTTGAATCAATTTCATCCTCTATTTGTTGACATATGAAATCATGCCATTCACATATTTATTAACATAAGAAAATATACCATAAAATTAAGAAATTGTTCCATCCTTCAAACCCATTTTTTATCAACATTATTCAATTAGGGTTTTGTTATCTTTTAAATCATTTTAAAATCGCTGACCAAAACTCATGTTTAATAGCCTTTTAAATTGTTGAGCAAAATCAACACTATCATGAAATTT
This sequence comes from Sequoia sempervirens, assembly GCA_007258455.2. Taxonomy (NCBI): domain Eukaryota; kingdom Viridiplantae; phylum Streptophyta; class Pinopsida; order Cupressales; family Cupressaceae; genus Sequoia; species Sequoia sempervirens. The sequence continues at coordinate 336,372,574 of VDFB02105785.1, forward strand.
TCCCTTTTGCAAAATCTAGACCAGTCCAGATTTCTCGAAACCTTGCTATTCTTTCTTCATCATGAATTTCCCTTTTCACAGAGTCCAAAGGAGTGTGGATTCACCAAACTCACTATTCTTAATAATTCCTTGATCACATGGATTACCCAAAGTCACCACTTTTTTTGCTAATTCCATGTTCATGCAAATTACCCAAAATTACCATCTTCGTGAATTCCTTTCTGATGTAGATTACCCAAAATCACCATTTTCATGAATTCCTTGCTCATTAGGATTACCCAAAATTGCCATTTTCAAGAAATCCTCTAAGTCTTCATGCGTCACTATCCTTCTATCAATTGTTGAGGATCAGGGATCTTGAATACTTTATACTGCTTACCACCATTTGGTAAGGTGCAAACCATACATATGCCTAGTGATTCTTGACACCTCTTCGAGGTTTTGAGATCTTCTTTACTTGTTCCTTTGAATACAAAGGTAAGCAATGCTCCCAAAGTCTAAAGGCTAAAACTCTTTAAATTTCCAAAGTCTTTTTCAACTGCATTTGGTAAGTGATAAGCCTGATGACCGATGCCTAATTCTCTTCAAAGCTTCTAAATGTTTTTCAAGGTATTCAATATGTGATAGGCCTAAACTCCAAAACCTACTACCTTAGCACAAATTTGAGTATGCATTTTTCACCACTTTTTTATGAAATTGCAAAGATCTTCTTTTGATTTAAATGACACCATTATGCCAAAAATCTCCTTTTAGAAATAGGTCCAACTAATCTCTGATCTCCATTTGACATTAGTGACAACTATATGCCTACAATATTATCCATGCATGCCTCAAGAAATAACCAAACTAGGGAAAACCATTCCACATGTCACTAGATTGCTTGATAGCCAGGAACAAATTGATGTGATGTTTTAAAGAAAACGGGGGTTATTTTCCATTGGATAGTTAGTATGCACCCTTAAAGATTGTAGCACATAGTCTTGTCTGATAGGAACAAACAATAATCTATGTGATATTTCATATCAGGAAATATATTTCCAATTGGCTCTGATATTGATTAAATTCTAATGAAACATACAAGTTTTTAATCTAGAATGAAATAGAAAACAAGAAAAAGAACAAAACTAGAAAAAAATTTGGTTCTCCGAAATCCAAATTTTTTTTACTTAAAATAAAAATAAAGTAGTAAATGACCTTTTATAGGAACAAGGCCCCAAAAGGTTTAAACTTAGGTCCATCAAAGAGAATCATAAAAAAATTGAAATGTAGCACGTGGCAAGTGACAATTGTCATCAAAATATTCTAGGAAAAGTCAAAACTTTGACTTCTTCATCAGCATCAATCTTCAACTGGGAGCTCTAGTTCACAAGTGCTTTGTATAAAACAAGACCATCGATACTCTTCAAACTTTGGAACAAGCCACCTTCACTAGGATTGGGAAGAAACTTGTAAAATTCATTTCAAAACCATATTGATGCACTAAAGCTTCAACATTCCATATTTGGTTATCTATCCTTCTTCATTGAACTCTAATTCCAAAAACTCTTCTTCACCTTTCCTCTACTGATATTCCCAGAAATCAACCAACACTTGATGGATACATTCCTTTGAAACTCCTTAAATCACTTTCTAGCTATACTTAGGCCTAGTATAATATTTTGATATCTGAATGATATTTTCATTCCTTTGCATCTTTTATGCTTCATATTTAACCATGACATTCTTTCACTTAGTAATCTTATCAATAACCTCCTAGTTTAATAAATGAATTGGATCCTTATTCACTCTTTCAAGCCATTCCTTGAAAGCTTTTACCTCCTTATCACCTTGCCCTAAGGTTTTGGGATCACAAATCCGTTGTGCTAATATTTCAATAAAACCTTTTTCTCTATCACGAAACTTCTTACATCTTTCAATGACCATTTCAAATCCTTCTACACATTGAAACAAAGTGTCACTCTCCCAATTCACTTAATTTTTCCACTTTTCAAACATTGAAACCTCTTTTTCTATGGTTATCTTCTCCCTTACCATCTCTCAAATATCTATCTAAATAAAATATTTTAAATTTCACCTCTCTTAATCAACATATTCTTGGTGAAATCTACATTCTCCTTCTAGTCTTCTAGACTTTTCACACTAATGATATACCTCCTTATGTTTCCCAATTGCATATGTGACTAACTCTTCTCCATGTCTCACCAGATACTCCATACATTCTTTGAATAAACTTAGTTGATGGTGGAGTGCTACAATGGCTTCCACCTACTCCTTAGATATAAGTATTGTATTTTGAGACAATTTAGTCTACACTTGATCAAATTGGGCTAATGACTTGATAAAACCTTCCAGGTAGGAAATCCCCTCCTTTAACTCTCCTTTATTTTATTTACTATAAGTACCCTAGTGACAGTTGTCTCTAAATTCAATTTCATTTCCTCTAATTAATGTAACCAAGATGAATGTATTACATTAATGGTTATTACCTTGTAATCCCTATGTGTCATCTCATGTTTGCTCTTATCTCCCACTGGAGTAGCTATATGGAGTTTTATTCCTCCATCTTCATTCCTCTTTAATGCATGTTTTTTCCTTGCTTTGCATCTAGGTTTAGGGGTTTCCACTTCTTTCATTAAGCTTTTGAGATCCAGAGGAACTAGTTCTACCTCTAATGGCAGAGCCATTTTGCTGACTAACTAGTCAGGTACTTCTTCAATTTGTTTCGTCTCTTCAACATTTCTTTGTTCCTAATTATTTGCATGTTAAGGAACTTATCCTCTTAAACCATCAACATTTCCTATCACACCTCCCAAAACTTGAATACCTTCTATCCTCACTAGCATGGATTTAAGATTATCTTAATTTATCACCGTCTCTTCCTTTTCAAGACTTATATTTTCTTGTCTAGCTATGTGTTCAACACTAGTCTTTGGGACATCACTTTCATATTTTCTTAGAACACCAAGGTTCTCCTCATTTCTTACTTCACCATCCAAGGTTAGTAAAGGATATTTATTTTCACTCTCAACCCAGTCTTCTCTTGATTGCTCAAAAACCCGTGGTTGCTCAATATCATTTCTACTACTTCCTTGTTGAACTTGGGCATCAACTATATCTTCATTAATGATATTATCAATGGGATTTTGACTTTTTGTATCCCCTATTACTCTTTCATCAAGCTTCTCAAGGTTTCTCACCTTTGAGGTGATTTTTCCTCTTATGAAATATTATTCTTCAATATTTATAAGACTTGACCCTATTTCTAGCAATTCTTCACTTACTAGTTGCACCATGGGTTTTTCCTTAGATTATTTTCCTTCAAATTGTTTCATCATGGCACCCATTTTATCGTACTATTCTCTAATTTCTTCATTCAGCTCAAGAATTGCCTCTTGAATTACAAGAATCCTTCCCATTGTTTGCTTCATTACTTCTCTATTAACTAAAGGGGAAGAGTTGAATAATTCTGCAACCCTCTAAGATGCATACCTTGTCTTAGCATGAGTATGTGTCTTCATTCTCACCTCTTCATCAATCATAGGTTGAAATTTTGCCTTTTCCATATAATAAAATGTTTCCTTAAGATTTACTGTCACCTTGACCTTACTAGCCATAGTTTCTTCATGCTCGCTAGCTAGCATCAATGAAACTCTTTAGCTCAAAGCATCAGGAGTTCTCTCCTCAACATGTCCAACTACCTCTTATTTACTAACTTTTCTCTCATTTTTAGAAATCTCTTCATACTTAGGTTCATCTTCTACCCCTTTTTTTTTATTTATATTGAGAGGGTATGTGGGTTTTATCCCATATTTTCTTAATTCTTTATTATAATCATCAATCTAGTGTTGAATGTATTCAAACACTTGCTCAAAAATATCCTTGATTTTCAATATTTTTTTCTTTTCATAGTCTGGGTCCTGGATAGGTTCATCATAAATGTTCTCTAAATTATAAATTGGATTCAACACCTCCCCATTATCTGTATCCAACAACTCTAGAATATCATGGAGTCCTAGAATCTTTACTGATTGTAATGACAACCTTTGATATGATCACTTCCTCACCTTGTGCTCATCATCACAATTAAGCTATAAACATTCTAAATTGTAAACATGAGCATAATTGCTACCTATTTACTTAGCAATATTTCCATGTAGGTCATAATTTTTCTTCGGAGTGTAAACAACTCCAACTTATACATCTTCAATTCTTCTTCTCACATATCATCCTATTTAGCCACATCACGTTTGTAATTCCCAATTGTGATAGGGAATTTGATAGAACATTTATTAGTGCTTTCAAGAAAAGGTATGTGAAGGCTTCGTCTGTCTCACCAATTCTAATAATAACATTTTTTCCATTAGATACCTAGGTAATGTTAGATCTTCTAAAATCCTGATGGATTTTTCCTCTCCATGGGTTTGGTTTACCTCTTTGATAAACACTTGTCCTCATAGGTGATTAGGGTATTATTCATGAAACCATGTAAATATTATAATTTTGGGTTGACCTTCTCGGTTAGTCATCAACCCCTTAATTCATCTCTTGAGCCATATGGCATGTTAGTCTATTGGCCCCATTAGCCCGAAGAACCAGCCACCACTTTCCCACCATATTAAGTATTTTCCTAAGGTCAGGTTTTAAATTTAATCTAATGAATTACGCCTTAAGTCACTAACCCCAATGGTCACATCATCGTTGGCTAGACCAAGTCTATCCATTTAATACTAATGTTATGTGATATGTAGATTTCAAGATTCAAAGATTGGGGAAAAGATCTCTACCATACCTCGCCAACCCGCGGGAGTTAACTACCAGTGAGATAAATGCGGCAAGATTGGAAAGAAGCTGACACATGTCCATGTGATGTGCAGGAACCACTCCCTACTACTGCTCTCATGGCCTGACATCTTCAGCGAGTGGTTGAGATCAATCTGGTAGAACAATCTTCACTGTTCCCTACTGGCTCACTGGGTGAAAGTGAACGATGGTTAAAACTAGCGAGATCAACGAGATCTCAACACTTGTGTCAGTCTAATTGGTTGGTGGAGCCCCCACATTACAAAGATTTCAATTGACATGGATGACAATGATTGGTTGTGGGCCACATTGGTGAAGCGCCGCTAGAAATCAAAGGTGTCCAAACAAAGGTTGGTTGCCTGATCATCCATCAATGAAAAAGATTGATGGATAGCATTCAAAATTTGAAAAATAACATGTGACAACCATTTTTACTCTATAGAACTAGCTTGCATTAATGGCTAACATTGTGTAGAGTGATTGAGTTGATCTCAATTCATGTGGAGAAAAAAATGCCGGTAATCATGAAGAATAGTCTATGGATTTCCATGCAAATGGGGAGTTAAACGGTAATAGTACATCTACCAACAAGTTGCCTAGGTTACGCATTTGTGTTAGATATTTATTGTGAATTTCATCGCTCCACGTGATAAATATAGAAGGAAAAACTATTATTCAGGTCATTTACACTTAGCATTTAGGGGTGTGATTGATCAAGGCGAGGTAGTGCGAGCAATTATCAAAGAAGAAAATGAGAAAACTAGTAAGGAAATTTTATCACTTGAGTTCCTTGAGGTTTGGTTTTGATGCACCAGAAGTTGTTGAAAAGCCCAGGCTCACACCTAGTAGGTGCATTTGAAGGCTAAAATTCTAGGGTGATGTTGTAGGAAAAGAAAATGGCAAAGGAAAGATCATGTTGTGGTCTCCCATAGGAGCACAACAAAAAATAAGGTATGGTCATGGCTCTTATGAATTCCAACACTTGCCCATCAACCTTACAAGTAGTGCCTCTAATAATGACATTGAGACCGACTCTACTTATAGTCTGTATTTAGCTCCTTTGAATGAAGGTCTACCCTCTAATGAGGAAGTGATATATCTTGTGCCATTGGCAGTTAAAACCCTGAGTGGGTGGACTAGAATTGTGTTGTGTAAAGAAAAGAAAGAGGATGAGGCTGAGGTTTCCTCTCCTCCTCTGGGAAAAACTAGGAGTGGTCATGTGTATCATAGGTGTGGCACTGGTAAAAGTGGGGTGATGGGTAATTAATAATTTGTTGTGTGTGGGGTCTAAAGTTTTGTGTTGATGGAATTTGTTGGGGTGGTCCTATTTTGTGCATATGTGGCACTCTTTGGTATTCAAAATCATTTGTGTGCCTTCATGGCATTTTGGGTTCCTGGATCATTGTGGCGTAGATTGCGACAAAGGGAGTCTTGGTGGAAATTTTCATTTCCCTTCTCTGGTGGCGGTTACATTTTGGCTTTCCCCACTAGCACCATGTTTTGAAGATTCAACATGTGGGGGTTTTGAAATGCAAGTAAAATGAAATTGAGATTTTAATGAAATGAAAAATATGTAATGAAGCTGCATCTGAGCCTGAAGCTTGTCACTTCTCTCATGCTTTAAAATGGAAACCACGGCCCATTTGCAAGAGGGAGAACAAAGGATGAAAAATTTGGCTAGGTTTTGGTCTAATCTATATGGGTAGATAGGAATAGACTAGCTTGTCAGTTTTGAGCTTTATGAATGAACTAATACAATTAGCTTAAATTGTTTCACATATATGACTTAAATATAAGAAAGTATATAAATTTGATATATTTATCTCCTTCTGCAAGTCTATGTGAATTTTGACTAGAAATATTAATGGTATTATTCTACTTTGAGTATCTATTCAAATGTATTTTTATGTTCTTTGTTTTGATTCAAGCAATCAATTAAATACTTAAATGGGGCCATGAATTTATGTTCATTTGTAAAGGATTTGATAAGTAGTGATGTACCAAAGAATTTGAGCTCCATGATGCAAAGTATTGTGAGAGTAGTCTATTCCATTGAGTTATTGGGTCATCTCTATTTTATTGGTACTTGTATATGTGACTCTATTTTTCCCAATAAATAGGACACTGATTTATTCCTTAATGATCTTCCTAAGGGATTAATCAAACAATCATTTAGTGAGCAACCTGAAGCCAAGGTTTAAATTCATTTAAAATTCATCAATTCCAATGTTCATGTGCAACAATTCTCATTAAGGGTGTCTTCATTTTGATGAATGGATAGCAAATTACTTAGAAGCAAACCAATTTCATAGTAATTGTTGTAGAATTATCCTTCATCAATATTGATCTGTGTAATGATGTGTTCTACAAAGAAAAACTCAAATGAACACACTAGGAATACCCTCCATGGTCCCACATAGCCTAAAGTGCAGAAGATCTTAGCTAAATTGACTAGATCTTATTAGTTGGCCATTCATTTCAAGAGTCTTGAGTATAGGAATTGGCTATTCCTTAGAGATGTCTTAGGTATAGTGGAAAACACCAATGAAATGGAAACTTTGTTGGGGAGTTCTCATTCTCCAAAGGTGTAGATACAAAATGCAGAGTCAAATGACGATTTAGTCCAAATGCTTTTATATTTTTGAACCTAATCTACAATCTATATGAGTAAAAGATTTGAATGTGACTCCATTGTAGAAGATAGCCCAGAACCTATCTTATTTTGCCAAGAAGCTTCATCCTATTTGAAGCTTTTTCCTCTAAAGGGAGGTGGTGAATCTGACTCAAAGAACCTATTCAACCATACATCAATTTTACGGATCTCTAGTTCTAATGCTAGGAAACACTTCATAGCTGCTAGCATACAGGTACTCTTGTAAAATTTGAAAGGATTTTGAGAATTTTAGAGATAATATCATCATAAATTTCCAATTCTTGACATGAAAATGATTCCCTAATAAGTAATTTAGCACTAGATCAGAGAATATTTAGGAATTTTAGCATGCTTCATATGTGAGTTGAAATTTATGTAGTAGAGTGCAAGAAGCATGTCATATTGTAGATCTTAGGCAACCTTTGTATGGAATACTTGTGGTAAGATCTTGGGATTATACTTGTAAAAGGAATTGAAGTAATTTTTATAAATTTCATAAATATTTTTAATTCCTTTTAAAGAATTAGGGACGAGTTGTCAATTTGTACCATCTGGTACAAATATGCATAGAAATATGCAAGTCAAATAGTATTGGGCCCATCAAGATGGCTTCTGTATTGATAGGTATAGAGATATTAGCTTTGACAATATTTGTGGCTATCTGAATGTTATGCCACCCAAGATCGTGGATAAGATACCAAAGTTTAGTGGTGAGAAATTTGAATCAACAAATAAACATTTGCAAGAATTTATATTTGTGATGGTTGACTATGAAATTGACTTTGAAGATGTGATGATGAAACTTTTTGTTCAATCATTAAAGGGAGATGCAAGAGATTGGTTCCCTTTTCTTCCTATTGCCTCTATACATTATTGGAATGAACTCAAAGTTGCTTTGCTCAAGCAATTCTGTGAAAGGGTCAATCCAAGTATGGCAAGGAAAAAGTTCACATAAATCTTTAAAGATAAAGATGAATCAGTCCCTACCTTCAACCTTATATTTTCTAAGGTTATAAGGGAAATTCCTGAATACATAAGGCCAAATGATGCAGAGTGCTTGGTTGTATATTTTGGAGAATTTGATAGAAAAATGAGTTTCCTATTGAGAGACAAAGAACAGGTTACATTACGGCAAGCTTACCAGGAAGCTATGAATATTGAGAATAATCTAAAGTACTCAATTATGAGGAGATTTGTAGTGAATAGGGCTACTAGCTATAGTAGTGTCCACATAATCCAACTGGGTCAATTAGAAAGTAAAAATTTTCACTAGGATGAGGATCCTTTAGATATTGTTCTTACATCATTTTCAATAAGTTCAGAGCAAGCATCAACCTCTAACCTGCAATGCGAGGGAGGGATGAGCTTGATATTATCTATTGGGAAGTTGTACGAAATAAAGAGGCATACAAATGAGTCAACATATGACTTATTTTAAAGGTTCTTGGATATCTTAGTGGAAATTTCCATAGGGCTTAGACCAAATGAACTGATGTGTATTATTCTATTTTGTGAAGCCTACACATCAGGATCAAGCCAATGGCCTAAAGATATGAAGCCCCAAAGCATTGACCAAGTGGTGGATTGGATAAGTATGGTTGAAGAGATCAAGCATGGTTGTATGTATCCTATTGAGTCCCACAATGCAGATAGTGATTGTCACAATGAGGAGAGACATAGATTAACATTACTAGATCAACATGGAGCATCAATATTAGGACAATTAGCCATTGGGTATGTACAGGATCATCATGGAAAAAAAGACCCTTAAGTGGAAAAAAAATTAGAAAAATTAGAGTTAGGAAACTTGACTTAAAAATTTGAATAACTTATCTATATTATTTCAAAAGTATGTAAGAATAGAATATATAGAAAATTGAATTTAGTTTATAAACTATTAGGTTTGTTTAAAAAATATATATATATGGTGAAAATTTGAAATTTCCATGTAGTAGTACTTAAATTTTAGGGAAAAAATAAGTAGGTGTTTGTCTGACCACCCTAGCCACAATAAAATGATAATATTTTTTTATAAGATTTTATTATAATTAGAGGACTCATGTCCCGATGTGATGCATATTTTTTATAATTTTTTTCCAAGTAAATAATTAATTATGAATTTTTTATTACAACTTTTAAAAAATATCAAAAAATCGTATGTCCTACCACCTTAACTTGGTCAAAACTTCATGAAATTCATTTTTTCTTTTTTTAATCCTATAGTATGTGAAGCATAGAATGTGATGCATGTTTTGGATTCAAAAAAATCTGATACCGTTTCAAAGCTATAGATGTTTTTCAATCAGCCTATCAATCAGGACTTTAGTCATAATTCAAATAGAAAATGAATAATTATTACTTATTAAATTCAAAGTCAAGCATAATTTATATTGGTGAAACGTTGAGAATCTCCTTTAAAAACCCTTTTCATTTCATCAATTTTGGGTTAAAAAAATGTCATCAACCACATACCCATCATATTGCCACTTTTTGGCCCATCATGATCCTGAACATACCCTTCAATGGATTCATCTGGTGAGATGTGAGTTTTCCAAATGTATATAAAATCCCTCTTATAGAGAGGCATTCATAGAACCTCCCTTCTTTCTGAACAACCCTCTTCTTTGGTTCGTACCAAATCAGACATTTCATTACCAATTTAGGGGCTTCCATTGTTGGTAGAAACCATCCTACCAAATGGAGCCCAATTGCAATAATACTCCTTAAGCATTGAGAAGAATTATCTTGTCCAACCCATGTGATAAATTAAAATTTCAAAAAACCATCCTAGATGGGTATCAATAATTATCCCAACAACTAATACATCTTGTGAAGAAAAATACTCAAATTTCTCATTTGGCTTCCTTTTGGAAGTGCTCATATTTTCCTGGGTTTCCTGCATTATTAGCAAATATGTACCTTGTGTGTGAGTTACAGTTAAATTTAACCATTCATTTTCAATAATTCATACAACTTTCAATCTACAATTAGGTTAAATTTTCTTCAAAATAATCAACATTTTAATTACCAGACCAAGGGAAACACCATTTATCCTTAGACATGCATGCATAGAGAGACTAAGAGAATTTTAGTTATTCGAAACATACCTAGTTTTGTCAGATATATTATTTTCTTTTAGAATGCAACCTGAAAAATTTTGGTATATGTGTTATTTGACTTCTTGAGATTTACCTTTCTTTGCATGCCACAATGTTGATTCAAATTCTTCAAAGTCCTTACATGTGAGTAGTATGGTGTAAGGTAGAATATTATGAAAGCAATTGCATGCTCAAGGTTGTGCTAAGTACATGTGTTGTTCACCACCTTCATTAATTTCCTATTACAATGCATCAATTTCCCTGAATAAAGGTGCAATCATGGCAAGTTAGGGTTCAAATCATGAACATCATGGTTTTTGCATAAGGCCCACCATTAGAGAAGAAGATGACACAAAAGGCTTACATGGCACATTTACATGTCACTTTAATTATTACAAGGAAAAGGTTCTATAAGAAAAGCCACTTTGGATACTTAACAATTTTCAATCAAAAGAGGATTGAAACCTCCTACACCAAACCTTGGAAATATTACCGGGAATTGAGACTTTTACCCACCAAGTTCATGAGAACTGGGTGTAAAGAGAGGACCTGGAATTGGGTTCAAGCAGGACCAAATTTATTTAGAACATATATGTAATAGAACCTACAATTTGTGGTTTTTGGTTAAAGAAAAGAAAATGTTTCCATGGGGCTAACTACCAAAGAAAAGGAGAACACACACACCGGGATGATTTATCTGGGTGAGAACTCATTGAGCTTGACTTATTGATCGAGAAAAAATCTAAAACTTGTCAAAGATATAATATCCTTGGAAAAACAACATCTACTTCAGGACCTGAGGATCTAATAAATTGATAAGACCAAACAAAAAGATCTTGCAACACTTCAAGTTTGGTAAAGACAAGAACCTAGGTAGGGACCAAGCAAGATGAATCAAAATTTTCCATTTTATCATTTCCTCTAAAATCAACACACCAAAGCAAGCAAAAGAAAAGAAAGGGAATGAAAAGTAGTAGAAAAAAGGGGGTCCACATTTTTCAAAGGATCAAAATGGGGGCTTTTGTGAGACCACACAACACTAAGTACCCTTTGATCTTGGCAGTGAATTCCCTTGATAGGAACATCCAAAAAATGGGAGGAATGTCAATTACGACCAACTCTTGGGTGAAAGTCAAACTTGGACATGTATATAGGGTCAAGGGGAGACTTTTTACTAGGCCTATGATAGGGACCTTTTTCCCATCTAATAACATGATTCCATTATCTAGTGACTCATATTCTAGACTCAAAGCATCGACCACCAATTATGGCATCACTATAGTACTAGTGCTCAAATCAATCATGATGTTTTGTAGTAACTTATCTTCTATAATAAGTGTTAAGAAAAATGGGGTGGGATTTGATTTACATAAGTCTTTCTCAATTGAATTTTCTATGATATTTATGAATGTTGCAACACCTAAATTTTGAGGCTTTTGGTTTGGCCTTTTTCCTTTATTTGTGGTTATGCACCAGTGTTGAGCCTAGTTGTGGGGCTTGCTCTTCTTTACCCAGAGAATCCTACAATAAATTTTGTTACTCTGGAATAGATAGAATGTCCCATATGGAAATTATGGTGGGAGATTTCTTAATCTATTCCATTGTGCTGAGTGATCCAATGAGTGTTACCTTGGGTTTAAGAGGTAGTGTTTCTCTTAGTTTCAGAAAGGGTTGATTTATTACAGGTAGGCTAGTTACTTTATCCATATTTTCTTTGTGTCTAGGGTTGTTTCACTTGTGGTTGAGGCCATTATGGTTGCATCTATCATTGATGTGTTTGTGGCATATACTCTATAGTGAATATCTACTTTGAGTGGGTATTGTAATCTAACTGAACCCGTGGGGATCCTAATGTCAAAACTTCATTTGCGAATATCAAGTTTTCTCCCTCCATCAAAGAAAAAAGTTCATGATCGAGGGAAAATTTGTATTCTTGTTCTAGACACATACCCTACATTTGAGCACTAAATCTAGTGTTTTCTATTATTGGAGATTAATAGGTTCCCTCATTTGGAGAGATTCCCTATTTCCTTTCTTCCACTATTTTTTGTTGGAGATTGAATCTCTAAATGTTTTGAGGTATGTGGGAATTATTGCAAGGGAAGAACCAAGTATTCACATATTTTTCCATTCTATTTTAGCCAAGGACTAGGTCCTTGCTCATGTTGGACACCACGATGTGAAGTGGAGTGGGTATTAGAATTATATGACCAAATAAATGTGATTGATTATTTCCTATTGGAGCTCCCTAGTATGAATTGTGTTAGAAAGGTGGTCTATCTCCTTGGTAATTTTGAGGACACTTTAGAGGTGTTTCTTGTTGAGAATTTATATTGACAATATAATTTAGAACAATCCTAATTTTTTTTTTTATGTTTTTCATCTTTGTGACTAATGAGGAAGATCTCAAAGTGCTTTCATGTGTATTAGGATACATGTACATCAATGGCAGAGGTGTAGAGGAGGTACTAGGAACTGCTTCTTCTTTTTCTTGAGCAGATATCTCTATAAACATGGGCATCAACAACCTAGGTGGGAGCTTCCTAGCATCTATTAATCTATTTTTTGTTCTCACCACTAGATCATATACATCTAGTAGAGTGTCACCTCTAAGTGACTATACCATGACTACAATATCTAAATTAAAATCCTTTAAGTAAAACATGCATTCCATGACTTTCAAGGGTTTGGAAATTAGGGGAATCCTCTACCATTTCTTGTGAAACTTGGTGTTAAAATCTATCATGGCCATTTGAGGTTCCCTCTTGATAATTATCAGCTACTACAATAGGGATGAGTGGTCTCCCTTTTCTGAAAAGAATTAAAATATTTTGTTTCTAAGCTCATCCCAAGTATGGATGTTATTCAAAATCAAAGACCTATACTAGCCTTGAGCCTTACCTTTAAAGGTCACGACCATCAATCTGAGGGTAATGTTTTGTTCTATAATATATGAACCATGCAAACATCAATGACATCCTAGAGATGTTTTGATGGTGTCCTCAAATCCTCTCTAGTGAACTTTAGGACTTCTTTTAGAGAATTTACAAGGACATGAGGCCATACATTTGGAGGGGTAGGAGGAACAAGAAGACTTCCATTGTTCCATACCACAAAATTCCTTGAGGGTTGAAAGGCCATGGGTGCATATTTTTATGAATATGAAAGACATGTATTCTAATCTAGAAATATCCTTCAATTGGAAAATTAGATAGACCGCTAGACACAAGGTGTGTACTTATAACCCTATTTCTCCTAACAAGTGATATAAAACTTGTAGTGTTTCTTCATCTAGGAGAAAAATATGGCAATTCAACGTATGAGAAGTTATCTTCAAAAGATTCCCTTATTTGGATCCTATACATGAATGTGCATGTTTAGTCTATAATGGCCTCTAACAATATGATTTGAGTGCCTCTTGAAGGTTGAGTATCAAATGCTATAAAGATTACTTGGCCCCATCAAGAATTCCAAAAAAATGACTTTCTATCATGAAAGTGTACGCTTGTCTGAACAACATTATGGGAAATCTAGTAGATGGGGACCTATTACACTCTACTAAATAACCTATAGGATTTTAGAAGTTGACTCTTCATTCTTTTTTGGTAAAATGGGAAGAAAGAATGCAAAACTAAAAATAACAAAGGTGATGTATTGAAAATATTTGAAAACCTTTTGAAACCCCTACTGGGATATCAACCTTGATAAAATAAACACATAGTGCCATAGAATCTTCATTGTTGAGAGGATAATGAACTAGTAAGGTTTATGTAAACATATAGAAAACATTTAGATACTCTCACATGAAGCACCCACTAAGGTTTTGACAAATTATGATATACAAAAGAACAATTGCTTAATGCTTCAATTCTCTTATAGAGATGTCTTTACTTAATAGCATAGAATGAAACCTAATGCATCTTTTGCAAAAAATGAAAGAGTGTAAATATGATTCAAATTACTATATATTTAGGTTAGATATCAAAAAATGATCAATCACCAAGATCGTGTTTGAAATATATATGACACAAAGCATAATATTTTTTAGAAGAAATAGATAAGATATATGATAAAGTCCAAATAAGTAAAATCCTATATGTTTCTCCTTTCTATTACTTAAAACAAGAAAACACTACAAAATGAAAAGGTTGGATGCTAATACTAGAAAATATCTATAAGATTAATGAAAGAGTTGATTATAGGACAGTAATAAATAATTCTATAAAAAATCTTCCACACTATGAGAGGCTCAAAAATTGCCTTTTATAGAGAAAGGGAAGAAAACAAGCATAAATCTCTCTCCACCACCACAAATATAAAATAAAAAATCTAAATGGTGGCATTAAATTCACTACCTCAAAAACCATTCTAAGGTCATATTTATGTCAAGTAAATCTATAGGGTAATAAAGCTTGAGCTGCTAAAAACCAATTGAAATAGAACTCAAACAGCCCTAGTTGGTTCCTTTCATTAAAAATATGTGAAAACTACTGAGTTGGAGCTTGGATTTCTCACAAAATACCTTCTTTTTCAGAAGTAATGCAACACCATAAAACCTCATTTTCCATAAATTTGATCACTTTAAGAAGACTAGGAAAATGATTCTTGGAAGAATATGGCATCCACAATTCCTCAGGGAATGCCTAGTATCCTTTAATATTCACCTGATGATAGGATGCTCCAAAAATCCATACCCCAACATTCCTTTCTCATACCAAAAAAATCCATTTATGGTATGTTGTACAAGGATATGTATTCTAGAAAAAATCTTATAAATACTTCATTGAAACCCCATGGTGTCGCCACATGTCACACACTGCTCTGAAATGAAAATGATATTTAAAAATCTATTGCAACCACCATGTGGTTCCATGACACACCTTTATGCAGACAAGGAGTCATGACCTTCACAAAAGTGATCTTGTACAATACATAGACGATCCCAACAATATAGATGAAACAAGAGAAGTAAGAAAAACTCACAAAGTTATAAAGCCGAAAACATGAAAATGAACTACCTCTAGAAGGAACTCTACAACTTAAAAAATGTGCAAGGAATGCAAGTGTTAGTGATTGATTAAATTAGAAATTGAAGACATTTGTTGCTACAAACTATTCATTTTTTTCTAAATTCACTAATATTCGATTAAATTTTTTGGTGTATCAAACATTCCAACTTGTACAGACAATAAACAAATATATTTAAATGTGCAATGGAAATTTAATTTCCAATTTAACCTACAACTAAAACTAGTAATATATATCACCACTAATATTTTTCAATTTATCATTCTCCTAGAACTATGAAGATGTGAAGATTTATTCAGATTTATCAAATTCAAATTTCTCTTGATAGCTAACCTCTCATATATCTTTGAAATTGAAATAAAGAAAAAAAGTAGGAGGTGGGTTGCTAAAATGGGATTGATGAACCAATTAGGGACCTATTTCTCTATTTATTTCATTACAAAATGAGATCCACACAATGAAATGTATATCAACCCTTAGGTGAATCAAGTCAAAGTGTGAATCTACAAATTTTATTTTTTTGAAAGGAATGGGGTCCTACTCAAACAAAACTTTGTGTAGGAAAATTAAAAATATTAACCTAACTCTAAAATGAAAGCTATAACTCTGAATAGCTAGAAAAAACTCAAAATAACTAAAAAAAATTCAATTAGATCACATATCAGATAAGGGTTAGATGATGTGTACCAATCACCAAAAGTTAGTTTGTGAAGCTAATCTAGTACTCATTAGCCTAGGGGTGAATGGGTCCTAAGTTAGGGTTTGTAGGAAACTTTTGAAAGTCTCCGATAGAGATCTGAATCCTTCAATTTTCCAAAGTTTAGGTTTGAAAAGCCAAAAATAATTTTTGTAATTGAGTTTTTGTGAGATAACAACTTTTTTGAAAACTTTTGCAACTTTGACAAGTTCTCCAATTTTTCTCTTCAAGAGATCTTCAAGATTTCTTCCACCTAAATCTACAAACATAAATCAAGAGGGGATTTTTAATTTATTTTTGATGAATGGGGGTTTTCCTTGGGAAATACTTGAATGGATCATGAAACCTACATCAAATTAGCTCCAAAACCATGCATGATGCAAGAATACTTTGACATGACAATTGGATCTTGATTGCTGCAATAAATATATGACAATTAGATCTTGATTGTTGTAATAAATCTACATTTGAATGCCTTGAATTACTCTTGATCAAATTTACTATAATTTTTCTCACTTGAAAATCTTCTAGGTGAAACATAGTGAAATGACCTTATATTTATAGATATGTGTCCTTAATTTCCCAAAATTCAAATATCACAAGCCGACAACAAATTATGGATTTGAAAATGTTAAATAATGCCAAATACATAGTTTAAATTTAGGTCCTAGGTCTAAGAGAGGAACCATTTTCCCATGGGTGAATGGGTTCTAGGTCCCTAACCCTAGGACACACATTTCTCAATGAGAAGTGTTATGTTAAGGAATTAATGAATGTCAGGTTTGGTCTTTGGAAAATGTAATAAAATAGGCTTGGATTTGAATTAAAGGGGCCAATTAAAGTAAATTAATTTCAATTAATTAGAGGAGCCCTAGATAAGTATGAAAGTGTAAAAGGGCACACTTTACAACACCGAAAATAAGGCACAATTAAGCCCATATTGATACTAATTCCAAATTAATTGTGAAAATACAAAAGGGATACATTTTTATACACTACATTTAGCCCCCACTTTAGTGAGAGTATGGACTTGCTTCAAACTCACACTAAAGTAGACTTTCAAAACACATGTATCCACCAATGATAAGATTATTCAACCATACAACATAAAATACTTAAAATGAAAGTTAAATAAAAATAAAAAGGTAGATCAAGCCTCAACTATCAAACACAATGTGGAATATGCCTCACCTGTTTCTCTAGAAGAAAAGGGTAGAACAAGCCTTAGTTATCCAATGTGATGTGGAACATGTCTCAGCTATTTGTCCAAAAATGTTCACAAGAAGAACTCAATATCCACTATGGAAACAACAACACATTCTCACTCTAGGTTAATGGAACCTCAAGTTGTCCACTAGGTGAGCCCCTAGAAAATTGGCTTAGTGAGAAAGTCATGCCAAGTCTACAAGCTCTCACTGTACACTAACCATACCAAAGCTATCCCTCTAATGACTCCGATAGGGCACAGTAAAACAAAAAAAAAAACTTTGAGCTTCACAAGGTTAACAAGTTGTATTATGCTAAACACTTATGAACAAAATATAAATAAAAGTTTGTTCAAAGGGATACTACTTACTTCATGTAAGGTATCTTCTTAGAGACATCGTGCCTAATGCCTCCAAGAGAGTACAAGTATTGGATAAAATAAATATCACTCTCTTAGAGGAAATCAAACCTAATGACACCACTGAGAAAAGGATGTGTCACAAGAAGAAAGAAAATCAGACAATGAAACACAAGGAATGCCAAAAATTTCAAAAAATGATAATTCAACTATATGCTCCCACTTTAAAGATATTTCTAACACCATTTTTGTGAGCAATTTACAAATGTAAACTAGAAAATAATCAATGCTAATCAATAAAGAGGACATGAGGGCTTATTCAGAAAGCCCTATGCCAAGTCATATGTTCCTGAATGAAGCTATGTCATGAAAGAGAGAGGAAAGTATTTCCCCAAAAATGAAATTCCAAACACAGGGGATCCATGGATTTAGGGTTAGTATAATGTTGGTGCAATGTGATTATAGAGCTCAAAAACATCATAATTCCCCAAACACTCGTAGAACTAGAGGAATAACAAATAGAGAGTGAAAACAAAGAAAAAGCTTTTGGGTCAACATGTAAGAGAACTAAATGTCTCGACGCCTTGTGTCATCCCCAAAAGTAAAACACAAGAAAAAGAAAATATAAATGTTTATGACATATAGAAGAATGTAGGTACAAATAGAGAAATGCACATGAAGAGATATACATCAAACAAAACAATATGAGGAGATCACATTATGCACATGCAATCACACAAAGAAGATGAAAAATAAAACATAGGAAAATACTAGTAAGGCACATGTGAGTCAACTTGTAGTAGGTCGTTCACATCCTAATGTTGATCAATATATGCAGAAGGTGGATAAATAGTAAAAGGGACAACATCAAGTTCCAAAATAGGATAAACACCAAGCTCGATACTCTTATTAGGGGGATCATCATTTAAGCTCATAGAAGACGAAAACAATGAATACAACTCATTATGAACTTGTTCATCAATCTTTACAATTTTATTATCATCATCCAAGTTGATCACAATAGGAGGTATAATGACAATATCCATAGAATTTTTTTAATGTTGTGGAAAGGATGGAGAGGAATCATGCATTGCTTGAGAAAAGTTTGGATTTTTATTTTATATGTTGTTCTTTTCTTCTTTTGCTTGTAAAAAATGAACAATAGCATGAAGTATATGCCTATGCTCTCTAGCATTTCAATTTATTTTCATTTGATTTTCAAGTTTTTATTGTGTAGGAGAATTTTTTTCAACCATAGGTTCCTTTTCTTCCATTAAGGGAGGAATGGAAGGAACCAAGGGAGATTGTTCAACCACTTTCTCTTTGACTTTATAAAAAAAAATTACTTTAGAAGGTACAATGAGATTTTTTTAATTATCTCATGGTATCTTATATAAAATATGGGGAGGATTTTTCAGAGGCTAGTCTTGGTTACTTGGAAGATATTTTGGTTTAATCATGGTATCATCAAGTATAGGAGGCTCAATCATGGGTGGATGCATATTACTAATGGATAATTCTTCCATTTTTTTTCCTTAAATTTTCTATGGGATTTGAAAATGAAGTCTTTGTGAGGTCTAATAGGTTTAATAGGCTCAAGACAAAAGAAATCCAATGAAAATTTCCCATAGGAAGATGTAGCCCAGTTAAATCTACTATGATGCATAATAAAGATCTCATTTCCAAATGGAAACTTCAAAAATTATGCACAACTGATAAGACAAAATTCATGGAGAAAAGCCATGGATAGCCTAACTTCACACAAAATTGGTCTAAATTTGAGATGATGGTGAATGATACATTTAATTCTTTTAGTCCAACCTTTAAAGGGAGATTTATCAAACCAATCATAGGGAAAGCAAAACCATTATACATTTTGATCCATTCTTTCAGTCTTTCCTATGTATCTTGATAAAGCTTATGCAAAAATAGAAATTCTTCAGTGATCATATTCTCTACATATATGGGATCAATTAATATCCCATTAGTAGTTTTGTCATTGATTCTTCCAACTATGTAAAGAGGACCATCAGGTGCATGTTTAAGTATGTCTTGTTGTGAGAAAGCAATGTCAAGTGGCATCTTAGTTCGGCCCTTACAAGGTTGAGCATAACTATATCCAACCAAACCATCCATAAGGTTGTTTTCATTATCTTTTATGTTTTCATCATTTGTGTCAACATTCATCACATCATTCTTTATTTCACCAACTTTGACAAAGGAGCTTTTATGTATAGGCATAGGATTGGTAAATATTTGCAAATTTTGATTAGGAGGCGCTACATATTTATTACCTTGATCATTAACACCTCCAATTAGGAAATGATTAGAATCAATGAGATCTTCAACAAGATGTTTAAGATGCTTACCATGTTATGTATCATGTCCATTTTGTTGATGAAAATGACAATAGGAATTTGGTCTATAGTTTGAAGGTAAACGACTAGTAGGGTCAAGAGCTCTAACTTGAGGTAACGAAATCAAATTCTTTCCTAAGAGCTACAACATGATATTATGAAGGGTATCAGGTAGAGGTGTAATATTTCTATTTATATCTACAAAGGAATATTATTATGTCATATTTATAGAAGAAACTAGGGTGTCAACATTTTTATTGGATTGAGGTGGATTAAGTAGTATAAATCCCTTATTTTGTTTCTTGATAGGTTGATAGTTTGTTTGAGGTGTGGATTCAAACTTTTCAATACAATTAGAGGGAGTTTTCACTTCACGACTAATAAACCAATTTTGGTAATCATGAAGGGTTGTACAAAATTGTGCAAAGGAAGGAAATATCAACATCTCAAGCTTAGTTTGGATTTTATCTTAAAATTTAGAAATAAAAATTCTTTGAAGGTCACCATCAGGAATCTTATTATTTATTTATAAATAAAGGATTTGGTATCATGCTATAAAATTGGTCACCTTTTCATCATACTTTTGATTACATGTCATTAAATCAACTACATTCATCATAGGACCCATGTGAATTTGGAAGTGGTTGTAAAATGAAACAGTAAGTTAATTGAACGAACTAATTTAATTATCCGATAAGGAAAAAAACCACTCTAAAGCAACATCTTTCAAGGATTGAGGGAATATCTTAGCCAAGAGTTTATCTTAAAAAATGAAGTCACTACATAGGGCTATGTATGTAAAAGCATGGCTAGAAGGATCTCCTTTTCCACCACATTTCTCAAACCTAAGAACCTCTGTATCTTGTGGTATTTAATTATGTTCTCAATATTTCCAAGGATAATTTATTAGTTTTTATGTTTTGTGAAGGTTGTAATTTTTTTGTTGGTTTAATGTGGCAATTTGTTATTGGAGGGATGACATATTTTGAAAAAGTGTGTTAAGGAATGCATCATTGTTGGTATTTTGAGATGGAGGTGAATAAGGTGGAGTGTTATATGTGTGTGGAGGAAAAT
Source organism: Sequoia sempervirens (assembly GCA_007258455.2). Taxonomy (NCBI): domain Eukaryota; kingdom Viridiplantae; phylum Streptophyta; class Pinopsida; order Cupressales; family Cupressaceae; genus Sequoia; species Sequoia sempervirens. The sequence goes on from VDFB02105785.1 coordinate 336,393,845, forward strand.
TGAATTGTAGATTTGTGAGGTGGGGTGGTTGAGGAGATATGAGATTTGAATTCACAAAGGTAGAATGATTCCTAGTGGAAATATGTAAGGAAGTGTTGACATTGTTAGTAGGTTTGATGGTTGTAGTAATATGAGTACTAGTGTAGGTAGGAATAGAGATAAGGGCTCTAGAAGGAGGAATTGAATTTCCACCTTTACTTTGATTATACCCCAATGCTTGAGCATAACTATTTATGGTAGGGATCTTCTTATCAAAAGTATGAGCTAGATTTTGTACAACCTCTATTCCATATTCATTTTTCAAGAATTTTTATCACATTATCTAAAGAAAGAATGACACTACTAGCAATGCTTTCATAAGTCACAAAATTTTTCTATTTTTCTATTTCTTCATCTATACTTCTTATGTTCTCTTGTAGGAAATTAGTAGCCATTATTTCAACATCATACACATTAGCTATGAGTAGGAAAGTCATTAGAAATGAGGTATGAAGACTATGGTCCATAGTGGGTTGTGTTGGTTAATTTTAATGAACCAAGCAAGCCTTAGCAAGTACCTATGAGTTTTCCAAACTCAATTCTCAAATACCTGCCAAATGAGTGCCCAACAAACAAGATAAAATGTATATTATTTTATCTCCTACACTTCAAGTTCTACTAGACTTGGGAGGGTATTCCCACAATTCTAAATATATAACTCATTTCAAGAATCTACACATACATTGTAAATCAAGGCAAACAAATTCTCATTAATAGAAAATAAGATGAAATCACTCACAAAGATAGCAATTTTTCAAGTTAATTATTCATCCTAAGTCTAGAATATGAAACAACAACAAATGTAGGTGGGTTGATGATTATTTTAAAAGATTTATCTCAATTTCAGTAACTAAAACTACAAGAAAGGTTCAATGGGTTAAATATTAGTGCTATTATCTATGGGCTAGGAGTCTACACCAATTGAAACATAAGACATGTTTAATTCTAAGCAATTATGATCTAGTGATATCACCTTGTAATTCACAAATCAATGACTAAGCACTAAAGAATACTTATCAAATCTAAATGACTTCATGTATGAACCCATGATCTAATCCAAGAATTTTAACTCATTCCATAAACAAGAGCCAAAAACCAGATCGCATATCAAAGTATAACACGATGACAATTATTGAAATGATCATTGACCAATATTTTCATTAATGATTCTAATACAAAACCAGAATGGAGAGACTATAGACTTAAAAAATCTCCATTATCATTCGAATATAGTCAGAAACCATACATTTGACTAAATTTACTATCTAGACTCAAAGCATTAGATAAAGACTCAACATATCTACTCTATGTTCTATAATTCTCTCAATGTAGCTCTAGAATTTCAACAAAAGATCTACACAAATGGCCCTGAATTCCCTTTTATAAAACAAGGGAGAAAAACAAGCCATAGGCCAAATGTACACATGTCACACTTCAATGGGACTGCTCGAAGGTATATTCCTCAATTCAATTATATTTGCAATCAAAAATGGAGGGAATACACATAAGAAAAATAATATTTACATTTGCAGTAAAGAGCAACTTTTCCTTTTCAAAAGAACATGTCAAAAAATGCATCCAATTTATTGAGAAAAATGACAAAATGATGTAGAACATAAGTGATTCAGCATCTCAATCAACATTCCACATCATCAACAGTCGATACTTCCTTGTGAAACATATGTTTTAACTTTGTAACTTCTGAGGCAAGACCTATACAATACACACCCAGTATATGTTTCACAAACCAAACTTGCCAACATACAACCTTCCCCATTCTTCATACTCTTGCTCATATGGCCAATCAAAATCCATAATTTTTTTCCATAGCTTTCATGTAAGGGGAGTACTTGGTTACCACCGCATTGGATTCCTTGTCAAAATCCTCCAGAAAGCTGGTAAGAAATGTTAACCTACCCAAAGTGTTATTGAACAAATCAATACTAACCTCTTTGAAAATTCTACCTACTTGGGAATCAATAAATTCATCTAGTTCCCTCTTCCACACCTGTAATGGTTTCACTTCATAATTTGTCACCTTAATATCTAGTAGTGGTGAGAAATCGGTATGGTTATATTGAGCTATCAAATCAATTATCTTCTACTCCAATGGGGTTGCATATCCTTGAAACTTTTGCTCGCTTAACTCACACACAAACTCATAAACTAGAAAAACTAGAGGGTACTTGTCTCCATTCTAGCTATCTCCCACTAATATCAAATTTAATCTCTCAACTCTCGGGATCCATTTATTCAAGGTTGGTATGGCCAATATCTTCTCTTTGGGACAACCTCATTGCATGCACCATCAAAGCATAGTTTCATGCACGCTATTGAGTCTATCCTGAATCTTCTCATTTAGATGATTTAAGGTAGTGCAAACAACTTTTGATATGTTCTCATACATTGTGTCGTAAGCCTTCTCTAGCAATTTATTATATGTTTCAATTTGCAGAAGAAATTGATCTCTATCAGATGAGCTAGAGCTTGGTCTACTTATTTCTTCCTCGACAATTGATTCTTGTCCTTGGTTATATGGTACTATTGCTAAAGCTTGGATATGAAATGAATGTTACATAGATGTCATTGGAGGAGCTGAAGGTGGGTGGCTTGAGCTAGGTTGACCCCATTCTCTTTGTACTTCCTCTCTTTGTTTATAGAATTCCAATTTAGTTTCTAGTGTAGCCACTTTCTATTGGTTTTTTTCATAGTCATCCAAGAGTTCTCTATATCTAACTCTAATATTATCTCTTTCCAAGGTAAGACCCTCCATAGTTGACTAGGTAAACCTAGAAACATTAACAACCATGTATGTAGCTTCCAAAGTTGGATTGTCACCAACTCTTTTTACAAGCAATTGTCCACTAAGTTTTGATGGCTTTACCAGGGGTGGTTTCCTAGATGCTGAAGATAGTGACCATATGGCTAATGCATCCCAATCCTCGCTAAAGGATAAACCTCAAAGTGCCATTTCCAATTATTCTTTTGTCTGTACAATAGGTCTTTCAGCCCTTCTTATGGTATCCAAAACAATAGCATCAAAAATAGTCCATTTTGGAAACAAAAACACACCACTCTTCTTTACAAGCTCCCTTCCTTCTTGGGCATTAATATTTTTAAACTCATCTCTCATAATTCTTCTTCCATTTTCCTAAATAACATTTTTAGGCAATTTAGGGTGCAATCTTCTTTCAATGGCAACCTTCTCTGCATAGTTTGTAGTCTTGGATTTCCACCAGAAATCTTGGAAGGCTGAAGTTTCAATGAATGAATCATCTTCCATAAACTCTTTTGTTGGCTTCTACCCTCAAGTCATCTATAGTATTCAATCCACAAATGCCAAGTTTCCTTAATTTGAGGATGCTCTATCCTAAACTTGAAGCAATTGCTCCTTCATGAAGAAGCATTCCAATCTACATTTCCTTAGGGGTGACATAGATATCATCTTCATCTATGTCAGAATAATCAACCACTCCTCTTGATTCAATTCTTTGAGTCTTTTGAGGTGGTTTCTCAACAGGGGTAGAACTTTTTTGAGGTGAATCAAGGTCAATTACAAGAAAAGAGGCCTATTTAGGAGGAGTTGGTACTACACTCTTGGGAGAATATTTTTTTGGCTCTTCAAAGGTGACAGGGGCTATTGAGCTCCTTTACTCACTTGCTACTTTTTTCCTCCTAGAATAAATTCTCAATTGTTTGGGTGGTTGATATGAAGGTCTTTCTTCTAATGTCATTTCAACACTTTCTTCCACCACCATTTCCTTTCCTTTATCTGTAACCTCTTGTTGTTCTCTCAAAACACCAACAACATTCTCAAAGTTGTCCAGAACATGCATAGCTTTATTAAAATCACCATGTATATGTGCTAGAGGATCATATTGGGGATTATTATTTTTCTTAGCTTCTACCGTCTTTCTATAAGCCAAGTATTTGGGTTTTCTTTCATCTTGTTCCTCAAAATTAATGACATTCCTAATAATATCCTTACGGTAATCAAAATCATGTAAAAAGATACCCATTTTCTTATCTCCTTTGAGTTTACTAATGAATCCTTCAGGATCATGATTCCTTGGGCTCATAGTTATTAGTTTGTAAGGAGCTAGAAAGTGTTCTAATTCATTCACTATCCCTTTTGTCACAATGTAATATGCAAATACTGTCCACTTTGAGAAGAATGACCCCTTCCTTGTTGATTTAGGTAAATTTTTTTCTTATGAAGCTCTTGACTACCTCATGATCTTAAGGAATCATATTCTCAAAAGAGAATCTATAGGAAAACCATATGGGCCCAAACCACTACCATATATCCTAAAAATTGTCTTATCAGGATACAAGATCAAATTTCCCCAATTATGGCTCAAATTCAAATTTGACCTCAACTCCCTTGGTCTCAAGAATTCATGGATTTCTTTGGGGATTCTAGGTGGTTGATATACCAAGGCCCTCTTTATCTTGGATGCAAAAGCATTTATAAACATTACAAAGTTATACCTTTTGTCATCTTTATCCAAGATTCAGGTCCAACACTAAATAGGAAAGTCAACATCATCCTTCTTCCTTTCCAAGGTGATCTCCTTAAAGGCTCTCTATCCTTTATACAACAACATATGCATTAACAATGAGTACCACCAGAACTTCACCCATTATTTTTGTTCTCGTAATTCAACTAAGCCTTTATGAATATGTTCAACTAGATAAGTTCCATAGTCGTAAACAATACTATACGATGGGTGTTGTAGATGTGTGGCCAAGTAGCTATACTCCTTCTGCAATGTGTCAGGTGGATTGGAACCAACAATTTGGTACAAAGAATATATAGTCTTTCTGCAATAACTAGCAAAATAAATCATTGGGAAAGGTTCGATCTCTCTATCATCAATCCTAACCTTTCTAGTTTGCTTCCCAATTCTAGTCACTGCAGTATGTAGAGGTAACATCTTTGTTCTGATAAAAACCTTGGTATTATTGTACTCTATTCTAATAGTGTCCATGTTCAGAGGGACCATGTCTTGACTCCATTGATGCAAGCCAAAGACATTTTCAATTTCTTCCTTGGTTATTTCTACCCTAACCACCCCATCAAATGCTCTGTCTACCCTGGAAACTGGGTCATATTTTGATGTGATATCTTTCAAGAGATCCACATCCATGTACACATTTGGAACAATCAATTTCCCCATATCCAATTTCCATGGGTTACTAAAAGGGGCCCCAAGGTTCCTATTTTTGAACCAGTGTTGAAACATTTTCCATCCCGTGTAAGGTACTTCAACATCCTTGATGAAGTAAGCCTTATCTATTATCCCCTCCTTCACAATAGGGCCATGAAACAACACCCTACCCTCTAGTTTCTTACTTTTATACTTGGGTAATAAATCAATCACATCTTGAGAAAGGGTTCTAGACTGGGTAGAGGAAGAAGTACCTTGAATTTTGGGAGCCATGGGTTTGAATATACAAGAATTCTTATGGAGGAATTTTAACTATTCACTTCCTAATTGCAACTTATGACTTAGGACGAGAGCTAATTCTAGGATATTTACATGTCTATTTCTTTTAAATGCAAAGATTAACCCTAATTTAAAGAAATGAAAGCATAACGATGAAACACACTCATTTCAAAATAGATTGAAAGAAAACCCTAATTCAAATAGATGAAAAGGCATAAAATTACGTTTATTGTACTTACTACTTTTAACTGTGACAAACCCTAACGTCAACCAAGAGAACTTCTACAATTTGCTTCTCAACTCATTGTATTACCTTGGACACATCTTCAAATCTCAAAACAAGCAAGATTCAACCATATGCACAATTTTTTGAAGGGAATTAAATAGGCTTACAGGTCACCTCTGCCATTAATTCCCATTCGCACAAAGAAAAAAAATTACAACTAGAATACTTTGCAATTTTGAATACATGTCATTGATCCATATCTGAGCTAGGCATCTTGAGTGACTCAGATCGAGTCAAACATATTTGAATTAACAACACCACTCTAGCTTGAATGCACAACCAATAGAAATTCACTGACAAGACTCTCCCTATGTATGTGGGGGGCCAACCCCATAGTAGCCATTGAATACATGTGGCATCATCTCGCGGGTCTCACCACTTTTAAAGAACTTGCATCTTTCCTCCACAAGCTAGTGAGGAATGACTGCAATCATTTCCTTTCACTCAATTATCACCATCGATCTCAAAGCTCTAGGTATTGAGATGGGACATAGCAACCAGACACTTACACATGGCATTATATCTCTAACCATGCAAAAATTAAACTACATTCACTTCAAATGATGGGATAGTGGGGAACGACCCAGATTAAACCCTATGATCTAGAAATTTATCAACCTACACATGAAACAAAGTTAGTCTTAAAAAGGGGCCATGAATAGGCCGATGAGAACTTACCCCTCAGGGAGTTATGACTTAGATATAAGTCATTTCTACATGAAATATTAAAGGCCAACTTAGGGAATATTTAAGACACATTACGACCGGGGGATGACCAAATAGTCCCAAATGAAGGGGCTAGTTAGAAATGTTAAACGATGACTCAAGAGGTAACTTATACCATTGCTAACCAGACAAAAAAGTCAACATAGAAATAAGACATCTGAGGATTGCATGGGGATTTTGGATGACAAGGTTATTCAAATAGAACCCTAAACCCTATGTGCTATCAACATATTATGCTAATATTGAGGATGGAGGACCTCAAAATATCAAGGAATTTTGGGGATCTAATAGGTTGATTTGTATCAACACTATGAGTGAAAGAGTTGGAGAACCCAATATCTATTGCAAGATGTCACCCTTGGCCTCCTCAGCACAGGCCAAAATGGAGCTCAATATTTGTGACATAGTTTAACTACCTCCTATGTATTTTGGATCTTATTTAAATCCAATAGTTGTATCGGCCATTAATAGGTCAATCTTTCGGTGCAACGGTAGCCATTTGGGCAACAATTGGTATCAAAGTTGAGGTCATATGTTCAAACCCATCACTTTTTTGGGGGGAATTGTTGCAAGGTGTTTCCCTTGGTCTCCTTGGTGTGGGCCAGTACAGTGCTTGGGCTTTGTGCCCTGGTTTAGTCACCTCCTGTTGATCTTGGATCTTATATAAATCTAGTGGTTATATCAAGCATTAATAGGTTGATCTTTTGGTGCAACAATAGCTTCCTGTGCAACAATATCCACATTGAATTGTGTATCATGGGATGACATGAGTCTCAAACTATATCTCACAACAATATTGCTAATAGGACACCAAGTTGTGAAGCTCATATAAGTTTCACAAACTTAATGTATACCGAAAATGGAAAGAAGGTGAAATGCAATGAACCTAGGATGTAAAGTGCAATGCAAATATGTAAATGCAATTTTTAGATTTCAAACAAGATAATTTTTTATTATGCTATGTAAAAACCTAAAAGTTATTTCTTGTAAATGAAATTTTGGGTTCACACAATGCACTTAATTTATCAAATGAAGCTTATGATCAAATTCCAAGTAACAAAGTTTCTGCAAACTGAAGAAAAAAAAAACAAAAACAAGGGTTTTTATGCCCAAAAATTTAGGAAACAACCCTGAGAAAGGACTTATTCTCCCTAGAGCGAGTGGGTCCTAGCTTAGAATTTTTAAAAATATTTTTACAAATTTTTGAGTTGATTCATGTGGTTTCCATATTTTGATTTAAAATAGTGAGAGTTACAATTTTATTTTTTTGTAAAATTAAGGTTAAATGAAAATGAAAATTATGAAAAAATGACAAAATAAGAGACCTTATTTTATATGCAATTTTCATCCAATTTAATGATTATGCAATGCTATGTAAATGGGATTTATGAACCACTTAGGGACCTATTTCTCCTATTTCATTAGGAAATGAGATCCACACAATGAAATGACTATTAACCCTTAGGTGAATCAATTCAAAGTTTTTGAATCTACATATTTCCTTTTTTGCAAGGATGGGGGTCTTGGTCAAACAACACTTTGGGGAGGAAATTTAAAAATAGTAAACTAACTTCAAAATGCACTCTATAACCTGGAATGGCTAGATGAAACTAAAAAAATGTAGAATAAAAAATCAGATCATAGATTAGAGAAGGGTAAGATGAGGTGTACCAGTTACCAAAAGTTATTTATTGAAGCTAGTCTAGGAGTCCTTTGTTGGAAATTGAGAGGTTGTCATTGATGTCAACAGACAGTGGAATTTAGGTAATTGCAAAAATGGAATTTTGATGTGTATTAGTATTTAGTTGCTCTAATATTGGAAGTCTGCTGATCTGGTATTTTGACTCAAATTATCTTGTTTCATATGATTTGCTTAGAAGCTGATTAAATTTTCTACCTTAACATTAATTGCATCCACTAACAAGGTTTCAATTGACGAGGTTATATGGTTGTAAAGGTATAGTTATGAGTAGTTTGGGTAACATTTTATGCTTATACATTGGCTCTATACGTCAATTTTTTGGTTCAGATTCTATCTCAAAAAAATAAATCACTATAGGAAATTGTATATATATTTGAGACAACAAGATGCATTCTACATTAGATTTTCATAATGATATATGAAGGCATATGAACTTGATATGAATGATAGTATTATAATCTAAAGACTACATTGAATATCTATATGGTACACTGATGTGGAAGATTCCAAATTTTCTCATATTTAATTATCACACTATGTGGTGTTGAAGATAAGTAGTTTGATTTCATCTAAAGTCAAATTCAATGTGTTAACAATTTTTTGTGTTACACATTTGAAGGATTGCATATATGCTTGGAGCTTTGGTCTAACTCTGGCTAACCTAATTATGTACTTATGTTGAGAATTTTTAATATGTGCTACAAATGTAAATGAACCTATCTTAAGTCCATGCAAACTATTTATATGTGAAGATGAATGTGTTTTGAGGATAATTCTGAAAAGATTGGTTTTTTATTTGAAATAAGGGTTCTTTAATTAGGTTGACCTAACTAGTGAACATGGATATATATATATATATGTACATATGTAAGACATTTGGGTGTGTGCATTGGAGTTTGAAAAAGGAAGTGTGTGAGATACATGAAGGAAGAGAAGAGAGTGTGTATGTACAAAATAAAATAGGTGTGTTATTTATGTGCATCACTGAAATTGAACCCCAACACAAGGAAGGTGAATTCTATCTTAGTTCATCACTTGGAAGTGAGCCATTCCCTATTTTGTAAATCATTTGGTAGTAATTGATTCTCTACTTAGGCTCTGAGCCTTTAAGGATAGTGCATCCTAGTAGTGAGCCATTGAAATACTCTATATCTATATATATTATATTGTGAGATAACCCTCACCATGTTTTTCACATTTTTGGTTTTCCACATAAAAATACCGGTGTTCATGTGTGTTGATGCATTGTCTTGATTCCATATTTTCTCTTGTTTTTTCAGTCAAAACTATTATATTGTATAGATGGATTTTATGTGAATGGCTTCATGGAATATTGATTCAACCACCCTCTCAATATTATGGATGTTCAAAAAATGATATCAAAGATTGGTTACTCTAAAGAAGTCTAACATCTTGGGAAAGGTCCTAAAATTTGAATATATGGAAGACAAAAAAATTCTTATTCCTTTGGAAATGATCTCTATTGAACATATAGAATAAAATTAAGATTTGAAGGATAGACCGAAGGAATAAAATGAGTGCATTAATAAGTTGAGGGAAAAATATGAAGAAGATAGTGATCAATTAAAGAAAGAAGTTGAGGAAATCACTAGACTAAAAGAACAATTGGAAGAAAAGAGAAAGATTGAAGATTGCCAAAATGATGAAATTCAAAGGAAGATGGATGAATGTACAAAGCTTGAACAAGAATTGGTAATTCTGAAATTAGATCTAGAAAAGGAAAAAAAACATGAGGATAAATTTACAAGTTCTACAATGTTGGACAAATTGATTGCAGGCCAGAAGTCCTCTATGGATAAAAGTAGTTTGGGATTTGAAGAAGGAAAAAATTCAAAGGAAACTCAATCTCCTGACATAATGATTCAAAGCAATGGTGGAAAATTCAAGAATCTAAGGAGAAATAGTAGAATGATTCCCATCAAACAACCTAATTCTCAAAGGTATTTATCTTTTAATAATGTCTATTATTCTTGCAATAAGTTTGGACATAGGGAAAAATATTGTGAAAAGAAAGAAAAAAAACGAAGGAATGAATGAAAATTCTTTATCATTCATTGGATAATGTTTTGAATGTGAGAGGATTGAACACAAAACTAAAGAATGCAGAAATTAGAAGTTGAATAAGATGATTTACTCATTCAATGGGCATTATTATCACTATAATTAATTTGGATATAAGGCTAAACAATGTAAATATAGATTGAATAAAGGAAAAATGGATTCAAGAATGTTGTTTGCTATAATTGCATCAATCTAGGACATTTTTTCCAGAAACTACAAAAGCAAAAATATGAGAAGTAACAATCTGGTAAAGAGATATGAATCAGTTATAAAGATCAATCCAATATAAAATAAGAAGGAAATGGAAAGTATCAGGAGAAAGGAGGGAGAATCTAGAAGACAAGTAGAATTAGAAGCATTCTTTTATGTGTTGTCCTTTAGTGTAGATACTCTCATCAAAAATTAATTTAGGCACTCGCTAAGGGGGAGCAATAATCAAAAAAATTAATCTCTCTTTCAATATATGATGTCATATCATGATAGAAGTGTTGAAAATGGAGGTAATTATGTAGCTTAAAAAAACTTGTAAAACTATTATACTATAAATCTAAATAAATGTTCTTTGTTACAATATATTTGTTGATGATTATGTGTTTAGATTCCTTTTACCATTTGTAGAAGTAGACAGAAGATTGTGGAGAAACCATTTCGGGAAAAAAATTCACCACCAAAATCAATAGTTCTTGTATTATTTAACCTTAGAACAATATTTCAATAATTATTTATCAATCCTTGCTTGAGATGCTTCTTTTGCCTTCAACAATTCTTCTTCACAACCTACAATAAAATCTGATCAAAATCTCTTCAACTTGCTGCAATAAATAGACAATATTGAGCCTTGTAAACTCCAAATAGTTGTCAATTACAAAGCACAAAACTTATCTCACAAAACCTATGCCTATTCTTTGCAAGTAGAGTTCTTCTAGGAAAAACAATGTCAAACCAAGTCCATCAATTTGGGCATCCAAAACGGATGTCCTAACTCAATGTTGATTACAAAGATATCTTGTAAGATCCTCCTAAAATTTGGCACCCAAGAATAGGCCCACTTAATGTAGCCTTATAAAATATCTTATCATGCAAAAGTTTTAACTCCAAGATACCAACTTGGCTGCCCAAGGTGGGTCCAAGTCAATCTTTGTTAACTAAAACATATCTCTCCACCATTCATGCAAATATCATGCATGATTGATCATCCCCACTTAACTGAATGTATCACCTATTACTTGTTATGCAACTCAAGTCATTAGTCATGCATTCCAAATCAACTAAAGTCAACTAGCATTCAACTAAAACTAACTACATGCAACTAAAGATAACTGAACTGAACTCAACTCAACTCAACTGATACTAAATTGAATTGAATTTCATGAATGTAAACATCAATTCCTAACTTCTAGAATCTTCACATGAATTACTAAAGTGTTATCTTTCTCCAAACAGTTAAGTTAACTCAAGTTAAGTTCCACCTTCCATGTGGGTTCCCCATGTGCTCCTATTTTGTAAGAACTCTTCTTGGGTTTCCCCACATGTTCCTATCATTTAGAATTAATTAAAAATTCCAATTTACATGTTCATTTCATTTGAATTTATCTCTTTCTAATCCTAGTGTTGGGGAACACTTTCCAAGGACTTTAGGAGATACATGAAATAATGTTTAGGATTGCAATTAAATGGGATCCTATTCCCAAAATTCTCCCACTTGACATTATACATTGCAATTATTTTGAAAAAGGAATCATTATTATAAATCAATTACAGGACTCAAGGCCAATGGCCTTCCTACACCAACTAATCAATCCATGCCAACTTCAATTAGAACCCGCATAATCATGAAGCTCCAAGAAAATGAGTAATACTCAAAACCAATAGAACTTATCTATAGGAACTAGTTTTGTGAGATAATATGCAACATTAATCAAAGTGTCAACTTTCACAATTAGTACCTTCCCACTCTCAACCATTTCTCTCACAAAGTGATACTGAACATCAACATGCTTAGTATGAGCATGATACATAGGATTTTTGGCTAAACAAATAGCACTCTGACTATCAAATTCAAGTTTAACTTATTTGCAATTAAAATCAATACCTATCCTAAGTCTCTGTAACCAAACTGCCTCTTTGGAGGCATGTGAAACCATTGAGTGTGTTGAACTCATTTCCAACCAAGGTGTAGGCTCCTTGGATTTCCTGTTGAGATCTCATCAAGAGTAACCATCTCAACAAATGTCTCTAACCATAAGAGAGCTCAAGCCTCACCTATTTCTCCAAGTATCCATGAGGACCTATAACCAACCAATCCATGCCAAACTCCAAATGCAACATAGAACTATCATGAAGTAATCAAGAAAATGATTAATGTACCCAATACATAAGAGAACTACTATGATCAATATCAAAGATCCAATCATGAATTAGAAATATAAATATGACATCCATGATCTAACCATCTCCTCCAAGGAGATCACATGCATCATAACATACATAAACATCCCAGTCTTAAGAGAACAAGTACCATGCCAAACTCTAAATGCATATAAAGATTAAACCATGACATAATAGAAACCACTCTAAACCAAGAAAAAACATATCCCCAATCACATGAAGATAACCTTACCAATGACGCATCAACGTCACTGCCAACAACTCCCACTGAACTATGGTATGAGCTACACATGGCATCATGACTACCATCCTCTTCATTAAGATCACTCTTTAACATCAAGAAAAGAGTCATTTGAGGATTCCTCTGCAGAAAAATCATAACTCTTTTTCTTTTTCTTACAATCCTTCTTCACATGTCCTGGTTTCCCATAGTTCCAACACATTACCTTACTCTATCCTTCAGACATACCCTTCCCTTTCTTGTCTCCATTAGGTTCCTTTTTCCCAGGCCTACCTTTTACAAACAAGGAATACTTTATTTCCATTTTAGACTTCCTCCACATCTCCTCTAATAGGAAAGTAGGAATTATATTGTCCATATTTGGATCTACACTACTACCACTGATAACAACAATTAGATTTTCTCAAGATTTTGGTAAAGAACAAAGTAACAAAATGCATTTATCTTCATCTTCTAGCTTTACATCTATAGATGCTAACTAACTCAGAATCAAATTAAAATAATTCAAATTATTTGCAATAGAATCACCATCTTTCATCTTTAAATAATACAACTATCTTTTCAGATACAACTTATTAGTAAGACTTTTGGTTTGATACATATCACCTATTCTCTTCCACAACTTATATGTGGTAGTTTCATCTAAAAATTTCAAGAGAACAACATTATAAAGAAATAATCTTATGGTTCCTTTTTCCTTCTTATCAAGCTTATCCCAATCCTCATCTGACATCATTGTAGTTGACTTTGTCTCATTACCAACAACTAACCATTGATCTCTCTCTTCAAGGAGATCCTCCATTTTTAGTTTTCACATCCCGTAATTAGATCCATTGAATCTTTCAATATCTAAATAAGAATTAGAACTCATTGTAACAAACTTATTTTCTAAAATCAGCAATAACACAATAGTAAAAGCTCCCACTATAGCCAAAAAACCTTCAAACTTTTAAGAGAAAGGCATACCAAACTCTACACCAACTGTTACCTCTAATACCAAATGTTGAAAATGGAGGTAATTATGTAGCTTAAAAAAACTTGTAAAACTATTATGTTGTAGATATAAATACATGTTCTTTGTGGATGATTATCTGTTTAGATTCATTTTACCATTTGTAGAAGTAGACAAAAGATTGTAGAAGAATAAGACAAGAAGATAGAAGTGACACAACATATACCGTGGAGAAACCCTTTTGGGAAAAACTTCACCACCATAATTAATAGTCCTTGTATTATTTAACCTTAGAATAATATTTCAATAATTATTTATCAATTCTTGCTTGAGATGCTTCTTTGCCTTCAACAATTCTTCTTCACAACCTTTAATAAAATCTGATCAAACTCTCTTCAACTTGTTACAATAAATAGACAATAATGAGCCTTATAAACTCTAAAGAGTTGTCAATTACAAATCACAAAGCTTAAATCACAAAACATATGCCTATTCTTTGCAAGTAGAGTTATTTCGTGAAAAATAATGTCAAACCAATTCCATCAATTTGGGTGTCCAAAACTAATGTCCTAACTCAACATTGATTATGAAGATATCTTGTAAGCTCCTCCTCAAAGTTGGCACCCAAAAGTGGGCCCACCTAACTTAAACTTATAAAATAACTTATCATGCAAAAGTGTTAACTCCAAGATGCCAACTTGGGCACCCAAGGTGGGTCCAAGTCAATCTCTATTAACTGAAACATATCTCTCCACCATTCATGCAAATATAATGCATGATTCATCACCCAACTTAACTGAACATATCACCTATTATATTTCATGCAACTCAAGTTATTATTCATGCATTCCAAGTCAACTAAAGTCAACTACCATTCAACTAAAAATAACTACATGCAACTAAAGATAACTAAACGGTAACTAAACTGAACTGAACTGAATTGAACTAAATTGAACTAAACTTAACTAAACTAAACTAAACTGAGTTGATACTAAACTAAATTGAATTGAACTAAACTGAACTGAACTAAACTGAACTTCATGCATGTAAACATCAATTCCTAACTTCTAGGATCTTTACATGCATTATGGAAGTGTTATCTTTCTCCAAATAGTTAACTTAACATAAGGTTGGTTCCACCTTCCATGTGGGTGCCCCATGTGCTCCTATTTTTTAGGAGTATTTTTTAGGAGTTATTCTTGGGTGTCCCCACATGTTCCTATCATTTAGAATTAATTACAAACGTCAATTTACATGTTCATTTCATATGAATTTAATCTCTTTCTAATCCTAGTGTTGGGGAACACTTTCAGAGGACTTTAGGAGATACATGAAATAATGTTTAGGATTGAAATTGAATGGCATCCTATTCCCAACAAGAAGTGCATTTATTAAGGTTATAAATTTAGGATTTCATGTGAAAGGAATTTTTAGACACACATGCATTAAGATTGATTTCCATAGAGTCTAAAAGGATGGAAGTTTACACAAATTTTGAGGTCATCTACTTGTGATCCAAAGCGTTTATTGTAGAAGAATTTGGGATTAAGGAAATAAGTTAAAATACATTAAATAAAACATATTCAATGAAAAGCATTTGTGAAAGAGGAGAAGCATGCAGAAAAATCTTGAAGAAACCAAAGCAACCCCATACAATAGAAATTCAAAATTTGGTGAAAGAGGTTAGTCGCTATTGCTATACACTATTTCATCTGAATTATTTGTCAATTTTTTTTTAATGCAATGGATATACCTTGAATAATAGACAATTCATTGATACCAAAAGCACAAATCAAAATGTACCCTATTAAAAATTTAGAACTTGATCCTTTGGGTGCTTTTTTGGATATCCCTCTTAGTGTTATAATGATTGAATATATTGGGGGATACATTTATAAAAAAAATGTATGAACCCTCCTATGCAAAATATCACATGTTGTGGCTTGAAGAATTAACTGGAAATGATTTTATCCTGAAACCGAAATACAATATACTCACAAAAATAAAATTGGATCTATGGAAAAATTTTCTAGACTTTAGTAATGAAGAAATATGTATCAGAATGGCTCTTCACAAATTTCATTCTAAATGTGTGCGACTTGACAACTCATATACGATATCCAGAGAAGTAATTAGAGATGTTACTAGATTATCAACCTCTAGACCAACTCTTGAATGCAATGTTGACAAAGAAAAGAGTTTAATAAGGAACACATGTGCTAGAAACACTAACTTGGAAATTCAAAATGCAAGTCTAGTTGTTTCATAGTTGATCTTTCATGAAAATGATGTCTCCACCATTGCAATTGATCTTGTATTGGATATGGTTGAGAACAAAATAGAATATGACTTTTGTGAGCTACTCTGGCAACAACTATTGGAGAATCTATGAGATATCAAGAAGAATAAATGTACATTTAGATATGGTACATTTTTATTATGTCTAATCTTCTATTTTATGAGGGAGGTTCCTAGAATAGGTGAATTTAGTTTTGAAAATAGTAGACTGTCACTCATTAGATCAAGGAACTTATGAGAAACATTAGGGATTTGGATGCACAAGGAGATGCCCTTGCTACATTCTTTGGAAAGTTTTAGAGAAGAATGAACAGAAGGAGGAGAGTTCCAAGAGAAATGGTTACAAAATATAAGAATGATATAACCTTTTTGGCAACCATTGATAGATGCATTATCAAGGAAATTTAACCAAGGAATTCATGGATATCTGAGTTTGGATAAGAGATTGAGAAGGGATATGTTGTTGGTGGAGTTGAATTCTTGATTAATAGCCCTCACGACCCAAAAATACCTTGCTTTGGAACCTACACTAAAGTAGCTAAGGCTCTTGAAGAGTCTGAGATAGTCTTCAAAAAATAAATGTCTACCACTAGAGAAAAGAGGAAAGTCACTAAGGCTCATGCATTAGTTGCTCAAGTTGAACCTACTCCAAGAAGACTTAAGCAACTAGCCAAAAGGACACATTTTTAGGTTGCTCTTGTTGTGTTCACTAGTTCTTTATGATCCACTAAGGAAAGTGCAAGTACATTAACTGGTAGATTCAATGTATTAAAGAGAAAAGAAGTGACATGGTCTCTTGGATTGAAGATGAAGGATTCTTGGAAATTGTAGAAAAGTGCAAGTCTAATCACAACATGGTACTTGAAAAAATCAAGGATGTTCAAGAGTGTGAGAAAGAGGTCAATATTTTATTAACATTTTGTTGGAATTGGCCTAATTCAATTCAAAGACTCAAGGGTGTTGAGAACACAATCAAAACCCATATCAAGTTTGCATCTAGCACATTTGATCTTGCACTTCATTTGGATGATCAAACTTGGTATGGTTTAGAAAAAATGCATAAAGAATACCTTGCATCCAATAAAGAGAAAGGAGAAATGATTGAATAGTATCGGATGGTCAAATACCTAATCAATATTAAGTGTACACCTGTCTACTAGGCTCTTTCTTTGGCTGATAGAACTTTGAAATCTAATGTTACACTCAGAATTATGACTAAAGGAAAAGATATTTTAATTGACCTCAACTATCTTTCGAGATATTTTTCTGATTTAGAGTAAGAAGGACTCAAAACAATAGTCTTGACACTTTCCAATCAAGGTTTCAAAGCAAACAAGGAACAAGTTCTACTTGGGTCATTTTTGGCAATGTGTTCCTCAAGCCTAACACATGGGACAACACCCTAACATCACTCAACCCTTGAGGGAAGCATGGGGTAAGGGAAAACATGGCGTGTTCAAACTTTTTTCAACATTCTCCAAGGGTTTCCAAACACATACAGCCCCCAACAAGTGATCAATACAAAGATTTGTGCAAACTAGACATTGCTGCCCCTAGGTGTGACAAGGCAATGACTTCAACCAAAAGGATTGACAATGAAGGATCCTGCTCCCAATTGACTCCTTGGCATGTATATACCTTAAAAAACATGGAAAAATGTTTATCAAACCCAAAATTTAAGAGACAATGCAAGAAATTTACCAAGCAACCATACAATAGGTTTTATGACTCCCAATGAGACTACAAATCAAAAATTTATGTCAAACAAATCTCCTTCACACATGCATGAAATGATCCCAAAACTTGCAGGGATGTAGATGATTCCAATACATTTTTTTTTACCAATTAGTATCATTTTCCTATGGTGGAAACTCAAGTTATGGCATTATTTCAAAGGTTGGAAACCCCAGGTAGGGTTTGAAACTATTTTCACCGAAATGATAATAACTTTTGAAAATCATAACAAAAATTTACCAAACCAATTGAAAATTAAAGGTATCTCATTCCTCCATCTTCTTTGGGAAGTTTCCCATCTACACAAGCAAGTATAGATCCATATAAAATGAAGAAACAAGTCTGTAATGTTAGAAATTCATAGAAAAATTAATATTTTCATTCACCAAAATTTTAAAAACAATGTCTTCAACCCCCTATTCAAGTTTTGAGGGTTATTTTATACATTTCCTATCCAAATCAATTGTTGGAAACCACCTTTTGATTATTTTACTAGCAAAACACCAATTTGACACTTTTTGCAAAAGTTGCTTGACCACATTTTGAGCAACATTGACAACTTTTACAAATTTTTAACCAATGATCCTATAACACTCCAAAATTAATCCACATAATTCCAAATGTTCATAAATGACCTTCTTATATTCCAAAACACTCAAACAACCTAAAAACAAAAATGACAAAAAGGTATGGTTATGAGGCTCCTAATGCCCCTGCACCATTATCAAATGCAAAAAGGCTTTGGGATGAAGTGAGATGCTCATGGACAAGTATTATCAGTAAAATTCAAAGGAAAACAACCTCTAGTTGATTATACACAATTTTCTTGGTTGTACTCCTTAGGGGGAGTATTCACATATGTAAATGGAATTGTTAAATCATTAATTTTTTTTTCCTTTTCCATTGATGTCAAAGGGGGAGAGAGATATCATATGAAAATCAAGGTATCATGTGGAAATAGAGAAAACATTAAAAGTTTTGTGAAGAGTTTCTGAGGAGAAAATTAAAAAATTGAGAAGAGGAATCTTGATGGTTTTCACATTGTGTATTTCCATCAATGAAAAAGGGGAGATTGTTTTAAATTGAGGGGTTATCATTGGTGTCAATAGATAGTGGAATTTGAATAATCAACACAATGGAATTTTGATGTGCATCACTATTCAGATTCTTTGGTATTGGAAGTCTGTTGGTCCAATAGTTTGATCTGAATTATCTTGTTTTCTAAGATTTTCTCATAAGCTAATAATATGTTCTACCTTGACATCAATTGCATCCACTGACAAGGTTTCAGTCGACTAGGTTATATGGTTGGAAAGGTATACTTACCAGTAGTTTGGGTAACATTGTCACTCTTATACACTAGCTTTATACGTTAGTTTTTTGGTTTAGATTCTATCTCAAAAATAGACATAACTACGAGACTTTGTATATAGATTTGAGATGACAAGATGCATTCTACATTGGAATTTCATAATGATATATGAAGGCATGTGAAAGATATTAATGACAGTATTCTGATCTAAAGACTACAATGAATTTCTATATAGTACATCGATGTGGGAGATTCAACCTTTTCACATATTTGATTATCATATCGTGCGGTGTTGAAGATAAGTAGTTCGATGTCGTCTAAAGGATAATTCAATGTGTTAACAAGTTTTTGTGTTACATGTTTGAAGGATTTCATATATACTCAGACAAAATATGAAATCCTATCTCTCTTGAAAGGTAAATCTCTATCAGCAAGCTTCAAGAGATAACCCCAAGGTCTCTAATGTCAGCTCTTGACAATGCATAAACAACTCAGTGATAAATGTGAAAATGTTGGTAATCACAAAGGGACCTTACTACAAGCAAAGACTGAATCTTGAATTTATCAGATTTGGAAATGTAATGATACTTCAATCCTAAATCTAACTCAAATGATAAAGAAATAACAAAAGATTAGGGTTTCAAAGAGATTCCTAAATTTAACTACTCCTAAGATTAATGATGAAAATGATAAAATACTTGAAATGGACCAATCCCTCATAAAACTAATTCTTGCTTGACCAAGATAAATCTACAATCTCACAGAAACAGTGCAATCTTCTAAGGTATTAAGATTTTCAGATCATGAACATTCATCCAAGACAACCCAATTGCAATTGAAATGAATAAACTTCACAATTGAACTAAGCACAATGAATATAAAAGTCCAAGCTAACTTTGCAAAGCAACTAACAATCATCTAGCTGCAAAAAGTATGGACCAGGGATTGCTACAAACACTTCAAGCATCAAATCATGAACACCATTGAATCAGATCTAAATCTAGATTTAACATATATCTAATGGTTATGTGTAGGATCATGATTGGCCAAAAAGTGGCAATATGATGGGTATTTGTAGGGTATGTGGCTGGTGACTTTTTTTTTACCCAAAATTGATGAAATAAAAATGGTTTTTAAAGGATATTTTTAGCTTTCCACCAATATAAATTATGCTTTACTTTGAATTTAATAAATAATTATTATTCGTTTTCTATTTGAATTACAATTAAAGCCTCAATTGATAGGTTGATTGAAAAACATCTATAGATTTCAAATCATATCACATTTTTTGAATCCAAAACATGCATCGCACTCTATGCTTCATATGCTATAGGATTAAAAAAAAATTTAATTTCATGAATTTTTGACCAAGTTAAGATGTTCAGACATACGAGTTTTTATATTTTTAAAAAGTTGTAATAAAAAATTCATAATTAAATATTTACTTCAAAAAAAATTACAAAAAAATATGCATCACATCCAGACATGAGTCATCTACTTATATCTAAAATGTTATATAAAAATACTATCATTTTATTATAGTTAGGGTGGTTAGACAGATGCCTACTTCTTATTTTTTCCCTAAAATTTAAGTACTATTGCATTGAAATTTCAAATTTTCACCAAATAGATTTTTTTCTTTTTAAAATAAACCTAGTATTTTAGAAACTACATTCAATTTGCTATAGATTCCATTCTTACATATTTTTGAAATAATATATATAGCTTATTCAAATGTTTACGTCAAGTTGCCTAACTCTGATTTTTCTAAATTTTTTGCCACTTATGGGCCTATTTTTTCTAGGATGATCCTGCACATACCCAAATAACTTTGAGCAATTTGAAAGATAGAATCATAAGAACCATGCAAGATAAGTCAATACAAAAGAGATCACCAAAAAATCACAATGTCCTCAATTGTATTGAATCACCAAATTTCAACAACAATTCAAATGTCCTATTACAACACTTGCTCAAAAATGGACTAACTTCTACCTCTGCTCTACTACTAAATTCACTTGTATCTATCTTTTTTATTCTATCTTTGTGTATTCTATTCTATCTGTCTTACAAATGAGGTGAAATTCCAAATTTATAGAGAACCCCAAAGCATGTCGGCCAAGCAAGGGTTATACAATCATAAAATAGCCATAAAACAAGTCGACCCAAGAAGAATTCAAAATAAAATAAATTAACATTAAATGCTTGAACTCAATCCAGGTCGGCCTAGGATCTTCAACGCAATTGAAACCAATGCATAAGTTTCAATGCAGACCCATATTAACTGCCTCCCTTATCCATTCTTATCCTGAGCGCACTTACCAAGTCAGCCAAGGGGTGGGGTACCATTATTTTGAATTTCCTTTCATAGATTTTAATTTCATCTCTAGAATTTCCTTGATGACTCAACAAAATATAGCCTGCACTTAGAAAAACTAGTATTAATATTCATTATAACACTATTATACCATGAAGATCAAGATTAGCATATCATCAACAACATGTTCATCATTCAAGCAAATCCGAGCAAAGATCGAAATCAGCCCAGAATCATCGTTCAATCGCAAACTACACAGTCCGGGATTTCAAGCCAATCACAAAATCCGGGCCAGAAGGGAAATTCTAGAAAAATATAGGCCAAGTGGAATTCCACAAAGTCATCGAATCTTTGAATTCCACCACACACCCCAGAATACAGAAGGCCAAGCAGAATCTGGGAAAATCCAGGGTCGACAGAAAATCCTGAGGTCAGAAGAAAACCTGAATATTGACAGCCTAACACGAACTCGCTCAAATTGATTGAAAGATCACAAATTTGAGGACCCTCGGCACAGAAATCGCTTAACCTAAACCTCCTATAGATATTCTTTGAATTCTAGGTTCATTCGAAAGCAAATCAAGATGAAATGGTGACACCCTAAGCATGAAACCCTAGATTTTAACCATGAACGCATAGAGCAAGCTTATAACACCAAAGAACAACAAGATAGAATATCTTAACTCAATAGGATGCCAATGAGAAATCATAATGGCAAGAAAATATCCAAGCTTGAATAAATACAATTCATGCAAGGAGCAATCATAAATGCAGCTGACCAGACAAGCTGAAGGAATTCGAGAACTCGACGACAAGATCGATTTTCAAAAAAATCTGGCCCAGGTGGAATTCCGTGAAGGCCAGAAATGTCCAAAATATTGTACAAATCAGATAGAGCCAGAATTCGAGAGCAATCCAGGAAAATCCAAATGGGGTAGAAAATCCCATACCAGGGTAAAAACCCAGACTTGGCTCAAAAATTAAAATTTTCAATGTGCAACCTAGGGAAAACACTTGGGCAAGCAAGATAAAAATATTAAGCTTATGCCAAGGAAAATTAAATCCCCAAAATCAAAGCGCCAAAACAACAAGAGAAAAAACAAAAGAGGGTCCCTGCTTTCAGCGAGGCGTGTGTGCAAAAATTGCACAACAAATGGCGACCCTACTAGGAAATGCTCCAGAGAATTTGATGACGAACAGGAATCAAGAACCCAGAATCTCTAGTTTCGATCTCACTATCAGACAAAAAAATAAAAATGCAAGATCAAAGAATCAAAACCAAAGGTGGACTGAACCTTCCATAGACTGAAAATCCAAGTTTGTGCGCATGAGTTAATTTCCCTCCTTGAGCTACTACAAAAACCAAGTTCAATTAGGACATGCTACATAAAGATTCTAACTTCAAAAGCAACCTAGATAGAGCCTCACTGCCAGTTAGGTGTCTATAGCCCTGATGAGGTTATTATTGTTACTCTCTCGAACATAACTCTACTGCAAACCAGGCATCCATAGCCTTGATAGAAATATTTAGCTACCCCTGATAAGTTGAATTCATTCTTAATTGATTTTCAATATAATTTCACTTTTCTTTTCTTTTCAAATTTTCTTTTTCTTTTGATATTGTTTTTCTTTTTATTTTTATTTTCAACCTATGAACAATGAAGTTCACACTTAGGGCTAAGAACCACAATGGCATTGAAGTAGAAATAAAAAAAATTCACTTGACAAGACCTCACAAAGGTCCTACAACAACCTCATGATTTTTAAGATGTATAAAAGATATAAGATTTCATAATACTTCAAATTCAAATCAAACCAGTGACCCATCCTCCTTAAATCAAACATTTAGACTGCATGACGATAACAAAGATCTCAACCATCCTTTCAAGACATAGGATTAAAGTTCATCAAGGAAATACTCATAACAGTCCCAAACAAAATAATATTTGCTATGCAGGTGCAACACATCCAGAAGAAAACAAGATGTCCAACGCAAGAGCAAAGCAAAAACACACCAAACGGAAAGAAAACCTAAAATAACCAAAGCAAAGAAAAAGAATAATAGAAAGGGAAACCTACTCTAACCAAACCAAAGCAAAGTAAACAAAAATAGAAAGGAAACCTACTCAAACTGTGTACAGGAGAAGAGTTGAAAACAATTCAAGACTGGAAATAATGCTTCAAATACTGCCCATTGACAGGCAGTGGGATATCCTCCCCAGTGAGATTTTTTAAGCATAAAGCATTATCTCCCAGGATTTCTGAAATCTGGTAAGGTCCAAGCCAAAGTTTGTCAAATTTTCCATGCTCCCCCTTACAGTCATGGGCTTTATCCTAGTATAGAACCAAGTCAGAAATCCTAAAGGATTTTACCTTGTCTCTTTTATCAAACCACCTTTTAACTACACCCTAATGTTTAGCAAAGTTCTCTAAGGATTCATCTCTTTTTTCTTCAAGGTGTAAAAGCTCTTGTAGGCAGGCCTCATGCCTGTTTTCTTCAACATAGTACTCATGAATGAACTACAAAGTAGGGATTCTCAATTGGATTGGAAATACACGCTCCTAGGCATATACAAGATGATAAGGGGAGGTCCCTATGGAAGTATTTTTTCTTATGCGGTCTACCCATAGAGAAAATCTAAGTTGAGTGTGTCAATCCTTGGGATTCTTCTCTAGTAACTTATAGATGACTGTTAAAAGGTTCTTATTGGAAGACTTAGCTAACCCATTACCCTGTGGATAGTAACTAGATGCAAATTTTATTATAATCCCATGATCAAAGGCCCAATTGGAAAATTTCAATGATGCAAATGTAGGACCATTATCACAAACTAAAGATAAAGGGCATCCAAAGCGATTGATAATACATGATTCAATGAAATCTATTACCACTTCGGAAGTACACTGTTTGCATGCAAGAGCTTTAATCCATCATGTAAAATAATCAGTAATGGTGAGAATATACCCGTGACCAGTAGAAGAAGGTGGATTGATGGGACCTATGAAGTCCATTCCCCACTTTGCAAAAGGTTTTACCTCAAAGACTGGTTGAAGTGGAAGAGTTGCATACTTCTCCCTAGTTCCTATGATCTGACATATGTGGCAAGTTTTGACATGACTGTGTGTATCTTTGAATAATGTAGGCCAATAATAACTAGCCCTTAGAATCTGGTTTGCAATAGAATGTGTAGATCCATGGCTAGTACCATATCTATTGCGAAATTTGGCCATGACTCTCTCAGGTTCATGTCTTCCTAAGCATCTCAAGTAGATACTTCATGATTTTTCTTATATAGAATAGCTCCCTTTAGCATGGAACTATCACTCCTCAAGTGTAATTCTCTTCTCCGTACTGCATTAAGATGGTTAGGACAACTCTGAGTCAAGAAATAATGAAAAATATCATCATACCATTCACCAGGAGAGATATCCTCTAGATTGTAATGTTGAGCTACAAGATCAGGGCCTGTTTTTGTTATTGTCCTTGTAAGTCCTTGCCCTCTTACCAGCTTCATGGGTTGGATCTCAATATCATACTCTTGTAACATAGTTACCCACTTGGCTTTGCGTTCCCCTAGCTCATTTTGCATCAACAACAACTTGATTACAGGATCAGGAACTATTGCAAACACTTTGTTTATGAGAATATAATGTCTAAACTTCTTTACAGCTCTGACTAAGGCATAGGCCTTCTTTTCCACACTTGGGTACCTTAGTTTAGCATCCTTCAATGGTGCACTCATGAATGCTATAGGATGTTCATTTCCTTGATCAGACTTTTGAGTTAACATCGCAACATAGGAGTGATTGGAAGCAAATGAATATATAAAGAATGGTTTAGCATAATCTGGACTCACCAAAATAGGGGCTTCAACAATAGCCTTCTTTATCTATGCAAATTCTTCCTTAGCTTTTGTATCCCACTCAACTTTGGCTTCTTGCTTCAACATTGCATTCAATGGCTTGACTATTTCTGTGAATCCAGTGATGAACTTCCTTACAAAGTTGATCTTACCAAAGAATGACTTCATTTCTTTCTTGCTAGTAGGTGGTGGGATCTTGAGTATAGCCTCCACTCATTTTGGATCAATGGAAATTTCTTTCTTAGAGATAACATGTCCTAGCAAATTTCCCTCTATCACTCCATAAATATATTTCTTTGGATTGAGAGATATACCAAATTCCCTACACTTCTAAAATACTTTACACAAATATGTGATATGGTCACCCCTCTTCTTGGAAAATATTGTTAGATCATCCATATAAATGATTATGCACTTACCAATTATGTCCTTAAAAGAAATTTCCATAGCCCTCTGAAATGTGGATCTAGCATTAATCAAACCGAAGGGCATTCTCCTGTATGCAAAATTTCCCCACTTGGTAGTGAAAGTAGTCTTATTTCTATCTTCATATTCCACCATAACCTGGTTATATCTTCAATAGCCATCTAAGAAAGACATCATCTGAGATCCATTGACAATTTGAAGTACTTTATCCAGTGAGGGTACTGGATAATTATCCTTTTCTGATGCTCTGTTGAGGTTCCTAAAATCTACATGCAACCTAATTTCACCATTCTTTTTCCTCACAGGAACCAAGTTTGCAACCCAAGTTGAATGTCTAACTAGAAATATGATCCTTGCAGATAGCAGCTTCTACACTTCCTTCTATATTATAGGTTCCAATAGAGCATTAATTGGTTTTTGCCTCTGTCTAAAAGGTTTTACTCCTAGATTAAGAGGGATAGTATGAGTTATGATTGATGCTTCATAGGTCTTCAAATCTTCATAACTCCATCCTATCACATCTAGATATCTATGTAATGTGTCAATTATTCCTCTCCTCTCTTCTGGAGTGCATACTTTGCCAATGAAGACATTCTTGGCATCATCTTGAGTTCCCATATTATAATTTTCACATTTTCCACTGATGGACTCTTTCCTAGCATCTTGTTCTGGATCTCTAACCTTATCTAGATCAAAAATCCTCTCTAATTGCACCATTCCTCTGGGAATAGTATTGGTCTTCAAATTAAGTACTCCTTCCAAATCCATTTCTTCTTCTTAGAGTTCAGTTTCATCTAAAATTTGAGAAGCAAAAACATCTATACTTGTGATAAAATCTAAAATATGCTTATCATCTTCAAATACCTAGAAGTTGGTGACATTATCAAGTACTAAAGGTACTAGGGTCAGTTCCACTGTAAACTTCTTCAATCTAGAGAGAGACAGAGGTTGTAATATACTAGCTTCCTGAGCAAGAGAGTCAGTTGTCTAGTTTTTACCTCATGGTATCAACTGAATGTTAAAGGCATCAAACCCTTCAATAAGGTCCCATACTCTATGTCTATAATTGGTCATCTTCTGTCATGACAAGAGTACTCTCTCCTAACTTGCTTAACCACAAGTTCAAAATCCCCAAAAAATTGTTGGATCTTGACTTTTATCTTTAGTGCCATTAACAACCCATGGAACAATGCCTCATATTATGCTACATTATTCATACAATGAAATTGAAGTCTATGAACAGCAAAGAATGTCTTACCTTTTGGACTAATTATCTCAAATCCCGCTCCAGCTCCTTGCTTTGATTTGGACCCATCAAATCTTAAGGTCCAACAACCATCAACTACAGATTTCCTTGTATCTCTTGCATTGTTGCTGCTAGAACGTTCTTCAAAAAGCATCACTTTCTTCTCCTTAGGGTTGTCTTGAACATTCTAGATATCAATTTTGACTCCTGGAGTGGGGTTGATACACTTTTGCACTTGTTCCACTATAGTCTGGCATAAGCAACAATCCAGTTCTGAATAATAGGCATTATGAACCCTAAACCAATTTGGCAAGATAAAATCTCTAAAATTCATCTTCCTACCCAACTAAATCTGATCCTTAATGCACTTCTAAATGAATTCATGGAAATTATCTAGTAAACTAAGTTGACTATCTTCAAGATCATCTTCATTTTCAGTTGGTTCCACCAAGGCTTCAGTACGACTAGATTTTTTTGTAAGGTCGACAAGCGATGTGTTAAACATAATGACTTCCTCAACATCTAAATCTTCAAAGGGGGATACAAGCACATAATTCCCCATGCTCACCTCAGATATTAAAATTTCATTAGAGGTATTCTGATATTCTATAATCATGTATCTCATCTTGGGTTCCCTTTCAATTCTAATCTAGTTTGGCACTCCCTTCCAAGGAAGCAACATGTGAGAGTTATCAGTTGATACATATCCATTCAAGGCCCTGGTAAAGTCTCTTCCCATAATTAGGCCATAAGCATCAGGTATATCTGCCACTTGTCTAGGGTGAGCAGTGGGTCCTAATGATGGTAAAGGTCTAAACAAATGTTGTCTTAGGAAAGTGCTAACCTTTATAGCCTCTGCATATGCATCAAGAAAAGTGGTGGGAGGGTTGTTTCTCCATTTCATGAAGGTGGTTGTCAGGCTTTCAAGACCTTCATAATAGACTTCTAAAGCAGTGGGATCATCAATAGCATAAGCGGCCTATAGTCTGGTATAGGCACGGTGAAACTAGTTGTTAAAGGACCCTATAGGCTCATGGACTTCTCTCTTAACATTAGTGAACTGATGGTAGAGCTCACTGGGACTAATGGGAATCCTAAACTTCTACAAGAATCCAATCTCCAGTTCATTCCAATTCTACATAGACCTAGCAGGTAAATGATTGTACCAATAGAATGCATCCTCTCCGAAGGAATAAGGAAAGAGTCTACATGCTACATCCTCATGATTGATTCCCATATCCTTAAGGCTAGTCTGAAAGATCCTGATGTGTTCCTCAGTAGTTCTATTGGAATCATTAACCTGGAACTTTGAACAAAAGTGCTCAGGGTTCTTGGGCATGACATTTTAATTGGAAAAGGTCAATGGAGATGAGTTATTAGCTAGGAAAGCTATTGGTGGAGGTAGGGGTGGTAATGGTTGATTTATGACTAGCCAAGGTTGTGGGATGGGAATGTCCTCAAACTCAAACTTAGATGAACTTGAGAACAATGGAGATGATGGAGGTGGTTGGGTGGATGATGATTCTCCCCTTTTGTTGGTCCTTCTTGACTAGTAGGGATTGGTAATTCTTTGCATTCCTCCTCTCCTAGAGTAGATCTAGTTCTTCTTCTAAATCTTTTGGGAGAGATGGTAGACATAAATCAATCTAGCTTAGCTTGTTCAGGTCCTCCTTCTAGCACCAATCTATTGATGATTTTTTCTACATAGAAAATCAAACAGAATATGAAATCCTATCTCTCTTGAAAGATAAATCTCTATCAGTGAGCTTCAAGAGATAACCCCAAGGTCTCTAATGTCAGGTCTTGACAATGCATAAAAAACTCAGTAATAAATATGAAAATTTTGGTAATCACAAAGGGACATTACTACAAGCAAAGACTGAATCTTGAATTTATCAAATCTGGAAATGTAATGATACTTCAATCCTAAATCTAACTCAAATGATAAATAAATAACAAAAGATTAGGATTTCAGAGAGATTCCTAAATTTAACTACTCCTAAGATTAATGATACAAATTATGATAAAATACTTGAAATGGATCAATCCCTCATAAAATAATTCCTATTTGACCAAGATAAATCTACAATCTCATAGAAATAGTGCAAACTTCTAAGGTATTAATATTTTCAGATCATGAACATTCATCCAAGACAACCCAATTGTAATTGAAATCAATAAACTTCACAATTGAACTAAGCACAATGAATATAAAAGTATAGGCTAACTTTGCAAAGCAACTAACAATTAGCTAGCTGCAACAAGTATGCACTAGGGATTGCTGTAAACACTTCAAGCATCAAATTATGAACACCATTGAATCATATCTAAATCTAAATCTAACATATATCTAATAACTTTGAGCAATTTGAAAGATAGAATCATAAGAACCATGCAAGATAAGTCAACACAAGAGAGATCACCAAAAAATCACAATGTCCTCAATTGTATTCAATCACCAAATTTCAGCAACAATTCTAATGTTCTATTATAGCACTTGCTCAGAAATTGACTAACTTCTACCTCTGCTCTATTGCTAAATTCACTTGTATCTGTCTCTTTTATTCTAAGTCTATGTATTCTATTCTATCTATCTTACAAATGAGGAAAAATGCCAAATTTATAGAGAACCCCAAAGCATGTCGACCAATAAAGGGTTATACAATCATAAAATAGCCATAAAACAAGTTGGCCCAAAGAGAATTCAAAATAAAATAAATTAACATTAAATGCTTGAACTCAATCCAGGTCGGCCTGGGATCTTCAACACAATTCAAACTAATGCACACGCTTCAATGTAGCCCCATATTAACTACATCCCTTATCCATTCTTATACTAAGCGCACCTTACCAAGTTGGCCTTGTGGTGGAGTAACATTATTTTGAATTTCCTTTCATAGATTTCAATTTCATCTCCATAATTTCCTTGATGACTCAAAAAAATTCAGCCTACACTCAGCAAAACCAGCATTAATATCCATTATAACACTATTATACCATGAAGATCAAGATTATCACATCATCAACAACATATTCATCATTCAAACAAATTTGAGCAAAGATCGAAATCAGCCCAGAATCATCGATCAATTGTAAACTACACAGTCCAGGATTTCAAGCTAGTCACAGAATCTGAGCCAGAAGCGAAATTCCAGAAAAATCTGAGCCAGGTATAATTCTATGGGGTTGTTGAATCTCCAAATTCCACCACACATCCTAGAACATAGAAGGAAAGGTGAAATCTGGGAAAATACAAGGTCTACAAAAAATCCTGAGGTTAGAAGAAAAATCGAATATTAACAGCCTAACATGAACTCGCTCAAATTGATCAAAAGATCACAAATTTGAGGACTCTGGGCATAGAAAATGATTAACCTAAACATCCTACAGATATTCTTTGAATTCTAGGTTCATTTGAAAGCAAATCAAGATGAAATGGCAACACCCTAGGCATGAAACCCTAGATTTTAACCATGAATGCACAGAGCAAGCCTATAACACCAAAGCACAACAAGATCAAATATCTTAACTCAACAGGATGCCAATGAGAAATAATACTGGCAAGAAAATCTCCAAGCTCGACTAAATACAATTCATACAAGGAGCAATCATAAATGCAATTGACCAGACAAGCTGAAGGAATTCGGGAACCTGACGGCAGGATGAAATTCTAGAAAAATTCGGCCCAAGTGGAATTCTATGAAGGCTAGAAATGTCCAAAATATGGTACAAAGAAAATAGAGCCAGACTTCGAGCGCAATCCAAGAAAATCTAGACGGGGCGTAAAATCCCGAACTAGGGTAAAAACTCAAACTTGGCCCAAAACTTAAGATTTTCAACGTGCAACCTAGGGAAAACACTTGGGAAAGAAAGATAAACATATTAAGCTTAGGCTAAGGAAAATTAAATCCCAAAAATCAAAGGGTCAAAACAACAAGAGTGAAAAAAAAAGAGGGTCCCTGCTTTTAGCGGGGTGTGTGTGTAAAAACTACACAACACTTGGAGCTTTGGTCTAGCTCTAGCCAACCTAATTATGTACTAATGTTGAGAAGTTTTAACATGTGTTATGAATGATAAAAGGGACCTGTCTTACGTCCATTCCAACTATTTATATGCGAAGATGAATGTTTTTTGAGGATAATGTTGATAGGATTTGTTTTTTATTTGAAATAAGTGTTCTCTACTTAGGCTGACCTAACTAGTGAACATGGATATATGTATGTACATAGGTAAGACATTTTGGGTGTGTGTGTTGGAGTTGGAAAAATGAAGTGTGAGAGATACATGAAGGAAAATAAGAGAGTGTGTATGTGTGAAATTATATAGGTGTTTTATTTCTATGCATCACCAAAACTGAACCCCAACACAAGGAAGGTGCATTCTATCTCAATTCATCACTTGGCAATGAGCCATTCTCTACTCATGCAGTGAGCCTTTAAGGATAGTGCATCTTGATAGTGAGCCATTATAATATTTTATATTTTGATAATAATATTGTGAGCTAACCCTCACCACAGTTTTTTCCATGTAAAAATACTATTTTTCATGTGTTTTGATGCATTGTCTTGATTCCATGTTTTCTCTTGTTTCAATCAAAATTGTGATGTTGTTTAGATGGATTTTATGTGAATGGTTTTATGGAATATTGATTCACCCCCCCTCTCAATATTCTGGATGTTCATAATCATTCACCCAGGGGAGAAGGGTCTTGAGTTAGGTTTTGTCTACAACTTTTAGAAGCCTCTGATATAGATCTAAATCCTTTAATTTTCCTAGTTTTCCATTCAAAAAGCCAAATATAATTTTTGCAAATGACTTTCTGTGAGATGACAACTTTTTCAACTTTGACAAGTTCTCCAATTTTTCTCTTCAAGAGATCTTCAATATTTCTTCCACCTAAATTTGAAAACATAAATCAAGAGGGAAAATTAGTTTGTTTTTGGTGAATGGTGATTTTCCTTGGTTGAACCCCATTTTGGTAATCAAAACTTGAAGTAAAACAAATAGCATGAAAGGAATGATGAATGAAAAACTCAATGTTACAACAAACCAAACCCTTTAATAAACCTTGGAATACATATCTACAACTTGCATAAAATAGATTCAATGTGTGTGGATCTTGAACTTGAATCTTCACTTGAAATAATGAGTTGAATACTTGAATGGATCATGAAACCTACATCATCAAATTAGCTCCAAAATCATGGATGGTGCAAGAAGACTTTGGAATGACAATTGGATCTTTATTGTTGCAATAAATATTCAATAAGTTTTCCTTTGTATGCCTTGAATTTCTCTTGATCAACTTTACTATACTTTTGGTCACTTGAAAATTTTCTAGGTGAAATATAGTGAAATGACCTTATATTTATAGATATGTATCCTTAGTTTCTCAAAATTCAAATATCACATGCCAACATCTAAATATGGATTTGAAAATGTTAAAATACCACCAAAAAAAAAAATTAATTCTATGTCCTAGGTCTAATGGAGGATCCATTCACCCATGGTTGAATGGGTCCTAGGTCCCTAACCCTAGGATAGACATTTCTCAATGAGAAGTGTTATGTTAGGGAATTAATGAATGTCAAGTTTTCTCTTTGGAAAATGTAATAAAATAGGCTTGGATTTGAATTAAAGGGTCCAATTGAGGAAAATTAATCTCAATTAATAAGAGGAGCCATAGATAAGTGTAAAAGTGTAAAGGGGTACACTCTACAACACAAAAATAAGGCATAATTAAGTCCATTTTAATATTAATTCCAAATTAAGTGTGAAATTGCAAAAGGGATACATTTTTCTACACTAGAAAAATGTTAGTGAATATAATTACATATTGTAAAATATATTGTGTATTGGAAGCTATAATTTTCTATAGTAATCAATTCAAAAGATAGCAAATCATATCTAATAATCTCTACACAACCTTCCAAAACACTTTTCCTTGCCATGTTATAAGTATATAGTCAAAGACCAAAATCAAGTACTAAGAAAAATATCACAAAAACTCAAAAGAAAACTTCACATGTGTTCAACTCTAGATCTTTAGAATATCACCAAAATATCTAAGACCAGCACAAATCTAGTTCAAAATTTCCACATTAAAATACAAAATTTATTTTTGAAAGTACAACTTCAATCTATAATTTGAAACAAACAAATCTTATGAAATAAGAATTAGAATTGTACAAGTTGAACTACACAATGTGTAGTTCAACCTACAACTATAATTTCAAACCCAAAATTATCTATTAATTGGGAAACAGCATGTTATTTGAACCAAATTTATTTTCAAACCCCAAACAATAGAGAGAAACAAAAATAGACAAAATTGGAATTGATTCACATTGTTAGTCACCTATCATTTGATTAACATTTGTTTATTGTATCCCCCACTTACAAGTCCTCCCTTTGGAATCAACCCTTAGCTCTCAAAAATAGAAAGAAAAGTTTCACAAAACACACTATTTTGCATCCTATTGATGATGGTGTTAGTCACAACAATAGTGCAAATGAAATCCTCATAAGAAAACTGTGAAGAACCTATCTTTACTTGAAAGACTGAACCAAGGCAACCTAAAAGTTTGAGTAATAGGGAAAGGTTAACTTAGCTTAATCCCAAGGCTCTGATAGTCAAGTCTTGACCATAATAGGTTCACTTCAAGGTATGATGTGATATTGTTGTTAATCTCAATGGGTTTATGGTTATCTTTGGTTTCTTTAAGAATCATAAGCATCAGATAAAAGCTTTCAATTCAAACATTAAAAAATTTCATGAAATCAACAAATTTGCAATAATATTCCATGAATATCAAACAATTTTTATTTCACTTAATTAGATTTAGCTTTAAGCATTCAGTAATTTCATAGAAATGAAATATTTTCAATAATATTTTCATTCATTCATCTCTTTTTTAGAAAATTTTCTAAAATTTAACATCTAATCTAAAATAAAGCATCAAAATACTAAAAAATAAAATTACTCCCAGGTATTCTCCATGCATGTCCCAAGATTTAATCAAATTGAAGAAAATTGCACTATGCTTCATAGCTAGGCATAAAACAGTGTGAGATTT
This sequence comes from Sequoia sempervirens, assembly GCA_007258455.2. NCBI lineage: Eukaryota > Viridiplantae > Streptophyta > Pinopsida > Cupressales > Cupressaceae > Sequoia > Sequoia sempervirens. The sequence continues at coordinate 336,427,983 of VDFB02105785.1, forward strand.
TAAAGAAGGGGGTTTAGTTTGGACACTATAGACATGGAAGATGTATCGATTACACTTGATCTTGATTACTAACATTGTTTCATCCTAAATCATCTCCTTTGATAATCATTTAATTAAATATCCCTTATTTTATTAAATTCATCTCATTCTTCCTCTTAATTAAATAAATCTTTATTTATCTAATTAAGTCATCATCTCCTATTGCCAATAGTGACATGGTGTGATGGTTTAAAGGTGGCATTGTTGTTCTTGCCACCAAGGTTCAAACCCCATTGGGGTAGTATTGTTGAGTGGTTGTATTCCGGTTCATAGCTTCGGTTCAAAAGTGTTTACCCCTTGAATAAAATAAAATAAAAAGAAAATTCATCATCTCCTATTAATTAAATAAATCAATCTTTATTTAATTTAATCTAACATAATCTCCTTTTAATTAAATAAATCAAAATCTTTATTTAATTACTTGTCTAAATCATATTCCTCTCATTTTGATTTAAATCAATCCAAAAATATAAATCAAATTGTCACATCAACTAATCTCTCTTGAAATTAATCAAATCTTGATTAATCCTAATCTTAATCACTCTAATCCTCTGGATTTTACAACTTTCTCAATAAATCATTTCTTTTGATTTATTAAATCTTCTAATTTCTCTCAACATGGCATCAAAAAGGAATATTCTTCTAAATTTGAAAAATCCCTCCAAAGGGATTTGTCCTTCCAACAAGGCATTCAATACCTCTTACATGTCCTTGTGCATTAAGCCAAGTAGCATTTAATTCATTTCTTTATCCCTCCAACATGTCATTTAAAAGATAGAAGGATTCTGATTTTCTCTTTTAAAGGAAATAAATCCTGAAAAAGATGAGAAGGATAATTGATGAATTATCTAATTAAATAAATTAATTAGATACACATGAGTTTAGACTTTGGAAAGAAAGCGATAATATCCAGGCTTTTAGATTTTATTAATTAAATAAATATTTGATTTATTTAATTAATGTTAAATTTATGATTTCATTAATTAAATAATATAAATTATTTAATTAACAATAGAAGAATGAATAGAAATGATTTAATTAAATAAATAATATAAATTATTTAATTAACATTAGAGGAATGCATGGATTATGCATAGGAAGGAAATAAATGAAATTAGTCAAATAAATAAGATTTATTTAACTAATTAGATGGTGACATGGGTACCTAGGGAAAAACATACCACAAGATGTCTAAATGATGCAATGTTGTGACAAAGTGTTGTAAGAGAACATTTTTTGGCTGTCTACATTTTGCCCCTCTTTGAGATGATGTTCGAGATGATGAGATTTGTGTAGAGTAATGAAATTTCAAAGAAGTTAAGGTCTGGATAGAGGAAAATGGAAGATGATATTCAGAATATGATGATGATAGAATGATGATGCCCCCTCAAGAGGATAGATGAGTTGGAAAAACATGGGTAAGCTCTCGAAATGAAAGGGATGGGTCAAGAACTAAAGATGAAGGAATGGATAGAAGAAATGAAAGGATGCATTATGCTGGAATGAAAGTGAGCAACCATGATGTTTGATTTAGCACTAGACGTCATGCACCAAGGTATAAGGACCAAGGTGATGATGTGTCATGTGTGCCAGTGTAATACAACCTTGTCTAGATACAAGATATGAATATTAGCTGGGAGTAAGTTTAGTTTGACACAAATGCAAGATAAAAATGATAACACACACAAGCAAGCAATCAAACATGCACAAATGATTCAAAAAAAAAAGGTATTTCCCTTGTCAAGTTGTAAACCAATGATTAATTGATTATTATGATTGATGATGATAGTGTTGTCATTGCGGGGGATGACATATCCCTAGAACAACACAAGAATGACTAACAATTGACTGATTGACTTTGACTCATTGGGTTTACAACAAGATTAGGATCAAGACCAAAGAATGCGATTGGACAATTTGATAAGATTGATTGAATTGATTGGTATGGACTAAGGATTGATTTACATTTGGATTATTACTTGAATTGATAATTTGAAGACTAATTTGATTTTTTTTCTTTTTTAGGACCTTTTTCCATGTTTTGCATTTTTGGGGATATTTTAAATTTTTTTTTTTTGGAGTTTTGAAATGTTTTGAGGTGTCAAACGATGAAAATTTGAGTAGCCTCTGTGCTAGATACCAATGACAAGGGGAAAAATAATTCTAGGTGTAAGGGTGGGTGATGGGATAAGGGATAAAAGGCTCATGATAGATGGATGGATGGTATAAATGTATGCATCATAAAAGAGAAAGGATGTGATCTCGAAAGACTATGTTGCATAAAAATAACATGCCCCATTCTAGGTACAAGACTTAAGATTTTTTTGGACAAAGCTTATGACAATAAGATAATGATATGATTGGCTTAGATAGGATGAGGTATGTCAAGAGATACCCAAAACATGTTTCAACCTTTTGCCCCTATATCTTCATCAAGATAAAAAGGAGAAGGGTGGATAAGTGGACTCAATATGATAGGTATGTATGATGGCTAAGATGGTAGGTAGGATGGAAATGATATGACATGAAGGATAGGTTGGATAGATAAGAAATTGTGCCCCCAAGTGTAAGTGACATAGAAGATCAACCTACACATGATGTCTATTTTCCAAGTTTTCATCATGGTACTTATCCAGTGCGCCTGTTTACCAAGTTTTCACCGTTGGATGAAGGGATTTCTCTTTAGTTTTTCTATTTTTCTTTTTTTTTTTACTCTTTTGACTTTTTGATTTTTTGGATAGAGAAGGGAAATATGGATAGAAGGGACTCAATTGTCTAGTTCCATGAAAGGTGGTAGTCCCACTAGAGATGAATCTCATTACATAAACTATGTCAAATGTCATTATGCTTATAGATTTTGATAAGGGATGACATGAAAGGGAGATGCAATAGGTAGATAATGGATTATGATGTGGATTATGGAGGTAAATAGTGGATTATGATACAGATTATGTAGGGAAGATGATAGTGATTATATGGGACTTATGGAAAAGATCAATGGGGAGGCTTAGCCAAAAGCATGGACCATAGGAAGAAGGTGGGGGAGATATGTAGGATAATGAGTGAAGGGTGGGGAGATGGAGGTATGTGGAATTGTTGTGAAATGGAAGGGAACCATGACCAATGGTTCCACACACTTTGATAAATGTTGAAGCTTTGGATGCAGATGGGGTGTAGGAAGCAATGGAGATGTTTGCTTAGGACGTGGTGGATGTAGTGCTTTTGGTAACCACATTGACTTAGTATTTTTATGATTTTTGTTTGGCTTATGGGATTTTTGTAATTTTTGAATAGAATGTGCATTTTGGGTGGAAGGGGATGGTTGGTATTTTTGTGATGTAGATTCCTCATTTGACTTGGTTTCCTTTTACTTAGGGACCCAAACCATTTTAGCTTTGGCCTTTACTTTTGGAGGTATAGGCTTATATAACTTTTTGAATGTATTTTGTTTTGACTTTTTGCATTGATGCCCTAATGCATGAATATTTTTAGGATTATTTACTTTATAGGTAGAGGAATTTATTTTTTTACTTTTGAATCCCATGGGTATGGTGGAATGAGTGGAAGCTTCATGTTATACAATGTGTGCATTTGTTGGTCATGATTAGGAATGTTAGGGTATTTATGAATAAATGGATAAGAGGATTGAATGGTAGGGATATTAGGTGTTGGGTGTAATGGTGGTAAAGTGGATGGAGGGATATTAGGAGTTGGAAGTAATGGTGGAAAAGTGGATGGTGGAAGGTGTATGGTCACATGCTTTTGACATTTGTAGGATGATGGCGGAGGGATGGCAACATATGTTTTAGGCGTATGATAGGATTTATGATGGAAAGTGGACCTAGGAGACATGGAGGAAGTACCAACATCTTGACATTGGTGTCCTTAGGGTGTATGTCCAAGGGAATCAAAGCGTGGAGGGACTTTGACATGGATGGGCTCCAAAATACCTTGTTCATGAAGGTCTAAACCTTTACTTTGGTGGTTCATGATTTGGAGTATGCAATGGACAATGGGACTAGGTGTGTTTTGGACACTAGACTTGAGTTCATTATTAGATGAAGGTGGTAAAATGGATAAAGGTTGTTGTTCTAAGGAATAACATTCATGAATGAGGGTGGAAAGACCAATAGGATATGATGGAGGACGTGCAATGGGGTCAATAGTGGTTGACGGAGGATCATTAGGATATTGATTAGAATTGTATTGACTTAGATCCAAGGTATTTGTTTGATCTTCTATGTGTGCTTGGGAGGCATATGTCTCATCAAGGGAAGTGGATGTTGATGGATCATGGATAGGACTAGGTACGGGGTGGATAGGAGCAATGGAGGTTTCTTGCTCATGGATAGGTGAAGTGATAGGCTCTTGACCATGGAATGCATAAATTTGGCTAAGAGGATCATCATGGCCTTCTTGATCATAGGTAAGATCATAGAGGTGAGCTTGATCATAAATAGGACAAAGTATGTTATGAGTGGGATCATTAGATAGGCCTAGATATTGATTAAAATGATAGGTTAATGTTTCCTCATGCTTAGGATAATGATCTTAACATAACTCTTGGCTTGCTTGAATGGAAGTGGAAAGGGATGACTCTTGAATGGGCTCAACATGTTCTAGATGGTTGACAACATGGAGACATGATAGAGGTTGACTTGGACTCAATGGGGAAGACTCTTGAATAGACTCAAGGGGGAGACTACATGAAGGGGTTGTAAGAATGGGAATGGTGTTTTAAGACTCTTTGGTAGGTTCAAACATGTGATTTGGATGACATGGAGATGTTAGATTCCTTGCTAGCAGCCCTTGGGCCACATCCTTTGGAGGTGGATGGGTGGATTTGGGTAATACCATAGGTTTACTTCTAAAATGTTTGAATTTAGGGAATAAATTTTAAGGAGGATTAGATGATTACGGGGGTAATGAAGAGTTTGATGGGTTAGAAGGTGGAGAGGCCAATGGATTAGGATTAGGACATGGTGTCTTAGGGATAGGTATTTGATTGGATGGTGGTATGATGGAGTTATAGGGTGCATGAACTAGATTGGTATTCCCTTTGTCAGATGGAACATGAGAATTGAAAGGCTCTTGACTTTGTTTCCAAGGTGGAATTTGGCTCACATGTGCTTGTTGTGGGATGAATTGATGGGTTGATGTAGGATTGACATGGAAAGAGGTGGGATAAGGTGATGTGGAATTATTATGAAAGGATGTGGGATAAGGTGGAATGGAATTGTTTTGATAGGTGGATAGATTAGATTGATATGGAATGGAGGGAGATGTCACATAGGAATGAGGTGGAATTTATTGGTGTTGATTGAATTGAGGATGATGTGCTTGTTGGGTTTGATGAGTGGCTATGATAGATTGGGCTTGCACTATGAGATGTTGCATTTGAGGTGATTGGATTGTTTGAATTTTTTGGGTCATGTCATGGATTCCTTGAATGATTTGTTGGTTTAAGGGTTGTGGTGCCTGATAAAGTGATTGGAGGAGGTCTTGGAATTGGGGTGCTAGGTATTCTAATGTTAGCATGGTGTAAAATGAAATTAATTGAATTCAAGAGATGATTATGATAAGGATATGATGTGGAATGACAAGATTGGATGATATAGATGGTGTGGCAAGTTTTTATTGGAAGTTTGACTTAGGAAATATCAAACACAAGATCTCACATGTAAATGCATGAACACACACACCAAACACAATGATAAATTTGTCTTTCAAGATTAAATGTTATGATTAATAAAAAACTTGAATACACAACAAGAAGCCTAATATTAATCAAGTGGGTACAACCAATTAGGTCTCAAGCTAGGATGCATGAAGTTGAATAAGGATGATTTGAAAGAAAAATCCTACCACACGGCCAGGAGAAAGGGGTAACCCACCCTTCACCTTCACTTCCCAAACATATAAAGTTCTTTGGGGCTTAGCCAAGAGTGACAATATTTCAAATCCCAAACAAGCGTGTCTTTCAATTCAAACTTCAATTGAGGTTGTCCCCAGGGGTGATTAAATCCCCTAGCAGGCCTTCTATGAAGGGTTTCACAAAAAACAAACCAAGTGAGGTGTTTGTGATCACACACACACTTGATTCACACTCGCGACTGTTAATTGACCCTTAGAAATGAAATGTGTGTATGAAAATAATGGAAGCACTTGTTCTTTTTAGCCCAAAACCAAATGTGTAGGAAGACAATGGTTAATTTTAGACCCAATTTTTGATATTTGATTGAAGACAAAGTTTGTTTTAAGAGACCAAATCCAAATGTGTGGCAAACAATGATTAAGAGATGAAGGATGAAACAACTGCACTTGGTTATTTTGGCTTTCCAAGTTGATGTTATGACTGATTCCAATGCTTTTCCAGTTCTATATGATTCACCTACAAGTCACCAAAACAAGAAGAAACACAAACTTGCGAGCCAAAGTGTGTTTAAGTCCAAAAACATGCAATCTATTAAAAATCTAATTAAATTAAAAAAATTAGAAATCTAAACTAAATTAAAGAGCTAAAAATCTAAATTAAATTAGAAATTAGAAACTAAACTAACTTAGAAAATTTAAAACTAAACTAAATTAGTAATTAAGACCTAAACTAAAGTAGAAATTTAAAAACTATATTAGCAAATCTAAATTTAATTAATATAGATTAAATTAATCTAAACTAGATTAAAAGATCCAAATCTAAATTCAAATCTAAAATTCTAAAAAAAACCTAAATCAAATGTAAAAATTAGAGAATCTAAATCAAATCTAAAAAAAATTAGAAAAATCTAAATCAATACTAAATTATAGTTTTAAAGTCGAGCATCAAAACTAGATGAAATTTTCAACTGCTTGCTTCAGACATCAACTCAAAATGTTTCCTGTCGCTCCTCTCTTGAGTAAAAAAGTAAATGGCATTCAAAACCCTGAATACAACACCTAAAAATTTGAGAGATTCAAATTTACAATCTTAAACCTCATAGGGAGCCTACAAAGTGAGAAGAATCACCAATACCAACGTTTGAAGTACTTGGAGGCAGATTCATATAGACCAACCACCAAAATGATGGGAAATGCAATATCTAGCAAGGACTTGTAAGCTCAAATCTCAGTCCAAAATAGAATCCGTAGCGAAAATGACTTGATGTGAATGGTGTAGCAAAGGCAGAGGTTGGTCAACACTGGTGTAAAAGCTCAAGATTCAAAATGGAAGCATGATGAATATGCACATTCTCATAATAGGGGCCAATAGAAAAAACCTAGAGTTACTTTAAGAGAAGACATTCAAGATTCAAAATGGAAGCATGATGGATATGTTGGCTTGAAAATTAATTTTCCAAAGAAACTGGAGGATGAGCTGAAACACAAAAAAGACATCCTAAAGCATAGTTTATCGACTCTGTGAGAGTGAAAGAAGTTTGAATTATGAAAACTTCAAATCACAAATTCCATTAGATATATACATGCAATCAATTTAAATCACAAATTTAAAAAGGTGTTAAATGCATGGTCAGCTATATTGATGACTTCACAATGATCTGTATTCTTCGTTATGAAAAATATGGATTCAATAGAAATATTATCAGATCAAAAAATAGCCTTTTAACCTTAGATCAAAATGTCATCAAATCAAAATGCAAAGAGAATTTATGTATCACCTAAATATGCATGCATAGAATCACCTAAATACACGACATGTAAAATGAAAGCAATGTAGGAAAGGCTAGTAGAAGTTGATATACTTGAAATGATAAATGTTTGAGCAAATACTTATATTAGATAACATGCATCATAAAATATATGGCCTGCATTATAAATTATATGACATTCAAAATATGGGTGCATGCCCCACTGTGGGCACCAAATGTAGATAGGGAAAAATCAGCAGGTTTAATGTGTTGAAAACAACAAAATAAATAAACCCTATCAACCACCATGAAGCAAAAACTAGAATTAAAATGAAAATAAACAAAGGAAATGCAAATCAATTTTCAAACTAGACTTGATTGACCTCCATGGATCTTCTCCACTTGCATGAGAATGCAAGATTTTGAAGGTTGATTATTGGACGATTGTTGGTTGCTGAATTCAACAGCATAATGACCTGATGAAAATGACAAATGGAGAATGATAGAGATAGATAGAAGACTGAAGAATGATTTTGACAGAGTGAGGGTACTTAAGAATCAACCTCCCCTAAATGGATTGTGAGAAGTTGTAAAAATAGAGCCTTGATGTGGACCGAGATAAGATTCGATAAGATTTGATAAGGATTTGATTTTTGACAAAAGAGGAAATACAATGAGATGAGAAGATTTTAAAAAGATAGAAGGATTTTGATTTTCTCTTTTAAAGGAAATAAATCCTAAAAAAGATGAGAAAGATAATTGATGAATTATCTAATTAAATAAATTAAATAGATACACATGAGTTTAAATTTTGGAAAGAAAGGGAGAATATCCTTTTTAGATTTTATTAATTAAATAAATATTTGATTTATTTAATTAATGTTAAATTTATGATTTCATTAATTAAATAATATAAATTATTTAATTAACAATAGAAGAATGAATAGAAATGATTTAATTAATTAAATAATATAAATTATTTAATTAACATTAGATGAATGGATGGATTATGCATAGAAAGGGAATAAATGAAATTAGTCAAATAAATAAGATTTATTTAACTAGTTAGATGATGACATGGGTACCTAGGGAAAAGCATACTACAAGATGTCTAAATGATGCAATGTTGTGACAAAGTGTTGTAAGAGGACATTTTTGGGTGTCTACAATGGCCATTGGGAGTAGTTCTCTCATCTTGAAGATGGAGGATGTTGTTGGTTATATACTCTCAGAAGAAACGAGAAAGAAGGTCTCTCTAAACACCAAAGAGTCTTTGAGTGTTTGATGAAAACATAAAGAATGAGGAAAATATGAGAAGTAGTGTGTCCTTTCCAAGTCCAAAATAAAGGGGAGATCAAAATCTCCTGGTAAGTCCAAGGTAATATGCTAGAACTATAGCAAACTTCAACACTTCTGAAAGGATAGTAGAGAAGAGAAGAAAGAGAAGAAGAAGAAGCAAGATTCTGATTTTGAGTCTGAAAAGGAAGATGGAGATGCCTTTATTTCAACCTTGGCCACTTGTGTAGGTGATAATGTATGGTTGATAGACTTGGGTACATCTTTCCACATGAATCCTAACAAAAAATGGTTTAGTAAGTATGAAAACGATGATGGCGGTAAGTTGTATTTGGGTGATGATTCTTTCCTTGATATTGTTGGTCATGGTAGCATTCATGTGTGAAATTTTTTTATGGTAGAGTTAGACAATTTGATGGTGTCTTGCATATCCCAGGACTAGTAAGAAATTTATTATCTGTTAGCAAGCTAATAGATGCGGGTGTGCATGTAAATTTTTTTAAAGCAGGTGTGAAAATGGTGAGAGTTGCTATGGTGATAGTCAAAGGAAGCATATTAGGTATATTGTACCAACTCGATGCATGTAAAGTTGAATGCAATAGCATTTCTAATAAAATTAAGCCAAAAACTACTTCACTAAAAGAAGAGATGGTTTCCTCTTCTATGGATGGTCATGGCTTCTGGTACCCAAGGGTGCTTTATGTACTAAATCAAAGTTTTCTACAAAGAAGACCATGTTATGGCACCAAAGACTTGGCCATATTGGAGATAAGGGTTTAAAAGCCCTGAAAAACATGAACCTCATTAAGGGGTTAAATGATTGCAATCTAGAGTTTAATTTCTATGAACATTGTATTTATGGAAAACTAAACCACATTCAGTTTTACTCATCTTCTCATAAGTCTTCATGTATCTTGGATTTAACTCATTCTGATGTATTTAGACTTGTTGATGTTGCTTCTATTGGTAAATAAATTTATTATATTACTTTCATTGATGATTTTAGTAGGAGCACATGGGTATGTTTTTTAAAGAATAAATCTAAAGTTTTCAATCATTTTAAGGAGTTCAAGGCTATGGTAGAAACTCAGACTACAAATAAAATTAAATTTTTGAGGACTGACAATGGTAGTGTGTATTGTTCTACAAACTTTGATAGATTTTGTATAGATTGTTGGATTAAAATATAAAAGAAAAATCTATATTATCTGTAGTAGAATGGAGTTACAGAAAGAATAAACAAAATTTTGATGGAGAAGGCTAGGAGCATGTTGAGTGGAGTTAGTCTAGAGAAAATTTTTGGGTTCAAGCTGTTTCGATTGCTTGTTATTTGATAAAATGTTAATGGAGGCATGGTTGGGGAAAAATCCTTCACTTAGATGTTGTGCATGTTTCGCACACATGCCCCACCAAAGGTAGGGACCCCCTATTTTTTCTTCTAGTAGGTTTTTTTTTCTCTCAGTGGGCTACTTTTCTATTGTCTCACATTGCACACCCCTATTTCCAAGCCCAAGTTGGCCATAAGCCTCAAAACAACCAATTTCCATCAGCTGAGATCACCTACCCGAGTTTCACCAAGTCATTTGCCTATGTGGGCTTAGTCTATGGGTTTCCTTTAGCTTTCCACCTTGGCATCCATTCAGCCTCATGGACCCACATTTGTGGGTCTCCTTTTGTCATTCATCATTTTGCTCCACCGTTTATCTATAGCGAAGCCTTGAGATCTTTATGGATTGCAGACCCTGCATATGTTTTCACCATGCTATGTGGAACCACAGTTGTGAGTCGCCCTATGTTGATCTTCATTCCCATTTCACCACTTTTGTAATGGCTAGCCCTTGACTTCTACTTGCATTGTGGGCCCCACTGTTGGTGTTTCCATCCCCATCATTTCCATTTTTGAAGCTGACCCCATCACTTCAAAATTTCCTAAGTCTAGGTAGTCATGGGTCTTTGTGCCCAGCCTACTTTCACTTGACTGTCATCATCTAAATGGCTAAGCTCTCACATTCTCCTGATGGGCAAAACCCACATGAACCATTTCCTTAGAATGAGACCTTAATTCTATTGAAGATCCCTTTAGCCCAAAATTTGTTGGCAGGTTCACCCTAGCAAACTGCTGCCTGTGGGAAGTCATCACCACAATGTTTTTTCAAGAAGATAAGCCTTCATTGCCTCCCCACTTTGTGGGCCCACATTCCACCAATGTCATCATTCTCTTGTAGGCCTCCCAATGGTAGCTATCATTTTATAGCTCACCATTGCAAAGTGGAATGCACATGTGGCATGCTCGTATCATCCACCCACATTGTTCTAAGCTTAATGGTAATTTTCATGATTAATAGTGTTGAACTCCTAGATGACAATCTCAATGGCATGAGTCCTTCTCAGCTCCACACAATAGATCTTTTCATGTTATAGATGATGACACTCTCACTCACCATTTTCTTGAAGGCTTTTTTTGAATTCCCACTCGCATACCCACCTCCACAAATCTATGGTGGAAACATCATCTGTGGGGTCCACATCTCATCTTCCTGTCTAAACAACATCTTTACCCAGCCTCCCTACTCATTACTTCCTTGAATATTTTTATCTTGGGGATCCCTCATGAAGGCCATGGGAGTGATCACACAAATGCCACAAAATTTTATGCAAGTTATCATCATACTGGAGATGAGAGAAAATGTAACAATCAAAATAGGAGTGGAAAGACCAACATAAAGTAATATGATGAAATCACGATGGTATTCTAGGAGTGTAGGATACCTATTGTTGCAATGTGACTAGCTCGATTATTTGAAATTAAATCACTATGTGATGGTCATAAAATGTTGCAAAAGGTTGGCGGAATACAAATAAATGACCTACTCATAACACAAGGGGTGAGGGATATCTATTCCACAAGGTTCGTTATGCAGGTTGTCATTGGTGCTTTGTCGTTTCTTGGCAATACCCTCACCTAGACTTTCCACATCCCTTTACCCACAAGGAAGTTGCTTGTGTGGGATCTACATCTATGGAGGTCATCTTTCACATCACTTTAACTGTGATGCCTCGCTCATCAATGTTTGCATGTCTCCCTCACGAACTCCATGCTTGTGGAGATTGTTGCTTCTTTGGATGCTCATTAGCAACATCGCACTCATATTAATATTGTTTCCTTAAGGACCCAACTTGGCAGAAAAGGACCTACTATATTGGTTTTCTTGAGCCAAATTTAGTTTTCCTTTGTGCACAAATGTAATGCATCATCTAAGTAAATCAATCTAATAAGTTGAGAGAACACATGAAGGTGAAGCTCGATGGATGGAGAAATGATAGAGGAAAGCCTCTAGATTTCACCCACTCTAGAATAAAGGGGTATCATGATGATTGTGCACACCTTGGAGGATATTTATAACCATAACATGATAACAATAGCAACCTTTGAACAACCATTTTACTTACGAGAAATATTTGAAGTTATCTAGGCATGGAAAAATGTTCAATGATTGAATTTTGGTAGGGTATGATCGATTAGGAATGATTTCACATGAGTGACTAACATGAAACGAGGATGGGTCAATGGTCGGACCACTTGGTGGTGTAGGTAGAACGTAGTGATAAGCGAGTTAAAGTCAACACTGTATGCATGTTCATTTGTGGGCTTCTATAGTCTCAATTCCTTTATTAACACCCTCTCCATCACATCTCCCCACATTCATCTACCTACAGTCTCCTCGGTGAAATCATTCTAGATGGGGTCCACATTCTATGATGTCGTCCAAATGGCTTTTCCCATGCAAACCATCGAGCGCTCTCTCTAAACTATTGAAACCAACCCGTAGGTATAGTTATTTACCTTAGGGGTGGATCATTCACCGAAGTAAGAAATTATTTCCCTACTCGGCATAGGATGCCCTTGATGGATCATTTATGAGAAAAGGTTGAATCATTTTAAAATTGCACAATGAACTAATTAGCTTCCTTTGCAAAGGAATAGGTCACTGAATATTATATATTAATGCAATGATAATGTTGTGAACCAATAAAATACCAAGGTGCTTAAAAAATACCAAGTGGATTCAGCACACACCCCCCTTTATTGTCATGAGTACCCAAGGATTTGATAATTTTAGGATTTACATGGAGAAAGAGATGTTCTATCAGGGGAATAGCTTGGGGATGTGAGTGGCCCTTGTTAGTCTTGAATTCATAGTTGCCTAAATACCTGACCATTTTGGGCATGTAAAGAAATAAGTTCATTTCTTGGTCATCGGATTGGTGTTTTGGTGAAATACTGCCAAAAAAGATGTCACCTCATAGGAGCAATGATGCTCGGACAATATGGAGATTTTAAATGTTGAATTATTAAAAGTTTGAATCACCGAGTTGTTGCATTGTGGGGTAAATCTAAATCCATAGAGGATAGTAGTGATAGAGGGGTCCTCATACCCCACTATGAGAGAACATCATGAAAAGGCTAGATGCAAGTATCTTAAAGCAGAGTAATGCCTACAATTCATCATTCTCGAAGCGCACTCTGACCACAACTCTTTGTAGGCTACCACTTGCAAGCTTAGTCCCACATTGCCTCTGGTGGAAGCCATCTTTGTGGGTTCTACTAATGCAAGGGTTGTCTATCTCTTAGCCATTCCTAATGACTCCCCTGCACCCTTCTCCCATGACAACCAAATAACATGGCCTGCCAATGTGAGGTAACTCTGGAAATGAAAATCATAAGCGATCAACATGGGCAATGCAAGACTATAGGATAGGAAATATTTGACACATCATATGGTAATACTAGTTGTGAGAGGCACGATTAAAATGTTATCATAAGTGGATGAGTAAAGTGCAGCTCACAATGATGATAATATGAATGTGTACATCCAAATGAACGAATGTTATTGGGTGGACAAGCTCTGAGATTCTTAAGCATTAATTTGATCACCTTAGGTTGCTCTCATGAAAGGTCCATGCTATCCCACTATGAGAAGAGGAGGTTGTGCTTTAAGGGGATGCATAGATGATCGATGCAAAATATCAAATGGTCGCAGATAGCGTTCCTTTTAAAAATGGAGTAGGGAGGTGTATCTTGTGAAGGTTATAATGTAGGCATCCCCCAGCCCACCACCATTGCTCATGGCATCCTTATCCCTAGCTGGTGGTCCTAGTCATTCTACATCCTTCATTGTAGACTTCTCGAATGTGGGTTTTTCTTTCTCGTTGGTGGTTCTCTCTTTTCCATTCTCATAATGGCTTCTCTACAACATCCTCCCTTATACGCCCATCCATGTGCTCCTCCCACACTACCTTTATTGGTAGCCTTCTTTGCAGAACCCACAGTCTATTATTTTGTTTGAACAAAGTCCTTTCACATCACATCCCACACAATCCTACTTTCTTCCCAAGTTGAACGGTCGGTGCTCCCATTGCGTACGGCTCGAGTTGCCTCTATAAATGAATGTTTTGATGGGGAGATTTTAATTATTGATTTCTTTTAGAGTATTTAAACTATTGTTATGCATGAGGGTGCGCCTCATAATCAAAAGGTTGCACAATGATAAGTCGAAGAGGATTTTTTTGCTCCCATTTCTTGAATGAGACAAATTAATAAATCATCATGCTTTGAGTAAGGTTGGCATAAGGCTAGTTGTCTTCCATAAAAATTGGCAACATCAAAATTATGTTGGCTCGGATATCGTTGTTCTTGTCAAAGGCCCGATTGAGGTAGTGTGTTATGGATTGGTAAGAACATATAAAGAACGAAAGGATTACTTGATGTATGGACTTTTATTAAATAAATAGGTGAAGTAGGTGGTCATCATAAGGAAAATTTCCATATAAAATCTTAATTCATAAATTACGAAGCAGACCTTCATGGGTGGAGCCATTTTACACACCATGGGAATTTCATATGCAGGGACCTACACTCTAAATGTCATCACATGTGGCCTTCCTAACCAGCATACTCGTTCCTTCATCCTATTGACAACACTCATATCCAATGTTCCCACAAATAGCGTAGAATTGCTTCATGTTCATAGTTCCATAATATTAAATTCACCCATTAAGGATTACGAGAACCACCTTGTGCAAGATCATTTGTAAAAGGGGGGATGATAGTATAGAGGGAAATGCTTGAATCTTACAAAATTACAAGAGAATGATACCGCCCCCCGTCTATCATAAAGATGTGGAAAATTAGTCATAGGAAATATTTAAAAGCGATTTAAAATTCAAAAGGGTTTTTAGTAATGATGTCAGTTTATCTTTATGATCAACTTTAAGAATTTTGCTAAGGTCCACTTGCGTGTATAAATGATTTAATGAAAATTTGATTAAGACATTGTAAGTATTATATGCAAGTATTCCTGTAAGAAAGGGGAGATTTTATGAACCTTCAGGGACACGTGTCAAGGGAGTTCCTATGCATGAGGAGTTTGCATATGGAGTGTGGTCAAGGGGAGAATGCTTCCACTTTTGATGACACATAGAACTCGTCAGGGGGGGAAACTTAAATCAAATATGTTTGAATGATGGATAATGTACCAAAGGACGACTGGAAAATAGATGAAAATTCCAATGGGAGATAGTGTGAAGAACATAGATGGTTGTTTGCTAAACTTAGAAAAGAGGAATTTGTTTTATTACTTTTCAAATGATCATGATCCATCAAGAGTTGTCTCATTGGATCAAGGAAAACTAATCCATTTAAATATTATGAAAATATGCAAGTGAGATGCATCTGATTGACTATAGGACATTGCACATCCTTCAAGTAGAGGACAACCTTTAAATAGTTTTAGCTACAACAAAAGGGCAATCAGCTAGATGAAAAAAGTGTTATAGTGACAGGTCACTACAAGACAAAATAAGGAAAAAAAAGCTTTATTTTAAATAGCTATATAATGGTGGGGTAGGTGAAACCCTAGCTTGTAATGAATCTAGGCCACTCATTTTAAATCAATCTTATCCATTCATTTGGGATTTTAAAAATATAAATAGGGGCTTGTCCCTCATTTGTAAATGGTTGGACAACTAGTGTAAATGGAATTTTGGAGCAATAAAGAGAAGCATTGCATGATTTTATGGGTGTTTCTTTTTGAGTTTGTCCATTATGCATGCATAGTTCAACTTCCAAGTTAGTTTTAGTTGTAGTTTCTTGAATGGTTGTGATAATGGTGTTTATTATTATAGTATTTGATGAATTTCCATCTCATGCATTTTGTGATTTGTTAAGGATGAATCACTTTGTAAAGCTAGTCTAAGCTATTTGACATTGTTGCAACTAACTTCTATTGTGTGTCCATGAGGTGAATGCACAATCTGAAAATCTACAATCCTTAGAAGATTGCAATAGTTTTGTTTGGCTGTAGGTTCTCTTGGTCAAGCAAAACCCAGTTTAGGAAGTTTGTCTACTTTAGCAACCTCCATTGTTTTTGTTCATTCATAGCTTAGGATTTAGAATAGCTTCTCTTACCCTTACCCTTTTTCTACTTCTTTTATCTCCTTGTTAGAGTAGGATTCCAAGCATAAAAAACAAAGCTAAATTTGATGAACATGGCATGTTTTAGCTTGCTATTTTGAGTGGATAGCCACTATTAATTCACTTCTAGCACTTTGAAACTCCATTTGCAAACCCAACTTACCTTGCTTTGTAAACAATAAAGCCTGCCATGTGATTACCAGTGAATCACATCAACCATTTGAACTATTCCAAACATTGTCATGACCTGACACTGGAGAGACCTTGGGGTGATTTCTAAAACTTGGTTGCAAAAATTACCTTTCAAGAGAGGTAGTGTACTTCAGCTCTGTCTGTGTTGAGAAGGTGCAAAAACACACATCAATAGAACTAGCACTAGAAGGAGGGTTGAATCAAGTCATGGTTGAACAAAGAAATTTCTGCACTCATTCCATGCCCTTCTCCTCCTAGCACCCATAAAAAAAACTGGCACTAGAGGGAGGGATTGACTGAGCTTTAGGCTACAAAGTTGAAAATTGGAAGTTGAAAAGAACCTTCAAGTCAAATCTAAGATAGGAAGATCTCACTATATGTTGGAAATTTAAAAATCAGAAAATTTGGAGACAAGGCAAACAAGAACAAGAGTTGAGCTAAGATAGAACAACATTTGCAAATTAACATTACCCAGCTACGTATAGATTTAAATAGGAGATTAAGGAGACCATTGTAGAAATTTGCATTGGAAAATAAGTGTAGAATCCATGGAACTCACAAACACAATGAATTGGGACGTCTTACATTTTTTGGTAGAATTGAAAGAGTCTTCCAAGAAGAAATTCCCTTTTGGGAAATCTATCAACCCTTGGCTCCGCTAGACCCCGAAGAGGAATTGATTAACATGGCAGCCAAGGCATTCAAAGAATTGATCTAGGAACACTTGGGAAACAAGGATGGCCTAAGATTGGAGGAGGTTTTGATGTCTAGTTGGTGTAGATTTCATAAAGCACCTCACTCAGAATTCACTTGTTCACTATGTGCAAGCATCATCACTCAAGTCAAGGGTTGTTTGAACAAGTCCATGCAACCAAATCTCAATAGAGAGGAGTCATCCCATGAGGCAGGAGAGTTGTCAATATTTGGAGGACAACACATTCGAGTTGAACCAAGAAATTTGACACAAGTAAGTGTTGGGATACTAGACACTATGGCAAAAAATCAATAGGAAGGAGATTATTTCTTTGGGATAGTGAGAAGTGTTGGTGAAAGTTCACTTAGAAGGAAATTTGAAAGCCTCTCCTACATTGATGGAGGGTATTCTCCTTAAAAAGAGCAACCATTGATAGTTGAAAATGAATCAATAGAGTTTGCAACAACATACACTAGGATAGCCAATAAAGATGCTAAAAATGAGAGAGAAGGAGTTGAAAACCTTGGGGCAATAGAAAATGATGATGAAAGAATAAGTGAAATAAGATTAGAGGACCTTTCCTTCATGAATGACACTGATCAAGCAATTGAAAATGAGAATTTGGAGGAATGGGAACAACCACATGCTGTAGTTGTCCAACTTCAAACTTTCTTCTCAAGTGATGATGAGGACCCGATGGTGGAAAGATATAATGAGCTTGTGCCAAGAATAGTGAGGGATTGGTCAGAGCTAAGACACCAAGTGGAATTGGAAGTATTATTGCTTCTAGGATGGTGCAAGGTCCATGATTCAGCACATTTAGAGTTCACTTGTGAACTATTCCAAGAGGTAGTTGAGCAAGTTAAAGAACAAGTGGGGCAACCAAGTGCACTGCTTCCTGCAACTGCTTCAAGAGACGACATAGAAGAACAAGAGGTTGAACCAAGTGATAACTTAGCTAAAGGAAGTCTTCAAGAAGGTGTTAGGACAACAACAAAAGAAGGGAAACAACACAGTATCAAGCTTCTAAAGGATGAAGCAGATCAACTGGGAAGGTTTTTCATTGGAAATTAAGAATCCACCCCTCTAGTAGAGCATTTGTATGCGATGGATAATAGGATTTATGGAGGAATTTTGGAGGTGGATCACTCATCATACATCGATCCCCTTAATGGGCTAGTGTCCCTTGCTAGTTTCTTACCACTTGGAATTGTGCTGCAAATATATAGTGACATTGAAGAAGAGTACATTACAAAATATGGTGGTGATGAAGACATACTACTTGAACCTCCCAATGGTGAAACATTCGAATCTCTAGATTGGGGGAGAAATTCCTTCTCCATGTATAGTGACAGTGAACAAGAGGAAACAAGTGAATGCCATGGTGAGATACACAAATGACAAGAAGAATAAGAAAAAGGTAGGGGTGGTTTAATGGCTGCCAACAAGTATTACATACCCAACCAGCCACAAGATGCAACTAGGAGTCTTGTCCCCTTGACCATTAATGATCCTCCCACACATTTTGAAAGCTGCAATAGGATAGATTTTCCCATGTCATGTTCTCATGACATTGAACATCATTAAATTAAGGTCAACACAAGGGAACTGAAATGGGACAATACATTTCCTTTTGAAGGAAGCAATCAAGTGGAGCCATGGACTATGGAGGATCAACATGAAAAATTGTTTATCCTTGAAGAGTAGCCGATAGAGGTTGCAGATCCCACACAAGGCTTGGAAGAGGTGTTTGTTACTTCATCCTCCCAATCCCATGCATTCCCAAGATAAAAAATGTTGCACCCTTCACTTTTCCCTCCCGAGGTTTTTGATGAAACAACCAATGAGATGGTGCTTTCTCTCGGCTATCAAACGTTGTTGCCATCTTATGATGACATCCAGGTTCTATCTTTCCTTACTCCTATGAATGCTTATAATTGCACTTATTATTTTTATTATGGGAATGAGGGGAGATAGACTTGTTTATGGATCAACCATGGGTTTAATGAACTACCTCAATTGCTGATTTTTCCTATGTATGTGATTGAATTTGAATGTTGCAATGTCAAGCTTCCTTTTTCTAAGTATAAGGATAAGTTTGCATGGTTTAGAATGGTGAAAATTTCCCTTTTCCTTGGGAATACATTGCAAGCTCCAATGAGTGTAAACATTGGTTTTCCTTTCCTAAGCATGGTTCTTTGCAAATATCTTTGTACATAGTTTTTTTTGGGTAGTGTAGGTTTGATGTACATACTTCGGTTTCATGTATATGCTCTGCTTTCCTACTTTCATTGGGTTGGTTGGTTTTCTATAGGTTAGTTTACTTTAGGGTTGTTTCCCTTCCATTTGATTTTTCTTTCCTATTTTGGTTAGTTTAGGTGTTTTATTTTTGCTTTGTTATCACTCTGCCTAGATTCTCCCTTTCTTTTAGCTGGGAAAAATTGTGCGTGCAACAACCATTTTATTGTCTAGGGGTTGTTCTATGTATTTATTTAAAAAATTCTAATGTGGTTTTTAGAGTGGATGGTGAACGTCTTATGTTGGTGTCAAGTGTCTTGGATTTTTGGTTCAAAGAGGATAAGTTGTTGGTTTAATCTTTTTATGATGTATTCTGAAATCTTACGTCTCTCACACATCTTAAGAATCTGAAGGTTGCTGTAGGGCCTTCTGTGAAGTCTAGTTATGTGAAAAATATAAAATTTTGCTTCAGTGCCACTGTGATTCTTATCCTTGAGTGTGACCTTTGTTTCTTGCGAGTTGAAACAAAAGGCATTGAAAATAGAAAAATCAAAAGAAAAGAAACAAAAGAAAGAAAAGAAAAGCATTGAAAATAAAAAGTACAAAATTCAACTTTTTAGGGGAATCTAAACAACTCTACTAGGACTATGGACTTAGGTGGTTGGCAATAGAGCAATGTTTGAGAGAATCACAGTGACAACCTTATCGAGGCTATGGACACTTGACTAGCAACAAGGCAATGTCCCAAGTGCTTTTGGAGTTAGAATAAATTATGTAGCTTAATTTGACAGAGCATGGGTTCCTGTGGCAACTCAAGGATGGGAATTAATGCATATGCACACACTTATATTTTCAACATACTGAAGGATGGGTTAACTATTGGTTTTTATCCTTTAGTCAAGCATCTAGTTTGTTTTCCCTAGTGTGAGGTTCGAAACTAGAGATTGTGGATTCGTGATTCCAGTTTGTCATCAAAATTCTCTAGAAAATTTCCCCAGCTAGTTGCCATTTGTTGTGCATGTTTCACACACACACCTTACCAAAGGCAAGGACCCCCACTTTTCACTCCTAATGGGTCATATTTTCTCCTAGTGGGCTACATTGCTATCATCTCACGTTGCACACTCCTATTTTCAAGCCCAAGTTACCCAAAAGCCTCAAAATGATAAATTTTTATTGACTAAGATCACATACCCAAGTTTCACCAAGTCATTTTCCTTTGCAAGCTTAGTCCTATAGGTTTCCTTTAGCTTTCTACCTTGACATCTATTGAGCCTCATAGACACACATTCACGGGTCTCTTTTATTTTTCACTATTGCACTTCATCGTTTATCTATAGCTAGGCTCTGACATCTTTCCATCTTGTGGACCCCACATCCATTTTTTCCATGCTTCGTGGACTCACAGTTGTAGGTCACCCTATGTGGATCTTCATTCCCATTTAACCACTTTTGTAGTGGCTGACCCCTAACTTTTGCTTGCATGGTAGGCCCCACTATTGGTGTTTTTGTCTCCATCATTGCATTGTCGAAGCTAACCCCATCACTTCAAAATTTCCTAAGTCCAAGTGGTCTCGGGTCTTTACACCTGGCTTGCATTTTCCTGACCACCATTGTCTAAATGGCTAAGCTCTCAAGTGTTCTCGATGGGTGGAACTTGCATGGACCATTAACTCAGAATAAAACCTTAAGTCCATGGAAGAGCTCTTGAGCTTGAAATTTTCTAGTGGGTCTGCCCTTGCAGGCCACTGCTTGCGGGAAGTCGTTACCACAATGTCACTTCACAATGATGACCCTTCGCTATCTCCCTACTTCACAGGCCTACATTCCACCAACACCATCATTATCTTTTGGGCCTCCCAATGGTGGTTTCCATTTACCAGCTCACCATTGCAAAGTGGAATGCACACGTGGTGTACCTGCATTATCCACCTACATTGTTCTAAAATTAACAGTCCTTTTCATCAATTATAGTGCCAAAATCCTAGATGAAAATATCAATGACATGAGTCCTTCTCAACTCCACACAATAGAGATTTTCACATTGTAGATGATGACATTCAAAATTGGTGCTAATGGGCTCAACTATGCGGAACCTGCAATGTGGGTTTCTTCCCATTGCCAGTTGTTTTCTTGAAGGCTTTCTCTAAATTCCCACCCGCATACCTGCCTCCACAAATCCATGGAAGAAACATCATCTATTGGGTCCGCATCTCATCTTCCTATATAAATAGTGTCTCTACCCAACCTCCCCACTCATTACTTCCACACATATTTTTATCTTAGGGCTCCCTCATGAGGGCCATGGGAGTGATCACACAAATGCCACAAAATGTTATATGAGTTATCATGATGCCCCAGATGAGAGAAAATGTAACAATCAAAATAGGAGTGGAAAGACCAACGTAAAGTAATATGATGAAATCACAATGGTATTCTAGGAGTTCATGATTCATATTCTTGAGACAAGACTAGCTCGATTATTTGAAATCAAATAACTATGTGATGGTCGCAAAATGTTATAGAAGGTTGGTGGAATATAAATAAATGACCTATTGATAACACAAGGGGTGAGGGATATCTATTATGCAGGGCTCAAGATGCAGGTCGCCATTGTTATTTTTCCATTTCTTGGCGGCACCCTCACATGGGCTTTTCGCATCCCTTTACCCACAAGGAAGTTGCTTACGTAGGCTCCACATCTATGGAGGCCATCTTTCATGGCTCTTTAAATATGACACCCCACTCATCAATGTTCGTACATCTTCCTCATGAACTCCATGCTTGCAGAGACTGCTGCTTCTTTAGCTGCTCATTGGCAGCATCACACTCATGTTAATATTGTTGCCTTAAGAACCCAACCTAGTGGGAAAGGCCTTGCTATATTGGTTTTCTTAGGCCAAATTCAGTTTTCCTTTGTGCATAAATGTAATGAATCATCTTGGTAAATTGATCTAATAAGTTTCAAGCATGGATGAAGGTAAAGCTTGATGGATGGAGAAATGATAGAGGCAGCCCTCTGGATGTCCCTCGCTCCCAAATAAAGGGGTCTCGTGATAATTATGCACACATTGGAGGATGTTTATAACCACAACATGGTAACAGTAACAACCTTTGAACAACCATTTTACTTAGGAGAAATCTTTGAAGTTATCTGGGCATGGGAAAATATTCAACGATTGAATTTTGGTAGGGTATGATGGATTAGGAATGATCTCACATGAGTGACTAACATGAAAAAAGGATGGGTCAATGTCTAGACAACTCGACAACTTAGGTAGAACGTAGTGACCAAAGTGTTAAAGTCAACACTATGCGGGTGTTCATTTATGAGCTTCTACATTCTCAATGCCTTTATTAATGACCTCTCCATCACATATCCTCATGTTCATCTACCCGCAGCCTCCTCGGTGGAAGCATTCTAGATAGGGTCTGCCTTCTATGATGTCATCCAAATGGATTTTCCCAAGCAGTCGCTCGCACTAACATCCCTGCAAACCATCAAGCGCTCTCTCTAAACTATTGCAGCCAACTCATAGGTATAGTTATTTACCTTGGGGGTCGATCATTCACCAAAGTAAGAAATTATTTCCCTGCTCAACATAAGATGCCCCTAATGGATCATTTATGAGATAAGGTTGAATCATCTTAAAATTGCACAATGAACTAATATGTTGGCTTTGCAAAGGAATGGGTCACCAAAGATGATGTATTAATGAAATGATAACGCTATGAACCAATAGAATACAAATGTGCTTAATAAATACCATGTGGAGTCAATGCACACCCCCCTTTATTGTCATGAGTACCCAAGGATTTGATAATTATAGGATTTTCATGGAGAAAGAGGTGTTCTATTAGGGAAATAGCTTGGGGATGTGAGTGGTGGTTGTTAGTCTTGAATTCGTGGTTGCCTAAATAGTAGGCCATTTTGGGTCTACAAAGAATCAAGTTCATTGCTTGGTTTTTGAATTGGTTTTTTGGTGAAATACTACAAAAATATTTCAACTCACAGGAGCAATGATTCTCAAAAAATATGGAGATTTTAAATGTCAAATTATTAAAAGTTTGAATCACCGAGTTGTTGCATTGCAGGGGAAATCTTAATGCATGGAGGATACTAGTGACAGAGGGGTCCTAAGGCCCTACTATGAGAGTGCATAATGATAAGGTTGGATGCATGTATCTTAAAGTGGAGGGATGCCTACACTTCACCATTTTTGAAGGGAATTTTGACCACAACTCTCCACAGGCTACCACCTATACACTTAGTCCTGCATTTCCTCTAGCAGAAGGCATCTTTGTGGGTTCCACTAATGCAAGTGTCATCTATCTCTTGGTTGCTCCTAATGGTGCCTCTATAGCCTTCTTCTTGGTGTGTCTATCTTGTCGGCCTGCCCGTGTGAGGTAACTCTGGAAATGAAAAATCATAAGTGATCAACAAGAGCAATGCAAGACTATAGGATAGGCAATATTCGATGTGTCATAAGGTAATACTGGATGTGAGAAGCATGATTAAAATCTTATCATAAGTGGATAAGTAAAATGTAGTGCAACTATGATAATATGAATATGTACATCCAAAAGAATGTATGTTATTAGATAGACAATCTCTAAGATTCTTAAGTATTAATTTGATCACCATAGGTTGCTCTCATGAAATTTTTGTGCTATCCCACTATGAGAAGAGGAGGTTACGCTTTAAGGGGATGTATAAATGATCAACGCAAAATATCAAATGCTCATAGATAGTGTGCCTTTTAACAATGGAGTAGGGAGGTGTATCTTGTGGAGGCTATAATGTAGGACCTTCCCCTAGCCCGCCGCCATTGCTCATGACATCCTTATCCCTAACCAATGGTGTTGTTCATTCCACATCCTACATTGTGGAATTCTCGGATGTGGGTTTCGCTTTCTCATTGGTGGTTGTTTCTTCACAATTCTCATAATGACTTCTCTACGACATCCTCCTACACCATGTTTACCGACAACCTTCTTTGGGGAAACCACAATCTATTCTTTTTGTTTGGAAAAAGTCCTTTCACGTCATGTCCTGCGCAATCCTACTTTCCACCCAGCTTCAATGGTCAGTGCTCCCATCGTGGATAGCTTGAGTTTCCTCTATAAACGAACATCTTGATGGGGAGATTTTAATTATTGATTGCTTTTAGAGTATTTGAACTATTGCTATGCACAGGTGTGCACCTCTTAATCAAAAGGTCGTGCAGTGATAATTTGAAGAGGATTTGTTTGCTCACATTTCTTGAATGATCCAAATTAATAAAGTATCATGCTTTGGGTGAGAAAGGTCAATATAAGGCTAGCTGTCATCCATACGAATTGGCAACATTGGTATTATGTTGGCCCAGGTATTGTCATTCTTGTCAAAGGACTGATTGAGGTAGTCTATGATGCATCGGTAAGAACAAATAAAGAATGAAAGGATTAATTGGTGTATGGAATTTTATTAAACAAATAGGTGAAGTAGGTGGTCATCATAAGAAACATGTACATATAAAATCCTAATTCATTGATTGCAAAGTAGACCTTTGCAAGCGAAGCCATTTTACACACCATGGGAATTTCATATGCAGAGCTCCACGCCCTCTATGTCATCACTTGCAGCCTTCCTAACCAACATACCCACACCTTCATCCTACAGACAGTGATGATATCCAATGTTCCCACAAATAGCATAAAACTACCTCAGGTCCGTAGTTCCTTAATATTAAATTCATCGATTAAGAATTACGAGCACCACCTCATGCAAGATCATTTTAAAAAGGGGTGGGGATGATACTATAGAGGGAGATTCTTGAATCTTACAAAATTAAAGGGTATGTGCAAGATCATGATGGGCCAAAAAGTGGTGATATGATGGGTATGTGTAGGGTATGTGGTTGATGAATTTATTTCTACCCAAAATTGATGAAATGAAAAGGGTTTTTAAATGAGATTCTCAACTTTCCACCACTATAAATTATGCTTTACTTTAAATTTAATAAATAATTATTATTCATTTTCTATTTGAATTATGACACAAGTCCTGATTGATAAGTTGATTGAAAAACATCAATAGCTTTCAAACGGTATCACATTTTTTGAATTTGAAACATGCTTCACATTCTATATTTTTCATACTATATGATTAAAAAAATGAAATTCATGAAGTTTTGACCAAAGTTAAGGTGGTCAGACATACGAGTTTTTTTTATTTTTTAGAAGTTCTAATAAAAAAATCATAATTAATTATTTACTTGGGAAAAATTACAAAAAAATGTGCATCACATCGAGACATGAGTCCTTTACTTATATCTAAAATCTTATAAAAAAATATTATCATTTTATTGTAGTTAGGGTGGTCAAACAGACACCTACTTCCTATTTTTTCCACAAAATTTAAGTACTATTGCATTGAAATTTCAAATTTTTACCAAATATATATATATATATATATATATATATATATATATATATATATATATAAAGCTAGTAGTTTAGAAACTACATTTAACTTGTTATAGATTCTATTCTTACATATTTTTGAAATAATATAGATAACTTATTCAAATTTTTACATCAAGTTGCCTAACTCTAATTTTTTTGAAATTTTCACCACTTAAGGGCCTATTTTTTCCATGATGATCTTGTACATATGCTAAAAGAGAATGATACCACCCCCCATCTATCATAGACATGTGGAAAATTGGTCATAGGAAATATTTAAAAGTGATTTGAAATTCGAAAGGGTTTTTAGTAATGATGTCACTTTATCTTTATGACCAACTTTAAGCATTTTGCTAAGGTCCTATTTTGTGCATATAAATGATTTAATGACAATTTGATTAAGACATTGTAAGTATTATATGGAAGTATTCTTGTAGGAAAGGGGAGTTTTTATGAGCCTTCAGGGATGCCTCTCAAGGGAGTGCCTATGTACGAGGAGTTTCCATATGGAGTGCAGCCAAGGGGAGAATGCTTCCACTTTTGATGACACACAAAACTTGTTAGGAGGTGACACTTAAATCAAATATGTTTGAATGATGGATAGTGTACCAAAGGATGACTAAAAAATAGATGAAAATGCCAAAAGGAGACAGTGTGAAGAAAACAGATGTTTGTCTGCTAAACTCATAAAAGAGGAAGTCATTTTATTCCTTTTTCAAATGATCAAGTTGTCTCATCAGATCAGGGACAACTAATGCATTTAAAGATGATGCAAATGTGCAAGCGAGATGCATTTGATTGACTGAAGGACGTTACAAATCGTTCAAGCAGAGAGAATCCTTTAAATAGTTTCAGATATAGCAAAAGAGCAATCAACTACATGACAAAAGTGCTATAGTGATAGGTCACTACAAGACAAAATAAGGAAAAGACAAAGGTTGTATTCTAAATTGCTATATAATGGGGGGATAGGTGAAACCCTAACTTGTAATGAATCTGGGGCACTCATTGTAAATTAATCCTAGCCATTGATTTGGGCTTTGGAAAACTATAAATAGGGGCTTTCCCCTCATTTGTAAATGGTTGGAGAACTAGTGTAAAGAGCATTTTGTAGCAATAGATAGAAGAATTGCATGATTTTATGGGTGTTTCTTTTTAGTTTATCTGTTATGCATGTATGGTTCAGCTTCCAACTTAGTTTTAGTTGTAGTTTCTTGAATGGTTGTGATAATGGTGTTTACTGTTACAATATTTGATGTATTTCTAGCTCATGCTTTTTGTGATAATTTGTTGATGATGAATCACTTTGTAAAACTAGTCTGAGCTATTTGACATTGCTACAACTAACTTTTAGTCTAATTTATTCTAACATACTTT
Source organism: Sequoia sempervirens (assembly GCA_007258455.2). Taxonomy (NCBI): domain Eukaryota; kingdom Viridiplantae; phylum Streptophyta; class Pinopsida; order Cupressales; family Cupressaceae; genus Sequoia; species Sequoia sempervirens. The sequence goes on from VDFB02105785.1 coordinate 336,455,362, forward strand.
AGCTAGACTTAGTAATGCTTTATTAGTTGAGTTAATATTAGATCATTATATCACATCTCATGTGATGTTGGAACTTGTTATGAACTTATCCCTTTCTCATTTGGGTCTTTGTTCTTATAAGAATTCAACCCTTATTGTAAATGATTCACGGGAAATATTTGGAGCTTTCATATCTTCTTGAAACCTTCTTATGTAACTTTTCCTTATTGATGAATATAGCAATTCTTGTTTGTAGATCTCTTGCATGAAAGGTGTACTTGTTTTTTGTTTGATCCTGTAGCTCATGGTTTTGTGTTTGTTTCACAATTCTAACATGGTATCATAGTGTGGATTCAACGAAGCCCTTCTCGATTTATGAGGTTTTCTTGTTCAACAAGGGTTGCAGGTTTTAGATCTGAATCCCCTTTTCATTTTTTTTAAAATTTGGAGGTGGGCATTTTTCAAAGCATTTTTGCGTGAAAAGGACCTCGCTGTTGGATCTAGAGTTGTCTAGAAAGTCAAATTTGACTTTCATTTTTCCTCATTTTGATTTCATTTGATAGATCTGTGAAGGTTTGGAGAAAGTTTTTTTTTCTAGATCTAAGGGATACCTAATTTTTTGGGGTATTTTGAGTCTAAACGGACCTCACCATTGCATCTGGAGTGGCCAAAAACCCTAAGATCACCTGTCAAATCATCAATTTTTGTGAAGTTGGAATTTGAGGAAAAAAAAATTGCTAGGGAAGTCGTACAGCCTCCACAACATGAAAATTGAGACAAAATAAAAATAAAATTACAAGGTCTACATTTTTTTTTAAATTTTAGTTTTTTGAATTTTATTAAAAAAATATTAAAAATTGCAAGGTTAATTTTTTGTTTGGGGATGATTTATTTTTAAAGGTGGGAGCATTTATCAAGAGGTACCTATAGGGTACCTACTTGCGTAGGCCCCTACAGGTCTGTACCACCGATGGCCATTTGAGTCCACTGACCAACAACTTAAGGCTACCGATGGTGGCCTTCAAATTGCTGACTAACGGGCCAAACTCCCATCTCTCCCTTCATCAGGTGGTGATGTTTTTCTTTATTGGTGACACTTCTTTCAAGAATCCTATGACTTTTTATAGGCTAATGTCTCCTCCTACCGACAATGCTCCTTCCTAAGCCGGCTGCACTCCATCCCCTGCCAACGACATGCAAAATTCCAATGGAATTTCACTTTTATGGACCCTTTTCACTTTTCCAGCAAGCGATTCATTTAATAGGCACATTTTTTCTGGCATGGAGGTGCTTTCTACTAGTGAAATATTTTTTTGGGAATATTTTGATTATGCAAAGAATATTTCATCTCTTTTAGTATATTCCGTCCGTCATTTTTTTCGCACGGGAGGTCAATTTTTTTCCATTAGGAGGGAATATTCCATTGGTGTCATGCTGACATCAGTGGTATGGTCCGATATTAGGGCCCACTTTGACCCCCTTTATGCACTAGAAGGGGTTTTTTTCCTTTTGGCCATAACTGGGGCATACGATATCATTTTTTAGCAAAAAAATTATCATGAGAAAGCTAGTTTAGTCAACTTTCTAGTGGTGTGGGTCTCATCACTCTATTTTTCTACTATGCATTCTACATCCTGTGGAATTCAAAGGAGTTTTTTTAGTCCTGAGCTCATAACTTTTGACCAGTTTCTCCATTTTTCATGATTTTAGTGGTGTTGGAACTGTCTGTCAGAGCTCTTTAGTTCCATCCATGTAATGTTTCCATATTCTTCTCCAGGTATATTTTATTCATATTTTTGTGTTTCACACTCTAGTGAATTACTTGGAAATTTTAACTTCTAGAAACTTTTCATTTGTGTGGGCTACTTCGTTTTGGCTTTTCTTCATGTATTTTCAGTCTTGTGTCTTTTTGTGATATTCTGACCTTCCATTGTAAGCACTTGTGATTTTGTAAATGCATTGAGATAAAGTTCCTTTGTATTGCACTTGTATTTTGGGATCTTGCACATCACTTTGTGCCTTTTTGTACTCACACTATGATATAAAGTGCCATGGGGGTTGATGTTTTCCTTTGTTTTCCTTCATACCTTTCTCATGCATATGTGACTTTTGTTTTCACATCCTTTATACCTACTTGTACTTTGATGTTTGCACCTTCAGATGCTCTTGGTTCCTCTTCATGCACTACATTTAGGCATTTAGTTTCAGTGTACCTATCATACCTCTCCCTTTTTCAACATTCTGGGGACTTTCTACTATTGGTGATAATTCTTTTCTGGTTTCATGTTGGAGTGAACTATTTATACAATATTTCTTCCTATGTACTAGGTGGATGCAGTGGCTAGTTACCCATGCATTTTATTGAGATAGAACACTTACCATATGGACAATCTTGCATTCCTATTTTAGGAGGTGACCTTCCATTTTCTCATGATCAGTTCTTCAAACTTTTGGTACCATTTCCATCTATATCTTTGAGTTCCAGGTGTTTTCTTTTGTTTTCATTATCTTGTCTTCATTATCTTGATCATCAGATGTTTCAGTGGAGGTTTTTCTTTTAGCATTACAACAGTCATTCTTCGTCAGTGTTTGCAGCTTCTTCATGCTTCTATGGTGTTCTCTTTGTTCCTATTTTTTGGGACAACCTTGTCTTGTTTGGAGGCTTCTTCAGTCCTTCACTTGTCTTTCATCTCTCTTTGGAGTAGATTTTTTCCCATGAGGTTTTCTCTATTTCTCTACATTATAGAGATCTTTTGTTTGTACATGGGTACCCTTTTGGCCTTGTTTGTCAGGACCCATCATGCATTCTTTTTAGGGTTTTTAGCTATTCCCTAAGTTCATCTTAAGGGGGGTGTTAGAGTTATCTTACATTAGCTAATAATTAAGATTCCAAGCATCAAAACAAAGCTAAATATGATGAACATGGCAAGTTTCAGCTTGTTGTTTTGAGTGGATAGCTACTGCTCATTCACTTCTAGCACTTTGAAACTCCATGTGTAGACCCAAATTCTCATGCTTTGTAAACCATAAAGGCTTCCATGTGATTACCAACAAATCACATCAACCAATTGAACTATTCCAACCATTGTCATGACCTGACACTTGAGAGACCTTGGGGTGATTTCTAAAACTTGGTCGAAAAATTTAACTTTCAAGAGAGGTAGTGCACTTGTGTTCTGCTTGTGTTGAGAAGGTGTAAAAACACCCATCAACATTAGACATATAAGAGTGTTTGGTTGTGAAGCATATGCACATGTGCCTAAAGAGAAGAGAACAAAATTGGACTCTAAGGGTGTCAAATGTATCTTCATCGACTACAACTATGGTGTGAAATGATACAAGCTTTGGGACCTTGTTGCAAAAAAGGTAATTTATTCCAGAAGTGCTATTTTTAGAGAGACTAAATCTTCTCCTATTAATTTTCATCTAGAACAACATAAAGAAATTGGAAAAAAAAAGGATGTGGTTCAACTTCCTTCTACTTTTGAGGAAGTTGAATTGGGACCCCAAAATAGACAAGAAATTGAGGAGAGCTCATCAAGCTTTGAATCTTAAAAAGAGGAAGAAGAGGAGGAAGAAGTGGAAGAACCTCCACCTTAGTTTGTTTGAAGGTTTAGAAGAAAAAGAAAACCACCTCAAAGGTATGGGTATTCACCTGATGATTGGAAGTGTATATCTGCTTTGAGTACTAAAGTTGATGAATCAAGATCTATGCAAGAGGATTTCGGTATGAATGATGTAGAGTACTAGAAAATAGCCATGGATGGAGAGATGGAATATCTTAAAAGGAATGATATGTGGGACCTTGTATCATTTCCTAAAGGTCAGAAACCTATTAGATGTAAATGGGTTTTTAAGAAATAGATTGGTTCAGATGTAAATCTTGAAAAGTATAAGGTGTGTGGTTGGTTGCAAAGGGAAACTCTCAAGTTGAGATTATTGATTATGGTGATACTTTTTCTCCTATTTTTAAAATGACATCCATTTTTTTTTATTACCTATTGCAGCAGCTTATGATCTAGAGGTAGAACAAATGGATGTGAAAACTACATTCCTTCATCGTGATTTGGAGGAAGAAATTTATATGACACATCCAAAACACTCTGTGGTAAAAGGTAAAAGAAAGTTGGTTTGTAAGTTAAAGAAATCTTTGTATGAGCTTAAACAAAGTCCTAGGATATGGTACTAGAAGTTTAATACATATGTGTTGAGTTTGGGATTTGTGCAATCTAAATCGGATCACTGTGTATATTTTAAATCTAATGGAATTTATTTCTTGGTAATTATTTTATATGTTGATAACATGTTTTTTAGGAAAGGAAAAGGTTTGATTGCAAAATTGAAATTCTTAGCTCTTTATGAAATTTGAAATGATTCAATATCTTGGTGCTACAAAAAACATACTTGGGATGGAGATCAGAAGAGATCGTGAGAACATAAAGCTATGGCTTGGCTAGAGTAAGTATGTTTGTTCTATTTTGCAAAGGTTTAACATGCAGGATTGTAAACCACTTTGTGTTCCTGTTGCATTGGGAATGAAGCTCTCTATTTCACAATGTCCTACATCCCTATCAAAGATGGAAGACATGAGAAGAGTGCCTTACCAAAGTGTAGTTGGAAGCTTAATGTATGTTATGGTTTGTAAAAGACCAAACATTACCCAAGTAGTGGGAGTTATTTCTCATTTTATGTCAAACTTTGAAAGAGTGCATTGGGATGCAGTTAAGAGGGTCTTCAGCTATTTGCGGGGTACAATAGATTACTCTATATTTTTTCATGGTACAGGAGATCAACATTCCCTAAGTATTCATGGTTTTGTGGATTTGGATTAGGCTGGTGATGTCAATAGAAAAAGGTCCACTAGTGCATATGTGTTTACTCTTAATGGTGGTGCAATCAGTCGGATGAGTGAGCAACAAGATGTGGTTTATTTTTCCACTACTAAGGTAGAGTATATGGTAGCTACTCGTGCCTATAAAGAAGCCATTTGGATGAAGTGTTTGAGTTTAGATATTGGATTGAAATAGGGTGTAGTTACACTTTATTGTCACACTCAAGTGCAATCTTCCATGGGAGGAACCCAACTTTTCATGCGAGGACCAAATACATTGATTTTCAGTATCATTTCATGAGAGATATGGTCGAAGATGGCAGGGTGAAGCTGGAAAAGGTAGAGATACTAGAAAATATTATAGATGCATTAACTAAGCCCGTGAGCATAATGAAATTTATATGGTGTTCAAATTCTATGGGCCTCATGGCCTCTAATAGGTAAATCCTGTTACTTTCATTGGCTCTTCAAAAGTGTTCGACAAGTGGGAGAATTTTAGGAAAAAGGTGTCTCAACCTTTGAATTTTTCAAAGATCTAATTTTTCTAAATATTAAATGTTGATTTTCTCACTTTGTCTTTGTGAGTTACAACTTGCAGTTTCTATTTGGATGAGGAGTCAAGTTAGAAATTTGATATTTATAGGTGGATTTGTGCATAAATTTTTTTCTATTTTCGTGTTGAGTTTACATGGAATGTGAGTTTTCAAAGAGTAATTATTTTGGCAAGTGTAGATTTTGTAGATTGGCATGTGGTGACAATTGAAAACTTACTATTGTGTGTCTGCAGTGTTTTTGGAACTTTCCATATTGCACATTCAACCTTTGGTAGTTTCTTTAGAAATGTTTATTTTATTCATTGTAAAACTCTTATATATTGAGCACTTGTGTATTTTGGAGGTAATGGTGGGATTTCTTCTAGAATTGTTTACTGGTGATACTCTTGTAAAAAACTTGCTCTGCAAGTGTATGTAATCTTATTGTTGGATTTGGAATACATTGAGTAGGCTTTGGGATGTGGAGTTTTTTTCCTAAAATGGTTTTCCCCAAGTATATCTTGTGTTCATTGTTTATTTTCTATTATCAATGTGTTTTATGATTTTATGTAACAATTAGATCAATTTTAAAGTTTGCATAATATCTCTTCTCAAAATTGACATAGGAAATTGTTTTTGCTACTCTAATTTCCTTACAAAAGGTCTCCTGGATAAAAACCAACTTAGAACTATTGAAGCTTTTGAACATTGGAACAAACAAATGACAAGTATAAAGCCAAATTCTACAATAAATAACTATCTAGTATAAACTTGAAATAGTGGTATAGTTACAAGGTTATGAACAAAAGATGAGTCAGTTCAAGAGGATAGGTGAGACATACCAAACTCCTCAACCGTTTCCAGCATCCTCTATGCCATGTCAAGAAAGGTAACATGGACAAGATGCTAGTTACATTGTTTGGCATAATGCCTCAAGAGATGTGGTCTCATGGTTTGTCATCATTGCAGAATATGGTTTAAAGAAAGAAGGTTTTTGCATGCAAACACAAGGTGCAGGTGAAGAAATAAATCAAGGTGAAGATGTAAGCATATTCCAACACACTCACGCTAAATTCATTCAACATAAACATTAAGGAATATACACAAAAAGGATTCAAAATATTAGAATCTTTCAAAGAAATACATACATAGATGTAACCAGCTCCCCATGTTCCTCATGAAGACACCATAAAACTAGCATGGCTACCCAAGCATGGAAAGCAATCATACCACCCCCAAGATACAATGACTATAGAAGATATCTGATTGAATATACATGCTCTCTTTCTAAAGAATGGTTCAAGCCTCATTCTGTCTAGGAGAATGTAAAAGACATTGTCATGTCTCCACTCTTTTTAGAGTCTATTACCAAAAGGAGGGGTCACCCTATTAAGGAAAATGAATTCCATCCACACACGCCTCCACCCCAATCATGGTTTATTAAAAAATAATTTAAAATTTTCCATGCAAAGAAGAGTTACACATGCAAACCATTACCTTCCCATGATACCCATCCCTTCAAAAATCATGCAATTAATGACTCAATTCATAATAAGCTTCCACTCTTTTTTCTCACACATTCATTTTTCATAAATTCCTCTTGACAACCTTTACATGCAAATCATTACTTACTAATAAATCTCTTTCATGCAAGGGCAGAAACACATTAATGAAATTGGATGCTATTAGTACAAGTTTTATTTAATCAACTTTTTCTTCTAATTATGACTTAATAAATTCTCTATTTGAACCGTAAAATTAAATGCCAATAATGGATTAGTCTTCATGCATATATATAGATATACAAACAAGTTCTTATATTTTCTTTTTATTTTCAACCTTCAATTTATTTTTAAAAAAAGAAATAAAGTATTCATGAGACATGAAAGGTGCATGCTAATATTAAACTTATTATCTTAGTTATAGTATTTTCTTAGCTTTATATAATAACAAATATAAGATAGAGGGTAACATGATTCTTCGAATGGGCTACTACACAAAAAATTATGTGTTGCAAATATAGCTTCTATTCTTTACATTTTTTACATTGGAATGCATATATTTTTATAATTAGCAAACTCTTTTAATGTCTTGCCAAAATTATATTTTTAACAAGTGATGCAGTGCGTCAAGCTCCTGCCACCTAGCAAAGAGATTTTAGGTTGGCAAGGGAAGGGTTAATATGGTTCAAGATTTGTAAAAGTAATTTCTAGAGTTTTGTATTCAGTGCAACAAACAAGAACGAATGGAATGAAAGAGTATTTCATTTGAGAAGCAAAATATAGAGGGTAGAATTTGCTTTTGACTACTAGAAATTGTTGGAACAATTGTGTGATAAAATTAAGAAAATATGATACTAAACATTTGTAAGTAATTCATAGTAATACTAATTAGTTGTAAATGAATTTAATTACTTTGTAAGCTAAATTCAAATAATTACTTGAAAAAAACTAGTTACTTATGTAAGATAAAATTCAACTAATTGCTTGAAATGAATCTAATTAGTTAATAATATAAATTCAAATATTTGCTAAGATAAAATTTGACTAATTGGTTTAAAATGAATCTAATTACTTTTTTATTAATACTAGATTACTTTGGAGAAAACATTAAAAAAAACACTAAGCTAATACTAATTACTATAATTACTAAATGAGCATTGCCTTTGCTAAAATAATTTAGACCATGGCTAAATATTAGATGCATTTTGAAATTAGAAAATTAATTAAGTAGTGGTAGGAAACTAATTACTTAAATTAAATAAAATTAACTAATTGTTTCAAAATATACTAACTACCACTAAATAATTTAGAAAATAAGTACTCATTACTTTGCAATGAAATATCTTAATTAATACCAATTTTCTTTTGAATATAAATTAAATCATTCCTAATACTAATTACTATAATTACTAAATGAACATTTCCTTTGCTAAAATAATTTGGACCATGGCCAAATATTATATGCATTTTGAAATTAGAAAATTAATTAAGTAGTGATAGAAAACTAAGTACTTATATTAAATAAAATTAACTAATTGTTTGAAAATATACTAACTACTACTAAATAATTTAGAAAATAAGTACTTGTTAGTTTGCAAAAATATTTTAAATAATATCAATTTTCTTCTAAATATAAATTATATCATTACTAATTATTTATGAAAATAAGTTATAAGTTGATAATTTTTTAAAATAAGTAAAATTTTTACTTTGCATGAATAAATGATATTAATTAGTTTTTATAATTACACATGTTGAATTACTTTTGTGAAATAAATTGCTAATGAAATAAATTATTTAGTAGTAATTACAAACTATTTTGTGATTTGACTAACATTAATAAGTTAAACTATTTAAAAATGCTTAAAACTCAATTTCCTCTCCAAATAGTTTATCTTTTGTAACTTAAAATTTGATCAATATGAATCAATGAAAAATAGGCCATAAAAAATCAAGTTCATAGGAATAATAGCTTTATAGCTAAAATGGAGGTTTAAATATTAATTAATTGTTTTGCAAATATTAATCCACTTTCATTATTAATAATTCACTCCAAAAGCAATACGTTAAGGCTAGTGGTTTAGAGCATTTCCAATACCTCGTAATGCATAAATGGTGAATAGTTGTAAATGAGAATGCTTCTCTATGCCTCAATGCGCTACATAGATTCTAGATGTCAACTAAGTGCATAGATAGTGAGAATGGAAAAGGTGTTACATGTAAACATGTAAGAATATAGAGTGGAAACAAATTTTTCCTTTGATGAATGCACAAGAATATGGTCTCCAAATTTTTTGAGGAATGTTGAGGCAAAGAGAAATTTTTTATTGTTTAGAAGGCAGAGAAAATTTTCCAAAGAACAACTAAATTTTGGAGAATACCACAGAGGTGAGTTGTTATTGCTTTGTAAAGTATTAGAGATTGAATGTAGAAGAACTTTGACTATTTGGTAAAACCTAATTTAGAAATCTTACCATAGTAAGTGCAATAACAACTCACATGCATATGGTATGTATGTCATAAACATGAAACAATAAAAGCGAAGAAATAGACAACATATGGAAAACTAAATGGCCTAGGCAAGGTCTTGTTAACTGTGAATGCATCAAATGAACTTTGTTAGTTTTGTCATGTGCTTTTGTGGAAAACTAAATGGCCTAGGAAAGGTCTTGTTAACTGTGAATACATCAAATGCACTTTGTTAATTTTTTCATGCGCTTTTGTGTTTTATGTTTAAAATGAATAACATATCATGTGTAATCGGCTATGGTGGTTTTTTAAAATTTTCCTTTTAACAGGAACCATTTTTTTGGAATTAGAGTGGAGGGAAAGATCTGTAGAGCTGCAAACACATTTGATACTTGAAGCAAAGAGTGTAAGGTCAGAGTATTGAACATTTTTGCACATTTATTTCCAATGAAGTTTGATTCTTCAAATGTGGCAAAATTATGCAATTTTTTTGAATTTTTCCATTTTTTTCCCATAAGCAAGTGACCTTTGCAATCATTTAATTACAATAATGTTGTAGTCAGAGATGCACATAATTACAATTGGGACAATTTCCACATAGTGATTGAATATTTGCAAAATATATAGTGTCTTCCTAATTTGCTAATATACTTTAACAAAAATGAATAATAGGCTTACTCCAACAAATAGAGAAAGAGATAAATTGTTTATTCTCTCTTATTTAAAAATGAAACCATTGCAATAGTAACCTATTCGTTGGCTTCACCTATTCCATGTCATATTTCATTTACTATAGTCATTTGTACAATTAGGATTTATAGCAGCAAATAATGCCTATAGTTGTAGCAGGACAAAAGAAGTGATACCAGGACAAGGACTATTACTCAAAGAATTTGTAGAATGAATATAGTAGCAACAAGTTACTATTGCAACCATTGAGTTTGCTTTTGACATTGAAATTGCTTGAAGCAAATATAGAGAATACAAAGACCATTTCAATGGGGGACTAGGAACTCTTGCAATCAGGGTAGGTCACTATTGGAATTGTATGATGTGCATTGGATATAGGACGTGTGTTGATCAATCTATAGCTATTGCATTAAATGACTTCACAATCTAGAAGACCTTGTTCAAAGTATTCAGTTTTCCATTTCATAATTTTCATTTGTGTATTGTGTATAAATTACAAAGGAAAAAATGACACATATCCAACATTGTAACCTTTGTCAAAAAAAGTATTTTTGCATGTGTGAAATTGGTCAAAATGTTTATTGTTGTAGGATCATAATAGGATGGGGACACTTTTCCTTTGTTTGTAAGAAAGAGCAACAAAACCAATGAAAAAAGGCACAATAATTAATAAAAACTTTATTGTAAGAGATAATAGTTTATTTAATAGCAAATAACAAAGTCCTAGTAACTTATAAGAATTGGTTTGCAAAATCTTGTTTACAAGATTCACAGATTCAATTGGATATTATTACACGTTTACATGTAAGAGTCATACTATTATCAACATCGATGCATTTGGTTCATCTATATGATGTGTGGAGGACATGAATGCATAGACAAGCATTGTTGTTTAGGAATGATTTTTTTGATTAACAACAACATGTCATGTTTTTCAATGAAATTTTGGGTCTTGTTGCCTTGCACATATTGCATGCACTGATTAAATATTTGTCAAAATATATAATGTCTCCCTATTTTCCTAATTTACTTAAACGAGAATGAATAATAGTCCTATTGCAACCAATAGAAAAAGAAATAAATCATAATTTTAAAACACAAAAAATATGTTCAAAAGAAAATTTAGCAATGCAATTGTAAACATGCCAACTACATTCACTATGTTTTGTTATAAATTGAATGCTATTGCTTACTAATTTATCCACAAAAACTTAGTAAGTGAGAAAGTAACTCAAAGAGAACTCAATCAAGTATCAATTGAATCTTTCATGTATAAAATCTATCATTCATGAATGTGTTTTTCTATTGCATGGAGTAGGTCTGGTACTCTTCTTTGTGTAATCAAATAACTGAAATAGAAACACATTAAAAAGTTTGTCAAATAAATTTGATTTCCCAACCAAGTATATCAAATTGAAATGCAATAATTGCAATAGAAACTTTCCCTTTAAAAACATGTGTGTTTTATGTTGCTAATATATTACATAGTAAAAACATGTAACACTGGAGTTTAATCTAGTTAAACAACAACATGACAAAATAAAGTATCATCTAGCATATAATGGAAAAACATGTCGATTGTAAAATAAAAGTATCAAGAAGTTTTAAGTCACATAACATGAGATATAGTGATATAGGCAAAAGATCCAAGAAAAAAATCATAACAAAAAGGAGGAATGCAGGTTCATGCAATGGCAGGTAGTCTTTCACTTGCTTCTATTTCTTCATCACCTACAATGTCATTATTATGGTTAGTATGAAAGCTAGTTTTTTATATAACTCTAATTTTTTTTTGGAAATTGAAGAGCGAGAAGAGTATTTGTATTAGTATTGTTTTATACCTTTCTATGGCATGTACCATTTACTCAATTAGGAAAATGGCCTCTGTGACCACATTGTTTTGATTGAGGGTGAAATGCCCTTTGGTGACAAAGTCCTGTAGTGCAAATATAACTGTTGATTTGTCCTTGATGTACTTTTCATAGGATATTGCTTTGAATTGAACAATGGACTATTTTCTTGTCATTTTTTATCATGATAGCTTTAGGGTGAAGTGAGTATATGTAGCTCACTGCCTTGTCACATTGGCTGCAATGAGCAATTTCTTATTGGAGCATGTTGTAAGTGTTGAATTTATATTTGCAACTTGGGAAAAAAAATTCAAATGGATTTGAAAGTGTGTTTGTTACTGTTAATGTCCTTGAAACCTGAAACATGTGAACATAGATAGTTAGAAGAAAAAGTTTCATAAATTTTAAATGAAAATACGAAAATATTTTTAAAAAGTCACCTTAAATGTTGATTACAACAAAGAAGCTAACTTTTCCAATGTTCTCTTGTTATTCAATTTAAAAATAAATGTTGATTGACCAATGTGGAACATGTTCTTTTGATTAGTGCTTTTTAGGATATTCTTGAAAAGAAAGGTTGAGGTTTTATTCCTATGTAGTAGTTCCTCTATTTGCAAGTATTGCTTTTCATGAGATGGATATAGTTGCAGTTGCATGGTAATGAGAAAGTTAGTCTTTGTTACAAATAAATTTTATTAAAGACCACAATGCTATAAAAAAACATTAAAATGGATTAGTGGTATATGCTGGTGAGACATTTTTACCTGTGCTTTGTCAGATTCTGCTATGCCATCTTTGATATCAATTGCATATTGGCTACCTACTTTTTTAGTGCCAACAACCAAAGCACGTATTGCTCCAATTGGATATTGATTTGTGGCTACTAGTAGTTGGTTGATAGTTGTATCTAGAATGAAGTAGTAGTCTATAGAAAAGAAAGGAATGTTTTCAACTATGCTTGTGTCTGTCAATATCAATATGCAATCATAGTCCCCTCTGTCATAATCTATTCTAGGTGCAATTTGGAAGCCTAATATTGAAACTCCTAATCCTGGAACTATTTTTTGCTCATGTTCTTGCATAAGGTATCCATTGATATTTAATGTAATTGTCATTTTTTCTTTAAGATCTGTGAGATTTGCATGTAGTACTTCATGTGTCCTATTGACTTTGTCCAATGTTGCTCTGTAGACAAGGACACCACCTTGGAATGTGTCACTAGCATTTTTTGTATTTAACTCTTAAATTGATATGGTCTTTTCAATTTTTGTTCTACAAACAATAAGAGAAATGTAAATCTTATATTTGGACAATGCAAAAATGCATGTCATAGGTAAATAGGATAAGTTTTTTTATCATTTTCTTGTTTCTTCCTCCATGTCTTGTACTAGTTGTTGTGGAATTTTTGTTTGATTCATGATTTTCCTACAAGGTAGTGATTTAATATTGGATAATTCATTGGAGAATGTATTACTGATATATGCTTATGTATGTTGTAATGTTGAACTGATTCAATGGCCAAGGTGGAATTTTAGGAAAATAGGAAAGTGGTTAGTCCAATATGCCTCTGATTTGTAAATATTGCATACACTTGTGATTGAATTTGACCAAATATGGTCAATGAATGGCCTTTATAGACTATGTGATTTTTTAACAAAAAATGAATTTTGTTAGTTTGCATGAAAATTTGGAGTGTTCTTTTTCTTTTATTTTTTAAACACATGCCGATATTAAAGTCACCCACAATGTACAATATGTTTTTTGTATCTATGGATGCAATTACAAATTGAAGAATTGAGATTATTTCTTGAATGGGAGTATTAGGCCTTGCATAAATATTACAGATATTAAGTTCATCGATGTGTCATAGTATTGTGACTATGATGGCTTCAATATTTTAGAGCTATGTTCTTTTGCTTTTGATACAAACAATTTTTTTTGGTAAATGTTGTTATGCATGCATCATATTCATACCAAAGGTATTAAAATATTGTGATAATATATTAGGTTGTAAGATATGCATTTGTACTTTTTGTAAACACAAAATGTTAGATTGCATTATGTCATAGTCATTGGAAATTTCATGCCCATGTGGATTTAATTAACGATTGTTTAGTGTGCATAAAATAATTTACAGTGTATTATGTGGACATGTAGTTTGAATATCGAGCTACCACTATGTAGTTGAATACAGGAGATGCATTTCTATGTGTACCTTGTCCTTAACTTTAAAGTTTTTTTGTGGTTAAAGGTTTTAGTAGGAATAACGAGTGTATTGTCTTTGTTCATGATAGGGTTGTGTAAGTTAAGCCATGTTGTATTATGCCTATTGGATCAAAAGCCAAAGCTTGCATTGTTAGTCCTTGTGATCGAAGGATGGTTCGTGCACATGCTAGTTGTATTGGGAATTGTTTTCTAATTGTAATTTTCTTGTTTATTGAATTTTTTTGTATGGCTCTAGCAATGCACAATATATGAACCCATTCCTTGTCAATGAGATCAGTGTAGTATTGTGCTAATTTTGCGTGTTATTGTTGCCTAATTGTTGGAACAGTAAATTTAATCCAAACAACATCAATCTCATTATTTGTTTTATATGCTTAAAATATTCCATCAGAACTATTGACTAGGCCATCTTGTGTATTATAGTTTCCTACATAGATTTCAACAAGGATATGGACTATTTCAAGTACATTTGAGGTGGAAGAGTGGTTGTATGGTTATAAATCTGTATTGCATTATATTTTTCCTCATGATCGTCTATTACATCTAGCACTATCATTTGAATGGAAATGGCCAATATCATTCTATGGTTGTACGTGTCCACATCAGCTTTCCTATAGAACAAGTATGGAATTGTTGGATCCAAAGGTGCAGGGTAGAAGCAAAGTTGGTTAAGATAGTTTATATCATCATTTTTTTGTAAGCCTATTTGTATTGTATTAAGGATTGCAATAAAATTTTCATCCTTTTGTCTCATAGTTGTGACCAATGAGTAGCATTTTACATTGTCTTTCTAAAAATTGTAACGAATCAATTCAATTACAATAGATTTATTCTCAAATACAATCAATTCAAGGACATGTTGCACTAGGTAGAGATCACCATAGAAGATTGTATCAAGGTTTCCAAAGTACATTGTAGACATTTTCATTATGTCTCGTAGTTTTCTATCAATGTAGCATAGAAATGTTGAGCCTACTAGTGAGATTTCATCTATAAGGAGCACATGTAATTGATCATAGTTCTTGGACATACTATCCAATGCTTCAGACACTAAGGGAAAAAATTTTGATGTATTAAATGGTATGTGAAATGTTAAATGTAATGTGACTACACCTAAGTTATAAGTTGCTTTACCTGATTATGCAATTAATAAGCCTTTTGGTTTGTCTAGATTGTTGTCAATAGACTTGCTATAAATACAAATTAAAGCTTGGTATATGGCTTTTGTAGTGAAATTCTTTCTAGTTCCATCTCCTCCAGTCAAGAATAAATGCAAAGGATTGTTGATGTTATTCATATTTTTCATTAAAAAATATTTAACAATTGCTTTTTGTTCTTCGTTCAACATTTGTGTTAGTTTTTAGTATTCATTGTTGTCAATTATCTACAAGTGTATAGAAATTCCAAATGTGTTGTGTGGCATTGTATTTGGTTTTATGCACTCTACATTTGGAAGGTCTATTTGAATGTCATATTGTTCCATTTGGATAGCTTTTGTTGTTGTCAATGACTTATCATTGTTTCCATCGTCAAGGGACTCAACATCTTTAAGTTCTTTTTCTATGTCACCCCATACAAAACTTGTGTTATAAGTGAACTTTGAACGATGTTTTATAATGGTTTTTTCATGGTACATGTATGCTTGTACCCTTGAGTCATTTTTTTTTTAATGTACTCTCATTCATTGTAAACCGTACACAAATAATTCATTCCTCTCTACAATTATTCTCCAAATCAAAGTTCTTATTGAAGTTAACAAACCATGTTACACTTGGTTTAGCTTTTGGGTCAATTGTAGCTCTATTTTTATTGTAACTTAAAACAAATTCTGCAAGACATATGTCTATTAATGTTTGAGGACATATTAAATAATAGTCCACTATGGATTTTGAGAGTATGTTCTTTGATTCATCTAGTTCATTGTTTAATTGTTTGATGGATTCTAGAATGAATGTACAGTCACTATAGGATCGCCTATCAATGAAAATGCATTTTGTTGAACTAAATTTTAGTGGAAGTGATAAAACAATATGAGCAGCTTGCTATGCTGACATTTGTTACAAGTTCAACAATGCATTTCCAAGTTTACCAATCATTTTTATTGCATCAGTTTGTTGTTGGTCCATATGTATTCTTTTGAATGCATATGTCATTGAATTGTCTACTATTGCAATGTAAGAGTTGTAGTACATTGTTGCAACATATGCATTGAGCATGAAATGGGCATTTCTATTGGCCTTCCAAAGGTGGCATTTTCCTTGAAAAACTATTGTTCCATATTTCTGATGTTTTACTTTGTTGAAAAAGTATTGTCTTGTTTAGTGTAGAGCTCAAAGTTGTTATATAATCAGTTTTAGACATGTTTATGGCATTTAAAAACATGTCTAAAGTGTATTCTTTGTCATATTTTTCTTTTTTTAGTATCTAGTAAATGTTGACAACATTTGAAGTTATCGTTTGAGTCTTTTCTAGTATTGGTGAAAGTATTTGTGTCTTTTGCATTGGTGTAAAAGGGAAAATGTATCTACAAACCATTTTCTTTGATCTCCTGCATGGGTATGTGCAAGATCATCATGGAAAAAATAGGCCCTTAAGTGGTGTAATACCCCTTTGTTTTGTTTTCTGGCTGGACAATGCGTCCTTGTTTGCTTTGATGTGCTTTCTGGTTATTGAGATAATTTATCTTGTGTGTGTTATTTGATCGCTATTTATGGAGCAATAGTCTATTTGTGTGATGTGGTGTACCTTATCTGATGCTTTATTTGACATGTTTTAATTGGTGTAATGATGATTAGTTATTGTAACATGTTATTGCATGAGATATTTGTTTATGATGGAACTATCAGTCTATGATGAGTGTATTAATGAAAGGGGAGAGATTGCATCACTCGCTTGCGAGTGCCCTAAAATTATGTGATTTCCTCTTCACGGTGTGTTTTATTATGTTATATATATGCATGTTTGATATACTCTTTGTTCGCGGGTTACCAGGTACATGACATCAACTCCACCTGGTTTCAAAGGGTTGAGCATGTCCATTGGCCAACGGTATTTGATTGGGAGATAGTAGCTAGGTTTTTCATGCCAAGTCATCACCCTAGTCATAGTGTGTCATCGGGTTTTAGTCGGGTTAAGTTGCTTATTTATTGTTCATCTCTCCTTGATTTATTTAATTTTAGGACGAAAAAAAGGTAAATAAATGAATTTTGTATTTAGTTTGTTTATTAAATAAATCTAGTTGTAGTGTTAGAAATGTTACTTAAATTATTAATTAATTTAATTAAATTAATAAAATAATATAATCTTGGATTAGATTTATTTTATTGATTATTTAAATTAATTGTGTGGGATTAACTCAAGTT
Source organism: Sequoia sempervirens (assembly GCA_007258455.2). Lineage (NCBI taxonomy): Eukaryota > Viridiplantae > Streptophyta > Pinopsida > Cupressales > Cupressaceae > Sequoia > Sequoia sempervirens. Next base: position 336,472,804 of record VDFB02105785.1, read on the forward strand.
GTTCATTTTAGAAATTATAATTGTTAAATTCTTTTTTTGAAATGAAAATTTAAAAAAAGTGTTAAAGTTTTTGAAAAGAATATTTTTAAAGTTAAATTCTTTTTGGAAATAAAAATGTTTAAAAACATTTAAATTAATTTGAAATAGAAATTTAAAAAATGAAATAAAGAAATAAAGTCATGTTGAAAGAAAATTGTTTTTAGTTTTAAATAAAAAAAAAGCAAAATATCTCCAAATTGGATAGAAGAACAATAACTATGGTGGATAGGATATTTTGGGGAAAGTTGACCAAAGTTGGAGAAGATATTTCTTTTTAAAAAAAAATATATTGTTGTTAAAAGGAGGGAGAGTTCTTCATGTTTTGTTTATGCATTTTGGATTTTGGGTGAGGATTTTGGAAAAGCTTTGGAAAATCTTCTTGTAGGGAAGCTCAACTTTCTTCTTCAAACTCTCCTTCAAGCTTTAGATCACAGGTTCCCCTTGTTTATTGTTCTAGAAATTTGCATTTTCAATTTTCAATTTGTTGCAACATTTATTTGAAAACCTTGTTTAAATCTTGAAGAAATTTAGATTGGTTGTTGAAAAACAAAACTTGCAACATAATTTTCAATTTCAACAATAGAGAATGGAATGAAACAAAATGAAATTTGAAAACCTCTATTTTGGAGTTGAAATGGTTCTTATCAAATTTGAAATTTAAACCAAGAAATTGTGTTTGAGAAATTAGTTTTATTGTAAATTTTTTGTCGAAAAGTTGTACAATTTGTCTGTAAAATGGAAACTTAGGTATATATTTATAAATATGTCTATATATATATATATATTGTTATATATATACATACATGTTTTATAAATATATTTTTTTCTATTCATTCTGGAAATGTTGTTTTTTTTAAAAAAAATTACACAGAATTTTTTTTTTATTTGCAAAACAAGGGAGAATGTTTTTTTTTTTTTTATTTGAAATAAAATATAAATAAAAAATTATTTTGGGTATGTTATGGGGGAGGCCGCAGCCATGGCTACACAGCCACGCCACATTGGAAGGGCACTGCCACAGGTAGCGCTATCCTCCAAAGGGGAGGCTGGGCGCAGCCTGTGGCCACGTCCCCTCTCCTTTGGGGGTCCACGGGTCAAACAAAAGCAATTCACTTTTTTAATTTTTTTTAATTTTTATTTAATTTTTAGTTTTTTATTTAATTTAATTTTATATTATATATTATATATATAATATTTAAATATTATAGATAATATATATTATATATTATAATTTAAATAAATATTTTATTATTATTTAAATATATAATATATATATTATATATTTTAAATATTGGGGATCTATTTTAATTAGTTGAAATATAAAACGTTTTTTTTAAAGATATATATTTAAATAATATTCAAATATTTAAATATATGAATTTTAAAATGATTATTCTATTATCATGGATTGAAATAAAATGGACTTTACAATAAATGACTTTATTTGAAAAGTTGTTTTTTTATTATTATGGGTAATTGGAGAAACAGGGAGTTAAATTATTAGTTTTAAATTCCTCAATATTGCAATTGTAATTTTAATTACTTTTGAGTACTAGTAAATAATGCAAATTATTTTATTTGATTACATGCAATATGTTATTGCCTTGCTTGGATTTAGGAAATCCTAAAGTAGGATAATGATTTTCCTATTTTATCTTTCCGTTATGAAATCTCCCTCTTTTGTGATGTTGGAAAAATTGAGTTTTATGTTATGTAAGTCTTCCAGATTGGGTTTTCTTTTGATATTGGGGGTTGTCATAAGATGTTAGTCAACCTTTGTTTTTCCTTGGGTAGTGCATCTTGTTGGATCCAGTTAGATACTTGGTTATCATGAATGGGATGTGTGGACTTTATGTCGTGGATAGGGAGTTATTCTCCTTACATTGCACTTGTGTACCCTTGGGTGTGGAGCTATTCCACATATTGTCTTAGAGAAGTGGCTTGCAATAAGGGCCGACACACAAAGTTGTGCCAGGGTAACTCTTTGTAAGTTAGTTAATTCAATAATAACCTAAATAAACTTATTAGAGGTTTAGGTTGTACCAAACACTTAACAAGATTAATTTTGCCTCGCTCATGGATGCAAGGGCTTGTATAGACTTGGGATGAGATGAGAAGGCCTTGAATGGAAAGATTGTTATCTCGTCTTTACAAGAGATAACTGATTTTATATTAGTTTGCATGAGGGGTCGGGAGTCGTTAGAGGTTTTCAGGATATCTCAAGATGGGGGTTGGGACCTAGGAAGACTTACTAGGATATCCCATGTGACATTGTGATGAAAATTCTCCTAAGTTAGCAGTATGTTTGTATCAGTGATGCAATTGATTATTTAACTATGGAAGCATTTTAACCATTGTGTTATATGATGTTGTACTTGTATTTAATTTAGTTCAATTTTGAGTAGCCTGTGTCTAGAGGTAGATGGTCTTGCCTAGGAATCCTTGTTACTATCTCCTAGCACGAGGAGTGAGCCTTCGGGTATCACATGGTTGGGTGGAACGTGCACCTTAATCCGTTGGGTCTCCTTCTTGTTCGTGTGGATGAGGTTTCTAGTTGGAGAGCTCATGGGATCCAGTTTCATTTCATGCTTTATTCATTTCAGTTGATATTGTATTTTATTACCCCTCATTTGTTATCGAGGTGGAATTGTGTAATATGTAATCTTGCTTATTGTATTTAGCTCATTCAGGGAATGAGAGTTGTAATCATATTGTAAATTATTGTTGTTGGAAACATGTGGTATCTCTTATGTTTTGAGGTAATTTATCATGTATGGAATATATGTGTATTTAATTTATTAAGTAATTAAATGTTATGGTTTCAATTCATGTTTATTGTTTGGGTTTAAGTAAACTCAGTCTTGTAACCTTAGGGGTTGTTGGCAATGGGTAGTGAACTTTCATGTTAATTGTACTTAAACAAAAAGAAAAATTAGTATGTTTGTGTAGTAAATTGCAACTTCCCCTAGGGTTGGGTGGCGGGGTATTACAAGTGGCAAAAAAATCAGAAAAATCAGAGTTAGGCAACTTGACGTAAAAATTTGAATAATTTTTCTATATTATTTCAAAAATATGTAAGAATAGAATCTACATCAAATTGAATGTAGTTTCTAAAATACTAGGTTTTTTTAAATAAAATATATTTGGTGAAAATTTAAAATTTCAATGCAGTAGCAGTTAAATTTTAGGGAAAAAATAAGAAGTAGGTGTTTGTCTGACCACCCTAACCACAATAAAATGATAATATTTTTTTATAAGATTTTAGATATATGTAGAGGACTCATGTCCTAATGTGATGCATATTTTTTTTTTCATAGTAAATAATTAATTATGAATTTTTTATTACAAATTTTTAAAAACATAAAAACTCGTATGTCTGACCACCTTAACTTGGTCAAAACTTCATGAAATTTATTTTGTCATGCCTAGGTTTTTCACTAGAAAAATACAACATTTTTTTTTTAATTAGTTAATATATATATCTTTTTAGTCTCCAAAATATAATTAAAACATAATTATATATAACATTTTGAATACTTGAATAAACATTGATAAAGGTATTATATAAAAAAATTTAAAATAAATACAAATAGTAATTCTAATAGTAAAATTAGAATTAGTTTAACCCCACATTTACCTATAGTTATTAATTGTAACAAAAAATAAATTAATTAATTAATCTTCCTAATATTTGAATTCTCCAATTAACATTATCACTCCTACTTCCTTCTATCATTAATAACTATTAAGATTTACATTCAAATACTTACTAAAATTTCTACTTTAAAAAAAAAATTATAAATATTATGATTTGTTATTATTTATATATATATATATATATATATATATAATAAATATCAACAAATTCAATTGCATAATTTTTTTTTAGAACTATAAATTTAATGGTTTATAGATTCCATCAAACCATCAAAATCTATATTGTTAGAAGAACACCAATATTAGCACTAATATTATTTTCTCCAATATCAGCAGTAATATTATTTTCTCCATGGCATTATATTGTTCTTCAAATACTAATAATATTTATATTTTAGTAATATTATTATTATTATTATTATTTTATTTTTACCCAAGAATTGAATTTAAGTTAAAACTAATTATCAAATTTAAATTTAAAACTAATTATCAAGTGTTACAACACTATTTTTATCAATAACCTAAGATTAAAAGAAATTTAGTAAGTATTATTATTAAATTACAATTATTTGTATTTTTTTTTTATTTACTAAAATATTGATAATGCTCTTAAACATGGATGTTGTGAAAACCAAGTTAACCTTTAGTAAATAATATTAATCACAAATTTTCTTATTATTCCTTCATATTGCTCACAAGGTTACTATGATTTACTGCGGTGAATCCACTATCTATTCACATAAATAGTTGATATTAACATGATTTGCATTACTCTAAATTTCTAATGTTAGAAATACGAATATCATTTGTTACCTAAATCTCTAATATTATTAATATTGCTAATAGTTGTGCACATTCTATCAAAATACATTATTGCTGCTCACGTTCTATTTCACCCAGAGTGTTACTACTCATGTACTGTATTAAGTTTTAGCTATTATTATATTTGGCCGACATAAAATTATATGCATTTAAAGACTTCTAAATGCTTATCAATGTTTTATTTTAATTTAAGTAATTAATTAATTAATTTTATTAATGCTTGTTGATTGTGATACAAGTTTATGTTTATCTCAATGCAATTCCCATATCAGAGTACGACAAAATTGTAATAACTATATCATCCTAGAATATTATCGACTATATTTTTATTCTGCTATCACTTAATTATAAACCCTATTATGATTAATAACTCAACCATTACATCCTAAGTATAATGATATTGAATTTTAATCCTCTGTTTAAAAATTAATAATTAATAATATTATGATAATGTTTACCATTAAAATTAGAGAAGGATACAGAGGTGCTTACAGCTAAAGCGTATATGCTCAGAAATTGGAGCTTAAAGGAAAAGATGAGGAAGAATTAATAGGAATAAACTTTTACAATTAATGTGCTGTCAGCTTTCTATTTCTAGAAAAATCTTCCCTGCAGAATTAAATACTGACATCGCACCAATCTGGTCATAGCTAACTGACAGGCGAGGGTCTAGGTGGCTAATACAGACAAAAGTAAATAATGATTGGACAATATTTTGACATTATGGTTCCCCGTATAGCAGGTGTAATAAATTGACAAGAAGAAACACTATAGTGGGTGCTAATAAATGTCTTCCTATTTTGCATGAATAAGGGTTGATTTCGTGAGAACTAATTCCACTATCCCTAAGCACTTATAAAAATATTATTTTTGTCCTCCCTTAACAGCGAACTTCATGACTACAACACAGTAAGTTCCCACAAGGTCAGTTGATGCACCTATCAAAGAGGGATTGACCCAAGCTGATAATCCTTCTACACAAGCGTGGCCTACAAATGTGCTTTGAAGGGTAAAGAAGTGAAGTGTAGTGTATCCATATTTTTATAGCAATAGTGGTATGAGGGAAATGTGCAGGAACAACCAAGCATGGGTAAGGGGTGTCTCATTATGTTCTTCATGACGAATTTGATTGAGATCTTGCTTGCTAAGAAATATATATATATATATATATATATATATATATATATATATATATATATGCTGTCCATTATCTACCAAAATTTTCTACTCATTAGACATGCATGAAATGTATAGGGTTTCTTTCTTTTATTTTAAATTTTAATGGTATGACTAAACTATCATTATGTCTGTAGGAGCAGATTTATTTGTTGCAAGCAAAATTGCTTTTCCTATGGCAGGGAGAAAGTTTCAATTATTTATTTATTTTGATAAGTAAATCTTTACATTTCCAAGTGCAAATAAGAAATCTCCTCTTTTGTCTATTGAGCAGCTAAATATAGCAAAGGGCTTATGCGAATCAAATTTTACTTGTTTTAAATCTTGTAAGATAAAATTTAGAGGAGTATATTTAGAGATATTTATAGCCCTATGTAAAGGTTAGTTTTATTTATAAATTTATTTTTTAATTTTTTTATTGTCAAGCTGCATAATTTATGCAAATGCATTTCCCATTATATAAAGATTTATTATGGAAGAGTATGGATTTATTCTTATTTTATTATATAGTAGATGGGCGACAGATCTGTATATTACATATCGAAGAGTTTAATCCCTTGTTTTTTTTTCTCTTTCTTTCACTTAAGTACATATTAAATTTACAAATTATTATTATTTTTATTAAAAGCTTCAAAATATTATGTACATAAAATATATCAAATATAACTTGTTAATATATTCAAATGACCAATATTAAGTTTAATATAATATATATTCATTTTATGTAAAATGTGTTTAAGTAATAAATGTATATTGAACACATGGAAAAATTTATGGGTATTAACAAAAAGAAAATTTACTTTACTTTTCCAAATGAATGCACCCTGAGAAAAATAGTTTAACTGAACTTAAACAAAGGGGTATAAGAATGTTTTAATAAACCACAATTTTTTTTTTCATTTCTGGAATGCTAAATCTCATTCTACCTTGTAATGTAAATGAATATCCTCCTCTCATAAAGTATAATTTAAATGATACTTTAATATTACTTGTGAAAAATAAAAGTATAAAAAATATAAATATAAAAAACTCTTTTACTTGGCACTATTTTAAATGTAAATTTGTAGAGTATTTCCTTCTCCTTTTAATAACATACAAACTTCTCATATAAACTTTTCATACCACAAAGAACATTGATAAGTGTGATGAGCAACATAAAAATCACAAAAATATTTTTCTCATCCATTTTATTTATTTTTTTATTTCAACAAGATACAAATACTTTATTTGCAACAATCACTAACTTTCCATATTACAACTAAATTCTAAGAAATACAAAGAATGGCATACAACCAAATCGGGCTTGCTCTCCACCCTACCGTAATGGCGTCATGGAGCCACGTGGGCTCTAGCCATACCCCCGAGCAAGGTTTTCTTTTAACTCCAATATGATGAATGGAGCTTTTTTTCAAAATTTTATAAGTGATAAAATATAACATAACACCAAATCTCATGCTTCTAGTTTCTCTACTCTTTGTTTTCAACCATGATCCTTACAGGATACCACTTTCTTACAGAAAAGAAAAATACACAAAAGAGAAAATGGGAGTAAGAGAGAACTTATCTATTTTCTCCAAGTGAGGGAACTAAACTCCTTCATTCTTCTTCATCTCCAAACCAAGCCATTTTCATCATTATCTTCCAAAGAGATGGACTCCTCTCTTTTTCTCATTCTTTCTACCATCTTCACTCAAGTTCTCCAAGAGGAGAAGTGGGCAATGCCAAAATCTTCCATCTTCTTGAGGTACATAGGAATCCTCCCAACCTACACTCTTTCCCACAAGTGCTCACATAGGTGTGAGTCTTGTGCCAATTCCAGGAAATTTTGGGGAGTGGGAGGTTGAGAGTGACAAATCACTCTTCCCAAGCCCCAACACTTTTTTGAATTCGTCACATTCATGAATGTGGACTTTTGAGAGGTCTTTTCACACTCCAAGGACAAGTTCACATGTCAAAAAGGTTCCAAACCCATAGGTATAGGTCTTAGGGGTCTATTCTTGTTCAACAACCAAGGAAATTGACTCAATAATCCCTTTTCGAAACCTACACAAGAATCCATACGAATTTTGATCCTAACCAAGGGTTCCAACCCCAACCAAACTCACATCACATGTCCTACAATTAGATTCTACTCAATCACCCAACCAATAATAAAACCTCAAACCCTTCTAAGTCAAATAGGGCTACACTTAGAACTTCCCAAAGATGTATTTGATTTGATTCCAACATTTATCTATCCTCCTATTTGCATTTTTGATTCCTACACATTACCAAGGTCAGCATGATTAGATCATATATCTATTAATCCAATTCACATAATTTTCACTCATTAACTATTTACTCATTAATACATCAAATGAACCTAATGATTCAATTTTCATTATAATAAAAGGAAATACACACTTACTCCAATATAAGAATATAGTTAATGAAATAGTCACTCCATCATTTTGTTAACCACCTTAGTAATTTATTTTAAACTCCTATAACATTAACGATGAACTATTTACCAAATTTTAATATGCCAAATAACCCAACACTTTCAAGTTATATCCAACAATTCACATGTGCATCTATCATAATTAAATCAAGGTTAATGACCATGAATTCTAAATAATTTTTTTTATCATTCATTTCATTATAATTATCATCTAACTACTTGTTTGATTGAAATAAAATGGGATATACGAAATGGGGTCTTACATTCACAGTACCATAAGCAAGAATATTATCAAATAATCATACTATTTGTCATCCATAATACATCTTACCATCTATCTAGGATCATAGAAAACATATTAGGGATTTACTAATCACATGAAAAGTGGGGCCTTACATATTTTTTTCTAAGTTTTTAATCCTATATTATGCAGAGTGTAATGCCTAAAATTTTTTTACTAGAAAATCCCAACATTTTTTTATTTTTATTTTTTTTATACACAAAATAAGCTAATTATAATCTAAATGATTGGAGTGAGAGATATGATTAAGATATATATTTCACACCATTTCGAGATCGCCTTACTACTCAAGGGTAAAATTTAGTTTTAGGATGTGTATCATGCCCATAATTTTTTTTTGCTAGAAGGACAAAACAACAGTCATCACATTTGTTTGAACAAAGCTACAAAAGGCTAACAATTGTTAGCCTCATAGGTGCAAGGTAACACACTATACGTGTTGAGTGAAATTACTCATACAACTTTACCATCAACACATCGCTCTGGAGTGGGGTGAGGGAAGAGAATGAATCTGGGTGCATGGAGCCAATTGTGCAAATCTTGGATCAAACATGGGGTAGGTTCAAGAATCAAGACACTACTTGAGAATTGCATTAATAGTATTCTTTATATTACCACTATCTTCACTACTAAGTTTATTACCGATGCCATTAATTTTACTAATAAGATGATTATTGGTACCAACGTTTTCTCCATATATATATATATTTTTTACATATAAAAAAATTTATGATACACTTCTATTATCTTATTTATTTTATTAAATATTATTTATTTATCCATTTATATTTATATATATATATATGAAAAAGATAAATAACCTCTATATACCTATATATTCTATTTAATTTAATAAATAATTTAAAATCATAATAATGATAACTACTCTATACCACTACATATATTATTTCACATATATTTATTGAATATTACTTGACAAGAGACCTAAAATAAATAAAAGGAAATTCTTTCTTCCTTACTCATCTAAACTTTCATCTTTAAACACACAATCAATTTTATTTAATATGACCTTTTCTTAAGGGGGAGGGAATATAATCTCTTTTCCTTAATAAGGAATACTTAAAACATGAAAATTATGTGGAACTCCCTTAAAGCTAAAATGGAAGGGATTAGTAAGCACCCCTAAATGAAACTTTCCAACACAACTTTCCTTACATTAGATTAAAAAATAAGATGTTTTATTAGTTATTTATTTTTTCTTTAAAAATTACGGTTGCACATCATATTGTTCTTATTATAATCCTCTTTATTTTAGCATGAGTTAAAAAGGCTCACTGTGCATACTCTAGGCTGCTATATATTATCATTTTCTTATAACTACAGACTATGTTTTGGATTATATTATCAGATTCCTTCGACCTTGAAACGAGTATTGTGTCTTGCTAATGATGTTAATGTGGTTATTATTATTACCTAGCATTCCTTGCAAAACTTATTATCAAAAGTAGTAAATTTCAAAACAATTGCTAGTTTTACATATTATTCAAGTAAAAAAAAAAAACATGAACTTTTAGGTGCTTATTGAATGCAAACTATTGACCAACAATAATGTGAACCAGAATAAAAATAAATTGTTTTAATGAATGAAATGGTATAGGTGATCTTAACTTTATAAATAGCATGGTGAATATGTAAATCTTGTATACAAAGTTGAAGGTTTTTAATTTGGAGAATAGTACAATGGCAACCATTTCCCTACGACTATTGACTCAACTATTACGGATATCAATACACCAACAAAAGTTCCAAGAGAAAAAAAAAGAAAAACACCAAGTGCATACCGTATCTATAAGATGTTATGCTACACAGTTTGTGGAATTTATACTTACAGAAAAAAGAAATGAGAACTTAGTCCAATATTAATTATTGATGATGGGCACAATTTTATTTGCCGAATAGAATTCTTTTCTTGCTAACTGCAGATAATGATCTTTACTTGTCAAAAGAAACAGCTCAACATAAACTATGGATTGATTGATATTGTTAGTCTACTAGTATTTTCTGTTACCACAAGAAAATGGTGCACTGCATCTACTATGTGGTAATATTAAGTAATAAATCAATCATTAAACCTACGCTCTGTATTATTGTTTATTCCTTGCTAAGGCTATCACCTTACTTCTGTGGTAGCAATATCACCTCTCTTGACTTGTCCATCTTCTATGGCACATAGCTTGACCATTATTAATATTCCTAATCACTATATTATCAGAAATAGTATTCATATCTGCCAATATCATAATGCTTCTCGAGGAGACCAACAAAAACAATTATTACAACGCACTATCTTCAAGGGTTACATGCATTTAAGGCTGCAACTAATTAATTGTGCTAAGAAAAGAAAGGATTCTGAAACGCAAGAACATACCTGAATGGATTTACCCCAATGAAAGCTTTCTGACACCATTGACCTTCAGTACTAAGGCCCAACACCTACACCAAACCCCAAGATAAAATGTAACTCGTCTGACATTTTTTCTTCTTCCCGTTTGGTCAACATCTTAATTAATTGAAGGATAAGACTAGAGAATGCTTCCCACCCGCATCGAGGCATTGGGATTTTCTCAGGAGAATAAGGGTCAACTCTACCATGTAATTTAGTTCCAACGTGTCATTCTATGGTTCAGAATACATTGTTTCACAACTACTTTTGGACAGCAACTGGTAAGATTTTATCACATATATATAATTTTAGATGCCTGTGCTTGAAGTTTTCTAAGTCCACACGTAATAGGGCTCACATTTGTAGGTCTACAGTGATGGCTATAAACTACAGAGAGACAATTGTTTTGATGCGGTTATAGCTATTGCTAGGATGAGTGGTTCAAGTGCATAACATCAATCTAAAACAATGTCCTCTCACCCAATTTAATAAGGTAATAGTAGAGTAGTCTAGGCATTTGCAAAGATCCAGACTATTATAATATCTTGAGCCTGAATCGATACCCTTTTCTCGGCTTTACTTCTAGGTTTTATTTTAGTTTGATTTGATTCATTTGTTGCATAGTATTTCTTTTTAACAAACCCATGGAAAAATGTTAAACAGACGGAGGAGATTTCAGAGTTGGTTGTGATCACATAGCAACCCAAACTCATGCTTTACTTTCTTCTCCATTGTGTCATTACTAATGGTCTCTATCCCTTCGTTGCCCAGTTTCAAGGGCACCTTCTATCCCAAGAAGCAGCAGAATATTAATAGAGATAAGGTTTATTTATGTACTATTTATGGTTGTGCAATAGATCGCGTTATGTTTGACAACTTCTTTTGTTTCCTTATGTCTATTCATCTATTTGTCTTAATGGTTATATGTTATGCATAAGCGTTTTATTTTACTTTGTTCTATATACACCTTTATTCCTGTCAAACATTCAGTAGATATTTGAATACGTGATAACCACTGGCAAGATGAGATGTGTGAAGATTGGCACGCAAAGGATAACTTGCAATAGTCCATGAATTCACCAAAAGGTCACAATCAAGCATATAGCGTATCTTTCATTATAACCAAGATATTAGGTGCGGTGTTAAGCGAGGATATTCTAGCCATTCTCAAATGTTCAACTTTTTGTATTGTGTTCTATTTGCATTCATTTTGGAAAATAATTTCATAGATATACACAAGTAATAAAAAAAATTCGATGCAAAAATGTAGCTTTCAATGATACTCCTTTAACAGAAAAGGAGATGTACTAGGAGTTTGCTATCAGAGATACCCTTTTCTTTCAGGGTAAAAATACATTTCTTCTATTCCATTCTCCATAGCAGCAAAAGAACAAATAACTCTGATTTATTTATTTGGAGTTACACAGAACCATGTAATGATATCTATATCCTAACAATGCTACAAGTAAGGAAAATCCCCTTTATGTTTTCTTCCCATCAATTGTAGGACCTTTTCAATATGCTACTTAGAAAGTTTTCTAGCAGGTTGCATACAATGATATACACCACGTTATGTTTTCTTAACAAGAAATAGAATATACATATATTTTTCCTTTTCCATTTGACAATAAAATACTAGTTATAGCATATTACAACCAATATTTCAAAATACAAGAGCTACCCATAAATAGTCAAGACTTGCTCTCCACCCTACCGTAATGGCATCATGGAGCCTCGTGGGCTCTATCCATACCCCTGAGCAAGGAATTTCATTTTAAGCTCCACAATGATAAATGGAGTCCTTTCTCATTTTTACAAAGAGATGAAACTAACATAGCACCATTTTCATGTGTCTAGGTTTTCTACTTTCTATTTTCAAACATAATCCATACATTGTCACCTTTTTGCAACCAATAGACAAGTGTAAATTTGGAAATAGGAAGAACTTATCTCTTCTTCTTCTAGATGAAGGGACTGATCTCTTGTGACTGTCTTCCTCTCCAAGCCAATGCATCTTGCTCACTATCCTTTCAAAGATGTGGAACCCTCCTCTTCTCATCCTTTCTTTTATCTCAACTTGAATTCTTCAAAGGAGAAGTGGGCAATGCCCAAATCTTCCATCTTCTTGAGATATATAGGGATCCTCCAAACCTACACTCTTTCCCACAAGTTCTCACACATGTGTGAGTCTTGTGCCAATTCCAAGAACTTTTTGAGGAGTAGAAGGTTGAGAGTGACAAGTCACTCTTCCCAAGCCCCAACACTTTTTGAATTCGCCACATTCATGAATGTGGACTTTTGAGGGGTCTTTTCACACTCCAAGGACAAGTGCACATGTCAAAATGGTTCGAAACCCATAGGTATAGGTCCTAGGGGTCTATTCTTGTTCAAAAACCAAGGAAATTGACTCAATAATCCCTTTTCAAAACCTACACAAGAATCCATACGAATTTTGATCCTAACCAAGGGTTCCAACCCCAACCAAACTCACATCACATGTCCTACAATTAGATTCTACATAATCACCCAACCAATAATAAAACCTCAAACCCTTCTAAGTTAAGTAGGGCTACACTTAAACATCCCAAAGATGTATTTGATTTGATTCCAACATTTATCCATCCTCCTATTTGCATATTTGATTCCACAAGAATATGTCTTTTGATCTACTCAATGGTCTTCCCTTCTCATACTGAACCTTCCTTTCCTACACATTACCAATAAAACCATAAACAACAATCGTATATCACATTAATCTGATAGTTGAACTAAGATTTAACCATTTCATTTACAATTTCAACTCATATTCACAATTTACGATTCCTAACCCCTTCATTGTAGCATAAATAAAATGTTAGAATGAAAAGAAAGAATATTATCAAATAATCACACTATTTGTCATCCACGATACATCTTACCATCCATTTAGGAACACATAAAACGAATTAGAGTTTTATTAATCACATGCAAGGTGGGGCCTTACACAGAGCATAAAATGTGTTGCATATTTTGGATTAAAAAAATGTGATACTATTTGAAAGCTATAGATGTTTTTCAATCAGCCTATCAATTAGGACTTTAGTCATAATTCTAATAGAAAATGAATAATAATTATTTATTAAATTCAAAGTAAAGCATAATTTATATTGGTCAAAAGCTGAGAATATCCTTTAAAAACTATTTTCATTTCATCAGTTTTGGGTAAAAATAAAGTTGTCAGCCACATACCCTACACATACCCATCATATCGCCATTTTTTGGCCCATCATGATCCTGCACATACCCACATCTCTTTGTGTGGTGATTTCTTTGTAAAACTAGCCAATTCAGCTTACAAATGATTAGTGCTACAAGCAATGTACTTGTCAACAAAATTTATGATGTTTGTGTTGTTGTTTTCTGTGTATATTGGTGCATTTTTCACCCATATTAGCATATGATCATTGCTCATTTCCTTGATTTTGGAACTCAGACATTGAAAATTAATCAATAAAATTTCCAAAGATAGATTCATCTGTAAGCATCAAAATTTTCATTACATTTATTCTATGTCTATAGCACTATACACAAGTAATAGGATCCATCTTGGTCAATTCAAATTTGTCAATGTTCATTTGAGCAATTGACTAATGTTGTTTTTGACCTAATTAATGCTAATTGTGTAATTCTTGTAGTGTGTTTATTAAAGGAACTTGATTTCTTTCAATGCTACTAAAAGTGAGGAAGAATGTCGCTAGTCCTAGCTATTATATCATTGCAAAAACATTTTTCTTAAGTTGTGTATAATCTAGGATATTCTTATTCTTTTGAAGTCAACATACCCAATATATGATTTTAGAATTCTCTCAAGGTTTAGTTTGTGTTTCATGTCCTTTGCAACTAGCTTGTGTCCTTTTAGTTTTCCCTTTCATATTCTTAAGGACATTGTAGAGGAGACTTGTAGTATTAGTATCTTGATAGTTTTGAAAAATATGTTTGTTGTGTGATGCAAATTTTCTATTTGATTGTAAAACTTCCCATTGTGCAATTTTGTGGTATGTAATTGTTTTTAGAATGTCATCATCATGTGGCTTGCAAAAGAATAATTTTGGGAAATTCATCTCCTCAATGTATTTGCCTTTAAAGATTCCAACTAGATAGTTTTGTTTTGCAGGTGGAATTTCAATGATTTTTTCTTACATGCTATGCATACTTCTAGATTTAGTGAATCCATGGACAAAGGTTTTAGATGGATTCTCATGTTCCATGTCACTATCTGACTCAATTTCAATTGTGGTAGGCCTAGTATTATCTTCAAGTTCATCATTGGTATGCAAAAATTGTTTCCAATCTTTATTTATCTAGACATTTTTCATTTTTTACAGTGTTGTTTTTGACAATTGAGCCAAAGCTTCCATGACGAGATTGGGTTGTACCATGCCTTTTTGAAATCATTTATGTGTTATTAGTTGATTGTGGTAATGCTTTTTGTATAATGTTAAGTGATACAAGCCATTCTTCTAGTTGGGACAAAAGTTGGACATATGACAATGGTTTAGTAGTTCGTATTTTGTGTGGTACAACATACTTTGGTATCATGAGTTTTTTTAGTGCAGAGTAGCATATACAACATATGAAATTTGTCAATGTTATGGATCTTATATGTACTAGTTCATAATATATTTCCTTTTTCTTTTCTTTGAATTTTCTAGTATCTTTTCTAAAACACAACATTTAGTAGACTGTTCATGTGTATTTTAGTGTATCTTGAATTGTTCTTTCGTAAAGCTCTATTGCTAACATTTTTTTTCCCATATTTGATCTCATAGGTATAGGTTGAATTTTTTTATTATTATTTCTAATAAAGATCTTAAGGTGTTGTAGTCATACAATAGAGTTATGATTGAGATACTTTTGTTTGATTGTATGAATGGAATTGCTCTTATTATTCTCTAGCTTTTTCTTTTTCTTACCATTGGTCGTTTGGTATTGTGTATTGTTTCTAATGAGTTTTTTAAGTTGATTTAACCTTATTGGTTTTTGGGAATTTGGATTGTGTGGCTAAATTATTAGAAGCAGTTCAAAATACCCACTTTGAGGGGTTGCATCATGGAACAAAACGAAATATGCTTGAAAACTAGATACATTGTTAAAGTGCAAGTACTTTTTCCCTGATGTTGTTGACCAAACACATATCTATATATTCAGCCATTTGGGTGACCACTAAATATAGAATGTGTCTCCCCATAAGCCGTTTTCGTTGTTCTTGGCTTTTGGTTTTTCAAAAAGGTGCATCTTGCATAGATATGTGCCTGATCATGCACTTTGTGCAGTCTATATAGACTTTTAGGGTCTAGTGCAAGGTTTTATGATCTAATTGCATCTTTATCTTGTTTTGCAAAGAAACTTAAGAAGTAATCTACAATTCCTCTCTATAGCTCAACTAATGTATACTATTTATTCAACAGTACTTGTAACAAGTAAAACAAGCAGTCTTCAACATTGTACTTAAATGTGCCTACTCTACATAGTCTTTTATCTTTTACTACATTGTCTATATTGCAAACTTGTGAGCATTTTACATATTCATAACTATCAATATCTATTTTTTCTATATTTTGATATCTTGTTTCCATTCAAAATGCATATAGTATTAGATTGTTGAAAATGCTAATAGGCCTTAATATGTATATATCCTAAATCTTACACACTATGTACATAAATGCAGGGCAAGAAAGTTCATATTTTCATAAACATTAATTTTTTTACTAGAAACAAAAAAGGAACAGTGATCTGGGTATGTGTAGGATCATGATGGGCCAAAAAGTGGCGATATGATGGGTATGTGTAGGGTATGTGGCTGATGATTTTTTTTACCTAAAATTGATGAAATGAAAAGGGTTTTTAAAAGAGATTCTCAGCTTTCCACCAATATAAATTATGCTATACTTTGAATTTAATAAATAACTATTATTCATTTTCTATTTGAATTATGACTAAAGTCCTGATTGATAGGCTAATTGAAAAACATCTATAGCTTTCAAATGGTATCACATTTTTTGAATTTGAAACATGCATCACATTATATGCTTCACATACTATGGGATTAAAAAAAATGAATTTCATGAAGTTTTGACCAAGTTAAGGTGGTCAAACATACGAGTTTTTATATTTTTCAAGTTGTAATAAAAAATTCATAATTAATTATTTACTTTGAAAAAATTGCAAAAAATATGCATCACATTAAGACATGAATCCTCGATACTTATATCTAAAATATTATAAAAAATATTATCATTTTATTGTAGTTAGGTGGTCCAGACACCTATTTTTTCCCTGAAATTTAAGTATTAGTGCATTGAAATTTCAAATTTTCACCAAATAGATTTTAAAAAACCTAGTAGTTTAGAAACTACATTCAATTTGCTACAAATTCTATTCTTACATATTTTTGAAATAATATAGATAACTTATTCAATTTTTTACGTCAAGTTTCCTAACTCTGATTTTTCTAAATTTTATCGCCACTTAAGGGTCTATTTTTTCCATGATCATCCTGCACATACCCATCTAAGAATTTTACATTGTATTTTCTTGTTTAACAATCAACTGTATTTGCAACAATGTAGATTTTTGTCTCCCACTTAAATTGTAACCAATGGTTCCCATTAGAGGGGCATAATAGACAAATGAGCTTAGTCAATGGAAAGTTAAATATGTAATTCATAAACATAAAGCAATGAATGCACTAAGCACTAGACCAATGCTATTGCAATTACTTGGTTTGCATTTTGTAAACTTAGTTGACTGATCAAAATCTATTACTATAGTTTGAATAAGAGAATAGATAAAATAAAGGTAGAAAAATTGAAACAAATGATAAAGTTTGAAAAATATTTAAGCATTAAATGAAAACTGTCCAAAGATTTAGTTGATACTTGCTCAAGTCTTTAAATTAGGAAAATAGGGAGACATTATATATTATGACAATGGATGCAAATTGTACAAGCTTTTCCAGCAAGCTATCGGATACTAAAATAGTGAATACATGGTTAATGCATTAAATGAAAACTTTCACAAATGTGTTGAAGAGATGGTAGGTGCTTAAGCACTCCATGCATAGTTAATTCATGAAGCCATGCATTCACTACTATAATGCCAACCAGCCCATTACCAAATCTTGTGCAATTTGCATCCAGTAATTAAACATTTTCCAAAATATATAATGTCTTGTTTACCTAATTTTCTTAAAAAAAATGAATAGTGGATCTACTTGAACCAATCTATTCAATTTTCCCTTTTGTAATTATGATATGTCTACTATGCCTAACACTGAAATGTAACAATTGCATATGTATGGGAACTTTTTTCATATTGCTACTAGAATTATTATTTGTTGCTATAACACCTAACTATACAACTGGGTATAGTAGATGACATATGCTTTATAACCAAGATACATGGAATGGTTGATAAGACCTTCTTTAAAGTATATAGTTTTTCAT
Source organism: Sequoia sempervirens (assembly GCA_007258455.2). Classification (NCBI taxonomy): domain Eukaryota; kingdom Viridiplantae; phylum Streptophyta; class Pinopsida; order Cupressales; family Cupressaceae; genus Sequoia; species Sequoia sempervirens. The sequence continues at coordinate 336,491,127 of VDFB02105785.1, forward strand.
TTCAAAATTCTCATTTTGTTACTATGTATAAATTCTAAAGGAAACAATTACACATATCCAACATTGTAACCTTTGTCAAAAAAAGATTTCTTGCATGCATGAAGTTGGTCAATATGTTTATTGTTGTAGGAGCATAATAGGATGGGGACATGGGTATGTGTAGGATCATGATGGGCCAAAAAGTGGCGATATGATGGGTATTTGTAGGGTATGTGGCTAACGACTTTGTTTTACACAAAATTAATGAAACAAAAAGAGTTTTTAAAGGAGATTCTTAGCTTTCCACCAATATAAATTATGCTTTACTTTAAATTTAATAAATAATTATTATTCATTTTCTATTTGAATTAAGACTAAAGTCCTGATTGATATTCTAATTGAAAAACATCTATAGCTTTCAAATGGTATCACATTTTTTGAATCTTAAACATGTATCACATTCTATACTTCATATACTAGAGGATTAAAAAAAAAATGAATTTCATGAAGTTTTGACCAAGTTAAGGTGGTTAGACACACAATTTTTTATATTTTTAAAAGTTGTAATAAAAGTCATAATTAATTATTTACTTGGAAAAAAATTACAAAAAAATATGCATCACATTAGGACATGAGTCCTCTACTTATATCTAAAATATTATAAAAAAATATTATCATTTTATTGTGGTTAGGGTGGTCAGACAAACACCTTATTTTTTCCCTGAAATTTAAGTACTACTGCATTGAAATTTCAAATTTTCACCAAATAGATTTTGTTTAAAAATAAATAAATCTAGTAGTTTAGAAACTACATTCAATTTGATACAAATTCTATTGTTACATATTTTTGAAATAATATAGATAACTTATTCAAATCCTTACGTCAAGTTGCCTAACTCTGATTTTTCTAAATTTTTTGCCACTTAAGGGTCTATATTTTCTATGATGATCTTGCACATACCCACATTTTTCCTTTGTCTATAAGAAAGAGCAACAAAACCAATGAAAAAAGGAACAATAATTAATAATAAATTTATTGTAAGAGCCAACAACACATTTAATAACATATAACAAAGTGTTGGTAAGTTATAAGAATTTATTTGCAAAATATTGTTTATAGGATTTGTAGATTGAAAGGGAACTTAATCAAGTAACAACTGAATCTTTTATGTTTGAAATCTATCATTAATTTATTTTTCTATTGTGTGAAGTAGGTCTGCTACTCTTCTTTGTGTAAGAAAATGAGTGAAATATTAATCTAATTAAATCATTGAGAATTCATGTCAAAAACAATAAGCTATGGCTAGTGGTATGCAACAATCCTAATACCTTATAATGTGTTAATGGTGAACACGTGTAAACAGGAATGCTTCTCCATGTCTTGCTTGACCAATTACATAGATAAATAGAGTGGAAAGGGTGTTACATGTAAACATGTGAGAATATAGAAAAGAAATAGAATTTTCCTTTGATTGATTCATAAGAATATAATCTACAAATTCTGTGAAGAACGTTGAGGTAGATAGAAATGTTCTATTGTTTGCAAGGTAGAGAAAATTTGCAGAAGAAAGATTGCTTTTGTGCAAATGTGAACAGTTTATTAACCTAGTAACTAATCAAAAAATGTGAAAATTGGATGTCATATTGCAATGGTTTCATTTGCAATTAAAAGATAATAAAAAATTTATCTACTTTTCTATTGGTTGGAGTATGCTTTTTATTCATTTTTCTTGAAGTAAATTAGTAGAATAGGAGGCCAGTATTACTAAAGTATTCAATGCATGTTTAATGCATTATATTTTTCTCATAAACATCAAACATAGAAACACATGATAAAATTTGCAAAAAAATAGACCAACACAATATTTTTTCTAAACATTCAGGCATTAAATATAGATTTTGAAAGCTTTGTTGATAGGCTCATAGCTACTAGAGCAATGTGTACATAGTTAATGCATTGAATGCTTCCACAGTTTTCAACACCTTGGTCAAAGCATTTAGTTTTAATGCTTATTGATTTAGCCACAAAAAACTAAGCTATTTAGGAAAAAATTTCAAACAAAGCTCTATAGCTTCTCCACCATTCAAGGGCCTCATAGACTTAGCAAACATGGAATAGGGGAATCTAGAGCCAAAAACACACAAGTTTCTAAATAGACAATAAACACATGAAAATTAGTGCAAATAAAACTGATTGCTTTCCTAGAATTCTATGCATTTTCTATGCATTCACAATGCAAATCTCATGCAACTTACATCTAATAGACTATTGTTTTTGAATCGCTAGTCATATTGTTTAATGCATTAAATATGTATTCACTGCTTTAACATCTACCACCCCACGACCAAACCTGCCACAATTTGCATTCAATGATTAAATATTTGCAAAATATATAATGTTCTCCTATTTTTGTAATTTACTTTAACAAAAATGAATAATAGACCTGCTTCAACCAATAGAAAAAAAGGATAAGTTGTTTATTATCCCTAAATTGCAGTTGAAACCATTGCAATAGTAATCTACTCTTTAGCTTCAATTGTTCCATGTAACTTAGTTACATAGCATATGTCATCTACTACTAAATGGTTTAAGGAAGGTCCTATCAATTGTGGGTGCATTGAAAGCATTAACTATGTGTTTATTGCTTGAGTGGCCATCAATCTATTAGCAAAGCTCACAAACCAAATTATGTGACATATATTGGAGGGTTGGTGGGTACACAAGTAGTCAATGTATAGTTAACTCATGAAATCTTAGGCAAGTACTAGTTTTTATTTGTGCTTACTCTCATTTCTTTATTGTTTGTTAAAAAGCTTGTGTGTTTTTAGGTCTTGGTTGCGCTTTTCCATGTTCATTATTCTATAAAAGTACATTGATAGTCAGTAGCTTGTCTACGTGCTTATGACACTTAATAACTAGAAATATTGCTTGTTGTTACAAGTGCTAACAAGGCAAGTGGGTAGAATAAACGACATATGCTTTAGGAAAGGTCTTGTTGACTGTGGAGGCATTGAATGGATTAATTATGTATATTGCCTGAGTGGCCAGTAGCCTATTAGCAAAGCTCACAAAATTTTTATTAATGTCTAAATGTTTGTAGAAATTTATGACGTTGGTCTATTTTTTTCCAAATTTTATCATTGTTTCTATGGTTCATGTTTCACTATTGCAATCACTAGTTTGTGTCGATAGGTAGGTTTACAATTGTGTTTGTTAAATTTTCTTTTGAAATAGTTGCTTGTTGTTCTTAAACTTCTCATGGCCAATCAAATTGTATTGTTTGAAGTTTTTTTGTATTTTTCCAGTAGTTGGTTGGAGTAGGTCTATTATTCATTTTTGTTTATGTAATTCCCATCGTGCAAACCCCAAAGGACAAACATTGTACACATTTTTTTTTTAAATAATACAAAGTAAACATGTAACGAAACATTAAAACATATTTACAATGCACAACATAACGACAAGTCCTCTGGGGCACGCGAGGTCACATCACATAACAACTTATATGAAAGATTACACATATGGATAAAAAATTAGCTAATCTAACATCCATCATAACCATTACAAAATTCCATTTACAAAGGTAACATCCATGTATCCAAAAGTATAAGTCTAAATACATTACATGATACAACCATAATGATTCTCATAAAATGAATGGTTACAAAGGTACATAATTAATACATCATCACTTGATACATTACATGTTTTCAATAAAGAATACAATGAAATCTCCCATACATGTGGGATAAATACATAGTACAAAATAGTATCTAAAATGCAAGATAAATAACTAGTACAAGCTCCATCTGAAGAATTTTGTGAAGATGAACGTTGATGGGGAACACAATGGGTGGGGAGGACGTTCCACCCGACCACATGGGTTATAAATAACCCACCCCCTGTACTCAGAGGTGACAAGGAAGTAATCACAACCATGAAAGCCATAAGACGAACTCAAATAAAGAATAACATAGTATAATAACTCCAAATACAACATCAAGGATTATAGAGGACATAAATGACAACATCCATAAGTCAGACATAATAAACATTAAGCCATAAAACTCATCACAAATAAACCAAGGTAATAACCATTAACCATGTGAACTAAAGAGACAATCATAATACACTTCCAAATGAATCAAAACACACTTCTAGAGGCAACCAAGAAACAAGGCATAAGGGCATCTAATGGAGAGTGTCATTGCATAGCCTACATGGGTTATCCTGGCCCTTCCTTCAACATGAGGCGCTCGCCCCCATCTATGGTTATCCTGGCCCTTCCTCCTACTTGAGGCACTGGCCCCATAGGGTGCCTCATGCGGAGCCATCACCTCTCCTGAGGACGAGGTTATGACTTTTTCGACCACGACCTTCTCGGTCTACCAATAGTCTGTGATAGCCAGAATGCATAGATGAGGTATCCAATATTATCTTATGTCTTTATACTACCCATCCCCCTAAGTTCTATTATTAGGTTTTCACTTATTAATCTACTCTTACATGGGTTATCCTGAGCTCTTCCTCCTTTTGAGTCGCCGGCCCCCACGAAGAGCCACTCTCCCTAAGGCCCCAAAACATAAACAAATCAAGGGTTGTACCATAAAGAACAAAACATTAAATCTCAACCAAAAACATGCGATGCATTATCCATCTCGCTGAAACACATAATCAGAGTCTCACAAAACTTGTACAACCCTTTCAAAATGGAAACACCAATATCTTGCTACATCAAGAACACACAAAGTAAGGATAAACATTCAACAATAAAATCGTCCCTCTGGAAAACCAAGGATCACAACATCCATAATTAGGTTCTTAAAATCAATAGGGTTCCCACATCATAAAAAAACTAAAATGATGACTCAAGGAAATAAAGAAGTCAAGCTGATTTAGAAAATAGAATAATGTAATCACTTTCCCACAAAGTTAAATAATTCGCTTTAATCCATTACTAAACCCCATTTTCCTTAGAATAATTTTGAATCAAAGATTACTCTGACAAATATAAATAATTTTTTCTTTTCTGTTACATTCAATTAACCAATACCATTAAAATTAAGTATATCTTTTACAATTATATATATATATAAATATATACACACACATATATATATATAACAACATATATACATATATATACATACATATATGTATATATATATATAAATAAAATATTTATACATATAATACTCTAATATTTTTATGCAAATAGAATTCATACATAAATACATACCCACATATATATATATATATATATATATAATTAAAACTATAAAAAAAACAAAAAAAAAAACATTAAATATGAAACAAAAGCTGGTGAGCTTTCTTAAGTCATGCGGCCGTGGCAGTAAAGACTGTACACACAACAGTCTTTGAAGACTGTTGTGCACGGTAGTCTTTATGACTGTCGTGCATAGCAGTCTCCAAGACTACTATGGGCAATCACTAAGACTGTGGCTAGGGTACGGGGGGTACAACCAATGTTGTCCCTCCCCAACATCTTCAATTTAATTTTTTTATTAAAAGGCCCTTCACAAAGCTCAAGGGCACCGAAAGAAGTACGAATCAGCCCAAAATTTCAATTTCAAAAACACAATTTCATAATAAATATAAATGAAATAATATATATACACGTCTATACGACAGTATATATATATTGATATATTTAATCATATAAAATTATCTAGAGGAAATATTTTCTTACAAATACCAACACAATATATATTTATATATATATATATATATAGGAAAATATTACAAATCCATTTTAATAAAAAGATTGATCATTTCCACAAGAGAATGATAAAGTAATTGGACATTTTCAAACAAAATTTGACAACATTTCCTTCTGTTTGTTTGCAACTCAGAAATTTCTAAATTTCCAAAAGAATTTTCTTTCACAGAAAGTCTATTTATTTATTTATATCAATTCTCTTTTTGAAATAGAAAACTAGAGAAATAAGAAAAGGGAACCTAGAGTCCTGTGCTGTTGAAAATTTGATGAAGCTTTGCATGATCCCGATAGCCTTTTAGAAGAGCTCTCATTCCTTCCTTCAAAATTTCTTCTCTAGATTTCCTTGCTCAAATTTCTAATCTAATATTCTATTCAGAAGAACCTCCCCAGTACCATGAAAGAAAATGAAAACAATTCCCTAGAAAACTCTAGAAGATCCAATATTTTAGAACTATTATTTTTGTGCAACTTCTATCAAAAAATTTCCTGTGAATCAAAAATCTCACAAATTTTCTATTAAATAAAAATATATCTCATCTTTTTTGAAAACTCTAAAAAATCCAAATTAAAAGAAGTTTTCTAATTTTAATTCCAGCTTTTTTGCCAAACTCAACACTCTTTTGTCCTTTTTCTCTTTTCTTTTCTTTTATTGTTTTTTTCCCATTTAACAATTTTTTCTGCTTTAATTTTGATTTTGCAAGCTTTACTTGCAATTTACACAATTTAATTTATTTAATTAATTTATTTCATAATTATCCTCAACATGCTAATGTAATTAAATTAATAAAATACTAATTTAAATATTTAATTTACACTTTTAAATAAATCACATGACATTTGAAATAAAACTTTTATATTTTAATACAAATTATTCCAACACTATTATAAACATTTATTAACATCATTTTATTAAATAAATCACAACATACAAAACACCAACATAAAATAAATATCAACAGTACACTCACACAAACCACTATAATAAATTGCAAAAAAGACAAAGGTTATGATGCACAATACCACTAGACAAGATGGTTTGACAAACATGGGATAGTGTGACTTCCTTGTCATCTTTGTTTCAACATCATGCCCATTGGGTGATTTGATTCTTTCCCTATCCTACCGAAGTAGGTGGAATTGAGACTCTATACCTGCAATTCTTGCATCCAAACAAGATTGTGTACATGTACATATATATATATATATATATATATATAATCAAAACATCACATTGTGAGAAGGAATTGCAGCATAGCGGGGCACTCGCAAATGAGTTGTGCTACACTTTCCTCTCACCAAAATATTCTAACAATTACAATATCAAAAATGAAATAACATTTCTAAACTAACTGATCACATCATAAAATAATTAGCAATCACTGCATCATAATATACTAATGAAACCAAATTAGCATCATCAAACAAATCTAACCATGTCATGAAATGAAGTAGCACAATCATCAATCAATCTAAACTAACCAATCCACCAAACCAACCAATAAATAGTACAATCATAGTCTCAAAGTATCTATCAAAAGCATAGAAAAATAACAAGTCCAAATAGTAATAGGAGGGGTATTAATGTTTAAGTAAATTAGCAAAATAATGGGATATTATTCTAGAAAATATTTAATGATGAAGTAGTGAATACATGTTTAATCCATTGAATCCAAATTTTGTGAGATGTGTTGGAGAGCTGGTGGGTACACATGTAGTGAATGCATAGTTAATTATTGAAATATTAGGTAAGTGTTGGGTTTAATTTGTGCTAATTCTTGTTTTTTTATTGTTTGTTGAAAATATTGTGTGTTTTTAGTTCTCTATGTTCTTAATCCTAGGAACAGTGCACTACTGGTAAGAATTTTGTATTTTTGTTTATGATACTTCAATCCATTCACCGACATGACACTTTTATAGAATAATGAACATGCAAAAGCATAACCAAGAGCTAAAAAACCCACAAGCTTTTCAACAAATGATAAACAAATGAGAATAAGCACAAACAAAACCCAACACTCACCTAATATTTCATGAATTAACTATGCATTCACTACATGCGTACCCACCAACCCTCCATCACATCTCGTACCCACCGTCCACAAGACCTTGCTCAAACCATTTAGTTTCCCCTCTAACACTTCTAGTTATCAAGCATCAAAAACAAATAGATGAGCCACTCACTAGTTGCACATCATTCCTACGGCTCCTCCCTCTTTCAAGCATTGCACAAAATGACAAACTTTGAAGATAGCAACCCATAGCCAAAAACATGCAAGCTTCTCAACAAACAATAAAGAAAAAATAAAGAGAAACCAACACTTGCCTCACATTTCATTAATTAACTATTCATTCTCTTCTTGTGTTAGTGCCAACTATCCAACACATATTCATGAAGTTTGCATTTAATGCATTAAACATGCATTCACTGCTTCAGTAACCACTAGCCTACCACCAAAACTTGCACAATATGCATCCCACAATTAAATATTTTCCATAATATATAATGCCATCTATTTTTCTAATTTACTTAAAGGAAAGTGAAAAATCGATCTACTCAAACCAATATAAAAAGAGATAAATCATAATTTTCAAGTATACCGGTTGTTGTTACAAGGGCTAGGGGGACAAATAGGTACATTAGATGGCATATGCTATGTAACCCATGAAAGTGGAATAGTTGAAGCCAAGGAGTAGGTGAGTATTATAACAAATGACAATTATCACAGGAAAATTTGCATGCTTTGAGCAAGGTCTTGTTCACTATGGAGGCATTCAATGTATTAACTATGCATGCATTGCCTTAGTAGCCATGAGCCTACTAGAAAAGCTCACAAAATTTGCATTTGATATCTAGATGTTTGCAAAAATTTATTGTGTTGGTATTTCTTTTTGCATATTTTAACATGTGCTTTTGTGTTTCATGTTTATGAATAACATATTATCTTTGATGCAGGAGCATCCAGTGGTGTAAGGGCAATCTTGCATCACCCAAAAATAGTTAAATTTCAAGTTTATCATTTTTTAGATGTTTTTTCATTTTTGGATACCCTTTTCGTCATAATGAAATTCCCAATTTACGGTTTTTACTTTCTATTCCTGGGTTGAAAGATATTGCAGTTTTAGTTTCCTAGATTTGCACCTAAAAATCTTCTAAGTTGGATTTGAGGCACTTAGAACTTCCGGAATGGCCCCAAAACTTGTTGAAATCAGCATAGCAGATTTCAATCATGTTCTTGACTTCGAGACCTTTCCAACGGTTCAAACAGTTCGTGAATCGGAGCCTCAGATCAAAAGTTATGGCCCCGAGAAGTTGGCACACTTTCTAGAAGATACAATTGCAAATGTTCTTTTGAAATTTGAACTTCAAGTTGTAATTTTCGGAACCAAACCACCTGAACTCAAATTTTAATTTTTTTTTGGCTCCAAACTAAAGGCTCTATTTATGGGTAGGTTTCTAATTTTTTGGGTAGCTTTTTGGGACAAGCTCGCATATTGCAAAATGGTTATTCTATAGCTTTCTGTAACTTGCATGTGTTGTAGAACTTGGGAATTTGAGATCCTCTGCATGTAAGAAGCTCCATTTTCTAAATAATAAAATTATTCTCTTGTTTGTGGGTTATTTTTTGTGTCTCGGGCTACACCCTCATCAAGTGGT